>JAGXJF010004864.1:0-348561 GCA_019208055.1 Stipa capillata
TTGTCAATGAGTTTCGTCCTTGTCGACTAATAACTCGACCCGAGGGGACTGTATGTTTAGTTCACAGGAGAGCACGGCTCCTGCCCCGTAGACTGAAAGACCGGTGTTTCACCTGTCGTCTGACTGGCGGTGGTTCAGAGTGCCCAGAGAATGGATGGCAACTTGGAGACCCATGCCTTGGCGTGGGCAGAAACACGGTGGAAAATGTGGGGTTTCATGGCCTGGAGTACGAGTCCGTTGGCACACTCGACCTGTCCGTTGCTCTGTGGAAGGGCTATAGAGGCAAAACAGATTTTGGTGCCGAGGTCAGCGTAGTACTTGGCGAAGGCTTTGCTTGAGAACTGAGTGCCATCGTCGGTGATGATCCTGCTCGGGACGCTGAACCGAGAAATGATGTTTTTCATGATGAATCATTTGGCAGCTTTCGAGGTGATTTTTTTGACAAGCTCAGCTTCGATCCACTTGGTGAAAGTATTTATAGCAAGGAAAAGGAACTTGAAGCCCCCCGGTGAGACTAGGAGGGGGCCTAGAATATCCAGCCCCATGTCGCGAAAGGCCACGACAGGGGTATCATCTGTAAAGCTTGAGCAGGTTGGTGAATGCGCCTGCTATGAAACTGACACTGACAGTATCGCCTAACCATCTTCTTTGCAACATGGAGAGCCATGGGCTAGTAGAAATCTTGTCTGAAGGCCTTTTCCACCAGGCTTCGGAAGGAAGCATGAGCTCCGCACACCCCTCCATGGATCTCTTCGAGTAATTTGATACCCTGCTTCTGACTGATGTACCACATAAGCACTTCGTGGGTGCCTCTATGATAGAGGACACTGTCAACTAGGGAATACATCCTCGCCCTATGGGGAATTTTCTCTCTAGTGCCTCGATTCGAAAGGTACTGGTCGAGCGAGCTTGTCGGTGAAATAGTTATCCATGCAAGGATGTATTTGACCTTTTCTAGCTTCCTCACCTCTAAAAGGTACGCTGTCATGGTCTTATCCAAGGTTTGATAGTCCTTGCTTCACCACCAGCTGTGAGTCCCCACTCACGAGCAGGTGGTGGATACAAAGGGCATAAGCTACTTGGAGTCTGGCTAGCAATTCTTCATACTTAGCCACATTGTTAGTGGTAGAGAAGTCAATCTGCAATACGTATTGTAGACATTCTCCTGTTGGGAATGTTAAAATGATTCCGGCCACCAAGCCTTGAATCGTGAGTGAGCCATCAAAGTGTAGTTTCCAAATATTCGAGTTGTCGGGTGGCACTTGTTGAGGTTGCTCGGGCTCGGTCACTAGGCGACGAAGTCAGTGAGGGCCCGTGACTTGACTGCTGTACGGGGGGTAAAGCGGATGTCGAACTCGTTGAGTTCGCCTGCCTATTTGGTGATTCGACCAATAACATCTCTGTTGTGAAGGATGTTGCCAAGCGAGAAGGTGGATGGTATGACGATCTTACGAGCCTAAAAGTAATTTCATAGCTTGTGAGAGACTGTGAGTACCATGTAGAGTAGCTTCTAGACTTGTGGGTAGTGCTCCTTTGGTTCGTGAAGGACCTCGCTGATGTAATATACTGGTCATTGAGTCGTTTCTCGCTTGTCGGGCTCTTGACATTCCACCATTAGAACTCTGCTTACGTCTTGTGGCCCGGCGGCGATGTACAGCAATAGCTCTTCCTCTGGGTCGGAGCGACTAGCACAAAGGGATAGAAAGATAGACTTTGAGCTTTTAAAATGCCTTTTCTGATTCTTCTGACCACGTGAAGTCATCATGTTGTCATAGTAACTTGAAGAAAGGTAGCCCCTAGTCTTTGAGATGGGAGATGAAGCGGTTGAGAGTAGCCATGCATCCGGTTAGCCTTTGGACTTCTCGTAAGGACCTAGGAGACTGCATCTCCATGATTGCTCTGATCTTCTCAGGGTTGGCTTTGATTCCTCGGTGTGAAACTAGGAAGCCGAATAGCTTCCCTGCATCAACTCTGAATGTGCACTTCTCCGGATTGAGCATGATCTAGTTTCTTCACAGACTTGTGAAGGTCTCAAGTAGGTCGGTGAGAAGGTCTTCTTTCTTCTTGGACTTAATGACAAGGTCATCAACATATGCTTGGATGTTGCGGCCAATCTGATCGTGTAAGGCGAGTTGCATTCCATGCTGATATGTAGCTCCAGTGTTTCTCAATCCGAAAGGCAGGAAGGAGTTACAAAGGGTTTTTTCCTCATCTTTGGGACACATGCTGATTTGGTGGGAACCAGTCGAGAAGGCATAGGTAGTCGCACCCAGAGGTGGAGTCGACTATCTAATCTATTCGAGGTAGTGGAAAAGTATCTTTCTGGCAAGCCTTGTTGAGGTCGGTGAAGTGCACACACATGTGCCGCTTTCCGTTTTTCTTCCGAACCATGGTTGGATTGGCCAGCCATTCAGAATGATTGACCTCTTGGATAAAGCTTGCTTTGAAAATATTTTCAATTTCTACCTTGATGGCTTCTTTTCGGTTGAGAGCGAACCGCCAAAGTTTCTGCTTTACAGGTTTGGCGTTGGGGTAGGCTGCCAGCCTGTGCTTGATCACCTCCCTGGGGATTGCAGCCATGTTAGACGGTTGCCATGCGAACACACCTGCATTTGCCCGGAGGAAGGTGATGACTGTGAGTTCCTATTTAGGGTCCAAGTTGGAGCCGATCTGAATACACTTCGATGGCTCTGCTGGAACTGTTTTCACCTCTCCATAAGTTCTTACGGCCACTTTAGGTCACGTGTATTTGTCGTCCTTGTCGGCGTGCTATTGCTCGGCTAGGTCTATGCTACACTTGTCGCACCATAAGCCTATTTTCGGGCAGCCATCGACCGTGATAACACCTGTAGGACCTAGGATCTTCATGCACTAATAAGCGTAGTGCACGGCTACCACGAACTTAGTGAGGGTAGGTCATCCTAAGATGGCATTATATGCTGTCTCAAAATCGACCATGTCAAATAGAACCTTCTTTGTTCGGAACTTTTCAGGTTTGCCAAAAGTAATAGGGAGAATGATCTACCCGATTGGAGTAGCCAAGAATCCGGGTACAATGCCATGGAAGACCTATGTCACCAGTTTGATGGACAAGCAAGGGATTTGCATTGAGTTGGGTGCATTGGTAAAGAGAACATCTAGAGAACTTCCTCCTTCCAGAAGCACTCGGGAAACCTTGTAGTTGTTGATGGTGGGTTTGACCACAATTGGGAATCGTCTTGGTCGGAGTTCTCGGGGCAATCGGCTTGATCAAAAGAGATTGGGACGTCCAACCACCTAATCGTCTGGCGAGTTAGGGGTAAGTGGTGAGAACTTCTCGAGCCACTATCTTGTACTGTCTTTTGGACTCGTAAGACACCAAGCCCCCAAACATGTGGTCTACCCTTTGTTGCTCGTTCAAGTAAGGCGCCTAGCTGGAGTCATCACTGGAGCTGGTCTCTCAGCTTTGACTCGTGACCTGGGTCTTTTTCTTTAAACTTTTGGCTTCTGCCTGGACATATTTTTTGAGGACTTGGCACTCGCGAAGGTCATGCTTGTTGGTCTGGTGGAAGTCTCACTGGATCTTGCCTTTGCTCCGTCTTGCCTTGAGGCTTGCCCTTGTTCCGTGGAGGACCGAAGTACTTGTTGGGAAGATTTGCCATCACCGCCCCTATTCTTTGCCTCTTGTCATGATCTTCCTTGGAGGTTTTCTTCTTGTGCTTGTTCTTTGAGGAGTAGCCTTGACATCCTAGCTAGGGCCGCTTGATGCCCTGGTCCCGTTCGTTCATGAATTGGAGAGCTTCTTTGGTGCTTGCTACCTTGATGGCGAGCTCCATTAGTGACTTCCTCTATGTACCTCTAGTTCCTACAACCTCAGATAAAAGCTTGAATAACTTCGTGATTGGTTACCTTAGGTATGGTGTTGCAGATGTTGCTGAACCATCTGGTGTACTCGTGCAAGGTTTTCTCCTTTTTCCTGGAAGAGGTAGAAAAGGTCATCAGACTTCCTAGGATGTACATACATGCCCTGGAAGTTTCCCTGGAAGCAGGTACAAAGTTGTTCCCACGAGTGGATCAATCCAAGTTGTAGATTGGTTAGTCAGGTCCTAGCCTGTCCTGTGACGGTAGTCGGGAGATAGTTGGCCATGACCTTTTCGTTCCCTCCCACGGCCTCGATGACTGTTGGGTAGATTTGTAGGAACTCGGTGGGATCAGTAGTACCGTCATACTTCTCGATTAATCCTGGTTTAAAATGAGAAGGCTAGCGAACCCTTCGCAGTTCTGTGGAAAAAGCTTGGCAGCCATGGATGGCTCCTCGAGTTGCTCTATCACTCAGAGTTGGAGATCGTCCTTGGTCCTGGCCATAATACTGAGAAGTATGGTGTCCATGAAACCAATTTGGAGGAGTCTCCGAGCCATTGTTGGACCGCTCAGAGGTGCTGAGCGGGCCTTGGTCTAAAGAGATCAGCATCTTGCAGGATAGGAGTGCCTCCTTGGTTATTGGGACCATCTGCTTGATTATCCCTAGGGTCCTGAAGAGGACTCCTTGGGTTTTGAGGTGGATCATCCCCTTTAATATCATGAGAAGTTTGATGCTAAGATCCGTTCTCGATTGCGGATACTTCTCGGGGACATTATCCACTAGAAGTGGAGTCCAAATCCATCATAGATTTGTCTTCGGAGGCGACCTCCGGCAAGCTTCTTCATCCATTCGGGTGGTCAAAACATGCGGGCGATAACCCTGACATAGGGCTCGTGCTATCTGCGCCATTACCCTGATGGTCATTGGATCGGAAGTCGACCCCATAAACCCTGGCATACTCATCCATCAACTGATATACTTCATTGTCAAACTCATCGTCAGGTGAGAGATCACTGGGGTCTACTCGGTCATTCCACGGCTCCTGATTATTCAAAGTGATGAAGTTATCATAGAACCCCTCGTCCGAGAAGCCAGTTCTCGCCACAGCTTGAGGCGGAGACACCAATGGTGATTCATTGGAATCAACAACCACGATCCCCACGGTCGGTGCCATCTGTCGACAATCGGTAAACCACAGACCTTATGTCATACGTGGAGAAGAGGGAGAAGGGGATTGTATTCAAAAGCTGACCACGAATCGGGCACTGGCAATAAGATTTATATAGTTTTAGGCCTCCCTCAAGATAACAGCCCTACGTCATGTTGGCTTATATTGATCTCAAGACAAGGTACAAGGGGGTGTGTCTAGTCTTAGATGGGATCTACAACAAGTTAGAGGTGGTTGTCGAAGATGATCTTCCCTTCTACTTGCTCAGAAGTCTTGAGGCTAATCCTCTGGCTTCCATCTGGTTCAAGATAAGATGTCTTCTCAGAAGGCCCTTGTCACGGATCCGGAATTGCATATGACTAAGGGAACGAGTGGTCGCCAAGGGCCGAAGGACCAGTCGACCTGGTGGCACGGTACCTGCGCCGTACTCACCGAGGTGGAGTGATCCGACACCTGATCAACACAAGCCAGCCGGAAGCGACTACACTGCCCAGAGTCACATACGATTCCCTGACCCGGTGAAGATTCAGAGTCGTTCCCAATTCCCACCACGACAAACAAGATTGGAGGAGCCCGGCGATTCTACCCACACCCTAACCCAGCTCGGGAGCCAGTGGGTCGCTCGAAAGCCCGGTAGAACACGCCCACACCCTGCCTGGCCGGCACAGCATCTCAACCAGCGGGTCACTCAACCAATTCCTGCTCGACTTAGTAAAAAGAGGAACGACTTAGACTCTTCACGACATACTCATACACTTCATACCATTCACGCACTGTGTATGAGCAGCCTGAATAACAACTTGTATACCACAACGAAGCTCTACAATACGATATCACTAACAGATGTCCACATCGGACTATAAGATTACATCAGTCGGTCGCAACCGGAAACATATCCGAGTACGGAGTAATTAAACAACAGCGGAAGAACAGTAAATGAGTCCCGCAGCGGCACATTAGCTGCTGACCAAAAGCCACAACCTATCCCATGAGTCGATTAGCTAACCACGGAAAACCATTACACTAGGCGTCGTCGAAGAATTTCTCGACCGCTGGCTCACCTGCAATGATCTAGGAATATCCTAGGTGAGTACGGGGTACTCGCAAGACTTATTCGTGCTTGATTAGATGTCCTACACATACTAGTATAACCGGAAGTAAACATGGTGCAGTTAGAAATGACAAGGCATACCATAGCAATAATTTACTAACAGGGGAACAAACATCAACCCAGACCACTACCAAGTAGATCTCATACAACTTAATGGAGGTACGTGATGGTACTCACAAATCACATGTGTAAATCCAAATATAATTTAGGTGGCTCTCACTTGCCACCCATCTCCCAACTACTGGGCAGAACATATCTCAAATTGACATTTAACCATCACGACCACACATTCATTTTATTCTCTCGGACCATTACCGGCACCAATCACACTGAGTGTAGAGAGTGCCTTAACCCTTGGAGGTTGCAAGGCTCCAAGGGTCTCAGTCTTACCCCACTACACCCCAGCCTCGATGCCGCTAATGTCCACACGTGACAAGGGGAGTTATCCCGATGGAGTTACGTCAGGGTTGGTATCGCGACAACTTCTTCCTCCGGTCGCAACATGCTCCTCCAGTGATACCAACTTTATCCATCGTACGCTTTCCTTCGGCTCTCACATCTCACCTTAGGGGGTTCAAGTACTTAGTGCATCGGGTTAAATTCAACCGTAGCTAGACCTAGCTTGCCACATACCCTAACCATGCTAGTGGAACCGAAACTCGACCACAACTCCTAAACAATGATCCATATATCAACATACAGATAATTTAAAACAGGTAATGAATAATTAAAGATGCAACAAGCTCTGCTTGCCTTCTTCGAACTGTTCTTGATCCTGCGTTGAGTCGTGGGCCTGGAGGTCTCCTTCTTCGAGCTCTAGTGCAAGCAAACGAAATACCGGAAAATACATTAAAAGGACATTCAGACACCAGCATGTATGCATGATGGTTGATGCAATTACTGGATGTCTAGACAATGAGCTGGGGTGGTGTGTCTAAGTTAGCGAAGGTTTATCATATTGGACTTGTGTAGGTTATAGGGTTGCCCTAGCCCTTATGCATGTTAAATGTTATCCGTTTACGAGCTAGGGTTTAACAAGACACGACGATAAAAAGGGCT
Source organism: Stipa capillata (assembly GCA_019208055.1). Classification (NCBI taxonomy): domain Eukaryota; kingdom Viridiplantae; phylum Streptophyta; class Magnoliopsida; order Poales; family Poaceae; genus Stipa; species Stipa capillata. Next base: position 7,180 of record JAGXJF010004864.1, read on the forward strand.
AACACCTAGCACCCTACCCTGCATGTGTCCCTACTAGAAGTCTAGTTGCTCCAAATGGTAGGAGATCTCGCCAGGATTCCAAAACAATAAGGTTCGTCGAAATCGGAGCTACCGTCGCGAAACTAGGGTTTATAGACTCTCGACAGTAGCAGAACAACAACCCTAGATATTCCTCTATGCATGTGCTCAAAATTAATTTTTGATTCAGCCATATTGTAGAGAATTTCATAAGCTTTCCAAATATATAAAATTTATCAAATTTGGACATGTGGTTTAAAAGTTATGGCTGTTTGAAAATCTGTACAAAATTAACCCTAATCAGTCTAAACCCTAAATGCTAGATACACCCGAAGCCTACCCAGACTAAAACAAAAATCCTACGCACACCCCACTGCCTACCCCCCAATCCTAATACTAAACCCCACGGGCTGACAGCTGGGCCCCAGAGGCAGAGCTGACCGGGCTCGGGGGCGCCTCGGTCAGCAGCTGACCTGGCATGGCCAGCCAACCAGGGGCTGCCACGGCACCCTCGGGGTTCCACCTCAGCACCGGGGTGGCCGGGGACGCTCGGGACGGCGGCGCACACGCCGGGGGCTCGCCGGAGTTGAGCCCCCGAGTGTTAGAGGGCTCGGGACTACTCGGAGAAGGTCACTGAGGCACGAGGAGCTCACCCCGGGGTCGGATTGGTGCTCGGCGAGGGCGGAGGAGCTCGGGGAGGCTGTCTGCGGCGGCGAGGAGCGGCGGGGAGCTTCGGTCACCGGCGGGGAGGCTGCTCCTGTCACGGACCCGAAATCCACATATGATTAAGGGAACGCGAAGTCGCCAAGGACCGAAGGACTCGTCCTCTACGGTGGCACGGTACCTGCGCCGTACGCACCGAGACGGAACGATCCGACACCCGCCACGTGCGAGCCGGCCGGAAGCGACCAATCTTCCCAGAACCACATATAGATTCCAGATTTCGGTGGAGGTTTTAAAGCCGTTCCCTAATCCTACTGCGTAGAACAAGGTCGGAGGAGCCCGACGATTCCACCCACACCCTAACCTAGCCCGAGGGCTAGTGGGTCGCCCGAAGGCCCGGTAGAACCCACCCACACCCTGCCTGGCCGGCACAGCATCACAGCCAGCGGGTCACTCAACCGAGTCCTGCTCGACGTAGTAAAAGGAGGAACAACAATAACTCTCCACGGCTTGCCCACACACTTCATAGCATTCACACATTGCATATGGGCAGCCTGAATAACAACTCGAATACCAAAAACAAGCACTACAGTACTATATTAACACTAGTTGTCCACTGAGTGAACTTTACACATGTATCAGTCGGCGATAACCGTAAGTTTAGTTGGAACTGGAATATGTACAAGCAGCAGAAAATAACAAAAGCCCCGCAGTGGTGCATCAACCACTGCATAACATCCAAACCACGCCCACGAGTCGAACGCTGACCAAGGAAACCATGGGGATTAAGCTTCATCACAAAATTCCGCAACAGTTGGCTCACCTGCACAAGTCTAGGAATATCCTAGGTGAGTACAAAAGTACTCGCAAGACTTATTCGTGCTTGATTAGATGTCCTACCCATACTAATTCAGCAGCAATTAAACGTGAATGCAATTCCATCGAAATAACATATAATCGAAATGGTAACCTAGTCCATAGCATAATCATGACGGATAGAATTAAGGTAAACCTCAGGATTCAAATGAATACAAAGTACTCAAGACAATTGAAATATCACATTGGGTAGCCCACACCCATTTCATTTCAATCCACCTCTTGGACCGTTGCCGGCAATACGATCACCCTGGACATGATGAGTGCATTTCCCTTGGAGGTTGCAAGGCTCCAAGTGATATCGAGACTTACCTCAATCATTCCCGGTATCGATTCCGCCAACGTCCGCGAGGGCTATCAATTCATTTCACATTACATTCAAACAACTCTCGGATCATTACCGACAATTGATCACCCAGGACATGGCGAGTGCATTTCACCCCAAGTGATATCGAGACTTACCTCAACCATTCCCGGTATCAATTCTCGGTAACGTCCACGCGTGACAGGGAAGTAACACTCTGGCATGCGGTTGGTGTGTGACCAATCTCAATTTCAATCTCCAAACCCCTGGGTCACTTCAACACTTCAATTAACACCAACCGTATCCATTGCGTACGCCCTCGGCTCTCCCAACTCACTTAACCAATTTTAGTTGAAAGGGCTATAAGGACTTTCTCGACGCAACGATACACCCTACGCATGCTAGTGAACTCAACTTCAACATCCAACTCAAACAAGCATTCGCACACAATACATTGATACGGAATTTAAAAGGATGCAACAAGCTCTGCTTGCCTTCGTCGTAGGATTCAGAGACTTGGGTGAGCTCAACAGTTCGCGGTTCTTCTTCCTCGGGTTCTGTCGTAAATAACACAAAACATCGGCAAGGAACGATAAGGAGAATGAATTTCCAGCATGTATGCATGATGGGATGCTATGCATGAGATGCTACAACATTTGGTGGATGCTAGGGTTTTGCGATAAGAATCATGCTTCATTTCAAATTAAGTAGTTAAAGTAATCATCCTAGTAACTAGATGCATGATTCATTGAATTGGAATTTCATATTAGGGTTAACAATGTTGATTTGAAAATTAGAGCAAAAAGGAAATACATTTATATCCTAGCATGCTAATTAATTGGGCTAACTAATTGAAACATTAAAACTGAAACGAACAATAGAACACTTTGTAAAGTTTGGAAAATAGGAACTTGAGCCAAGATGAACTATATACCCCTTTTGCTAAACACCCAAAGGTTGGACTAGAGCAACAGCTATTTGGCCCTAGAACCCCAAATGCCAACTTCACTCCTTCTTCTTGCTCTACCCTTCTTCTTGTTGAAGCAAAACCTTGGTTTGAGCTGAGAAGAGAGGAAAAGAAGAAGTGAGGAAAAAGGAAGAAGAAGTGAGGAAAAAGGGAAGGGAGCTCGGGGAAGAAGGAGGGGAAGGAGAGGGGAGGAGCTGGGTCACCGGAGTGGCGGCGCTAGCTCACCGGAGTTGGCCACCGGAGTTGAAGAAGACGATGAAGGGAGCTGCTCTTGTGCTGTTTTTGGAAGAGGAAAAAGGAAAAGATTGAGAAATTTGAGAGAGGAGGAGAAAAAGAGGGGAGGGGGCCCCTAGGAAGGCCTTTATACAGTGGCCGGCGAGCCCTCCACGGAGGTCCACCGCCCACCGCCCCCCAACCGGCGACGGCACGTGGCAAACTCAAAACTCAAACTTGACAGCCGGATCGGAACTTCCGATGTTGAATATCGGAGGTTCCGACCTAACCGGAACTTCCGATGTCACCCCTGGCTTGGAGGTTCGGGAAAAATCGGAACTTCTGGTTCCTGGATCGGAGGTTCCGACCTAACCGGAGGTTCCGGGGTCACCCCTGGTTTGGAGGTTCGGGAAAAATCGGAACTTCCGGAGTAAAAATCGGAACTTCCGGTTTTTCAAAAACAGCAGACTGTCGCTCGATCAAACGTTCGTAGATTTCGATCTACCCAACGGAATTGGATGAAATTTTGCACAGAGATAGATAAAAGACTTACGGAGCTGTTCCAATTGGAAACACCTCAAGAGCTCATCTGCTGAGAGACAACCCTAACTCTAAACCCTTCTTTTCCGACGTTTGCCTTCCGACTCAAAAGAGGCACTTGAATTTTTAGGAAGAGATATGCTCATATTCTATAAAACGTAACTAGAAACTATTCAAGTCTATATCAGGTTGTGCAAGGATGATGCCATGTATGCATGAGACCAAGCAACAATCTATTTATTTATTAACATGGGCGTTACAGCTCCGGGTCCAGATCTGCGGTGAAGAGGGCAGGGGGAGGTTAAGCCAGTCGGAAGGGAGCTCAGGAAGGAGAAAATGGGAAGGAAAGGGGACCGGAGCGTGCTCGGGGAAGTCGTCGGAGTTCTGGCCGGACTTGAGGACGAAGGCGGCGTCGAGGGGGATTCCGGCTCGGATCTGAGCTGCAGAGGAGGGAGATGGGTGAGGAAGATGGTGAGGGAGCTCGGGAGCTTGCTGGGGAGGAAGGAGGCTCACTGGAACGGTGGCGATTGCTCGTCGGAGTTGGGTGGCCAGAGCAGAAGAAGAAGCTCGGGCGCTGGGGAAGAAAGGAGGAGATGGCTAGGGTTTCGGTGGGATGGAGGAGGGGGAAGAGGGCTGTCGGAACCGGACCTTAAATAGGGCGGCCGAGCTCAGACAGCCGGGGATCCACCGCCCACCCTGGCCAGCCTGCGGCTGCGACGTGGAGGGGGAAGACCCGACAGGCGGGCCCGGGCGCGGGAGCGAGAGAGGGGAGAGGCTGGCAGGCGGGGCCGGTCTGTCAGCGGGAGAAGACGGGGGAGAGCGCACGCGGGGAAGTGGGCTGGCTAGTTGGGCCGGCCGAGCAGGCTTCCAGCCCGAGTAGGTTTAGGATTTTTCTTTTTCTTTTTAATTTCTGGGATCAGTGCTACCCCTCTCGTTATTTTATGTTCAAATCTTGCTCCAAATGTTTTGAAATTTTTACAGGGCCCTCCTAACATTATTTGGGAGCTACTGGGAGAATTTGAATCAATTTGGATAAGATTTGACCTATGTCCTTATTCAATTTCAATTAGGGCTCAAATTAGGGTCTACGCTGCGACTAGGCCCTAGGTATAGCCAACAATTCTGAAATTGCCCATAGGATTAGGGTTTTCACTTTTTGAAACTATTTGCGAAGCTTGAGAACCTTTCATCTACTAGAATTTGCTATTTTCTCTCCACCCTACTTCTAGCTCTCGTTAGGGTTTGAAGTTAGAATCGGGGTCTCTTCAAAGAATTCGATGACTCACCTTTGCTGATGACATTGTCAATTCAACTATTCCGAATAAGTTGATTGGTGTTTGTATAAATATCCACCGAGGATGAGATATGAACATATTCTATAAAGTACAACTATATCATATTCGGGTTTAAATGAGATGGTGCGGGGATGATGACATGTATGCATGTATGCAAAGCAAATACCTAGTTCGTTACAATTTGGGTATTACAAAACCTACCCCCCTTAAAAAGATCTCGACCCGAGATCTCTAACGATCGACAAACAAGGTTGGGAACTCGGTCTTGAGCCATTCTTCGCGTTCCCAGGTAGCTTCATCTTCAGTGTGGTTGCTCCACTGGACCTTGAAGAACCTGAGGGTACGGCTTCGAGTCTTGCGCTCCATTTCATCGAGAATACACACAGGATGTTCTCGATAAGATAGATCTTCGTGTAGCACTTCGATTTCAGGGTTGGTCTTGGTCTCGGGTACTCGATGGCAAGCTTTAAGTTGAGATACATGGAAGACATCATGCAATCGAGACAGCTCAGGAGGCAGTTCCAACTGATAAGCCACGGTCCCTCGTTTGGCTAGAACTCGGTAGGGACCGATATAGCGAGGAGCTAGCTTCCCTTTCATTGCAAAGCGGCAGACACCTTTGAATGGAGTGACCTTGAGATACACACTACCTCCAATCTGAAATGTAACTTCTTGGCGATGAGGATCGGCATAGCTTTTCTGCCTTGACTGGGCTTCACGAAGACGCTCTCGGATGAGTTGGACTAAGTCTTCGGCTTCCTCAATTGGATTAGGTCCAAAGAATTGCCTCTCGCCGGTCTCGGACCAATTCAATGGGGTCCTACACTTCCTTCCGTAAAGTACTTCAAAGGGTGCCATACCGAGACTGGTTTGATAACTATTATTGTAAGCAAACTCTGCATATGGCAAGCAATCCTCCCAATTGGAACCCAATGTGAGTGCACACGACCTTAACATGTCTTCAAGGATCTGATTTGTCCGCTCAACTTGGCCTCCGGTCTGAGGATGGAAGGCGGTGCTGAAAGATAGAGAGGTTCCCATAGCCTCGTGCAGACATTTCCAGAACCGGCTGGTGAATTGAGTGCCTCGATCCGAAACGATCCTCTTGGGAACTCCATGGAGACACACGATCCGGGAGATATACAATCTCGCCACTTGGCTCACTTTATGGGTGGTCTTCACGGGGATGAAGTGGGCAACCTTGGAAAGGCGATCCACAATCACCCAGACTGCATCATTGCCCTTCGGAGATGTTGGCAAGCCTACTACAAAATCCATACCAATTTCTTCCCATTTCCACTCGGGAAGAGGGAGTGGCTGAAGCAGGCCCGCTGGTCTCTGATGCTCGGCCTTCACGCGGCGGCACACTGTCACGGACCCGGAATCCACATATGATTGGAGGAACGCAAAGTCGCCAAGGACCGAAGGACTCGTCAGCCCGGTGGCACGGTACCTGCGCCGTACGCACCAAGGCGAAACGATCCGACACCCGCCACGTGCGGGCCGGCCGGAAGCGACCAATCTTCCCCAAACCACATATAGATCCCAGATACCGGTGAAGGGGTAAGACCACGTGATAAGTCTGCGCTCCGCGATAGTCATAGGAGGACTAGAGCCCGGGATATGCATCCCCTCAACCCTACCTAGCCACGAGATGCGATTCTGGGAGGATCCAGCTCTGCTCTGCCGTCAGCGCGAGGCGTGACGGTCGTAGGAGGCTTAGCGAGTACGGGACGAATCCCCTGGATCGACTCAACCAAGGCTACGCAGGACTAGTGGTTCGCTCACCTCTGCCATCACGAAACGCAATCCTAGCACGCAATAATACCGCTGCACAGTTGTCCACATACTTCATCACATACACGCATTGTACATGGACAACCGCAAGTAACAACTTGGATTACCACAGCACAAATTCTACTAAAGAAAGACTTATAGAATACATATATATACACATAGCGACTCGGAAGTCGATCACAATATACATTATTACAAACAGCAGCGGAAGGAAAACAGAAAATGCCCGAGATGGTGGGGAAACCACCTCCAAACAGCTCGCAACAAAGATCCCGAGGAAATCGAAACCTAGAGTGGTAAATCCAAGCAGCGACGTCAACTTCAATTGCTCCAAGAACCTGCCTAGGATAAACCTAGGTGAGTACAACCACCGTACTCGCAAGACATTGCTTATTGATTAATTAAAACATGGTATTAATCAAGTTTGACAAGTGATAAAGGTTCGCATTTTATAACAAGTTCAAGTTACATACTAGAGATGAAATGAACATAAACTACACAATTTAAAATCATATTGTAGCAAGAGCATGGCAATGATAAACACATGACGATAAAAGTAACTTACGAGCATACACACAAATATAATAATACGAATGTCATCATTTCCAATTTATTTGGGTAGCCCACACCCATTTAAAAATCTCAATCTTTCTCACGGCAACACATGCCTCAAACTCCAATTCATGGCAACACATGCCTTTAAACTCACTCTCATGGCCACACACGCCTCACCGTCACCAACGAGCCGACAACCTCGGATATAAAGAGTGCAACCCTGGTGGAGTTCACACTACTCCCCCCAGTCTCTGAGACTTACCTCAACTATATCGTAGTTTCGTTTCGTTGGTGACATACGCGCTTTCCCTCGGGTCTTCACTGCCGACTCAGCCACCTTGGGTATAAGGAGTGCAACCCTGCTGGAGGTTGTGAGGCTCCACGCAGTCTCTGAGACTTATCCCCAATATACCGTAGTGCTGGTCTCGGTAACACCCTCGGTTCTCATCTTCACCGCCGACTCAACCACTTCGGGTATAAGGAGTGCAACCCTGGTAGAGTTCACAAGGCTCCCACCAGTATCTGAGACTTATCCCCATTATACCGTAGTGTTGGCCTCGGTGCACCTTCGGTTCTTACCTACGTGTGGTAAGGGTAGTGTATGTGGGAATAACCTCAGACTGGGGCGCACGAACACAATCTCAATAATCTCAATAATCTCACTATCCACCAGGCGTATCCCACATACATGTCCCCTCGGCGCTCACCTCTCACTTTTATTAGGTTCAAGTTGAAAGGGCATCAGGTTAAAGTATCAGCCTTAGCTACTGCATAATAACAAGGCCTACACATACTGATGAAGTATCCAACACAGATCAAGCAAACATTCACACAAGCATCAAGTCAATCCAATTAAGTATGCCAAACAAGATTAACACACAATGTAATGATTAATCAACAAGCAATGGAGCTTGCCTGATTGCTTGGGGAAGTATGGGGATCGTGCGCAAGCACTCCAGAATACTCGAAATGCTGCTAAGAAGCGAATGACCTCCAAAAAGGAAAAGTAAACCTAAGAAGCTAATTCGAAAATGACGAAGATGCATGGATGCAATTGATGATATGTCTTCATACTGATTTTAGGTGAATTATGATACTAAACATTTTTGTTTTAACTGTTAAGCTAGATTCTCTAGATTATTATTAATCCCGAAGGTGCAATTTAGTCATTTTCTAAAATGTATAACTACAATACCCTGCAAGGCAGGGGCATCCTTAAATCCTACGAGTTGAATTAATTATAGCATTTCCTGTCTTCTTCTCAGTAAAGGATATCAGATTGTATATCGACATTAACCATTACTTAACCCAGACGGTCATGGTTAGTATATTGTTGGCTAATACGCTTATTCGACAGTCCTGACATCACCAGTCATTTACTACTGCATGGGTTACCTCAGAACTAACCTATCTTTAGACATTAATTACGTTGCCTTAAGGGTAATTAGTTCAACTATACATCAAATCTTTAGTTAATGGAAGCATGCAACTATTAGGACATTAGGTATTTGGTAATTAACGGAATAATCGTCAGTGCTTTGCTTATGTCTTATCAGGGATTGCTGTCTCAGTGCAATAGTTAGCTACTAAACATATCTTATGAAGTTCAACAGAAAACTAAACCTGATAGGTTCTATAGATTTGTCTCACTAGAACAGGCAGCACAAAACGTTGTTAAACCCATAGTCCTGAGCAACTTATCCCAATCTTCAGTGCACTAGCTGCTCCAGCTAACTACTTAAGTATGTGTTTTAACCAGACACCAGGTGGCAATCCATTAAGCTCAAATGAGATATTAAGCTTAAGGGTTCGCATATATATATATATGTATATATATATCTATTTATCTATGACAACCGACTGCTGTAAATGCAATTAACCTTAATCGCCCCGTCAATACCCAACAATTCCAGTACTGAACTATTCAATTAACACAATATGTCTTACTAAGCAGTCATTAACATGAAATATATTGGGTACAGCCGACCGAGTAGAGATTAAGTAATCAAACTTTATATGTTAACTGTGTTCATTCACGCATTGGTTTGCAACTATCTGAAGTTTAAAACAATCTATTCAAAATCGTACTGAATAAACTTGCTACTGGACACATTGCTGGGCAGCACAGAGAAGCGCCAGAGGAGGAGGACGAAGGTATAGCTCACAGGGTGGCCGGATACCTCACTCTGACGACGAACCAAGGTGAGCTTGGAGGAGGCCCGAGTCGACGGTGGCGCTGACGAGGTGGACGACGAGCTGCTCGGACCCGATGGCGGCAATGCTGGGGGGGGCAGAGGGAGGACGAGGAGGGGAGCCGGACGACGCTTGGGGAATCCGGCTCGGCGGCGACACGGGGGAGCGGAGGGGAGTGGCGGCCAGCCGGCCGGCGACGGCGACCGGCCCAATGGGCCACGCGGGGCGCGGATGAGCTGAGGGCGGCGGCGCGGCGCTTGTCGAGGTGGGGAGGCGCAGTGGGGAGAGGAGAAGGAGGCTGGCCAGAGGGGGCTGCCGGCAGTGGCTCGCTGGCCACTGCGGCGAGCGGCGGAGGCGGCGGCGTGCGCAGAGAGGCGAGGCGGCAGCGCACGGGGAGGAGAGGGGGAGGAGCGGAGAGGAAGACGGCGGATCCGGTGGTGGGGAGGCGACCGGAGCGGAGCTCGGCGAGCGACCGAGCGGCGGCGGGGAGCCCGAGGGCGGCGAGCGGCAGAGGTGGGGGTTGGGCTTGTTCGGCCGCCGAAGGAAGGAGAGGAGGGCAGCCGGCGCTCGGGTGGCTGCCGTGGAGGGTCGCCGGCGGGGCGAGCGGCGCCGATGGGGAGATGCGGCGGAGCGGCGGGGAGCTCGGCCTTGGGGCGCCGGTGGGGAGCTGGGAGAGGAGGGAAACCGGCGGCGCGAGGCGTGGCTAGAGGGGGGGAGGTCAGATGCGGCGGCTGCCCTGGGGAGGAACCCGAGCGAGGGCGACGGTGTGGTCCTTCCCAGGCGCGGCAAGGCAGAGAAGAGAGGGAGGCAGGGGAGGAAGGCGTGCGGCAGTGGGGAATTTGGGAGACTAGCCAGGGCTTGAAGAAGGTGGCGGACGAAGCTGGCCACGTGGGAAAAAGGAACTGCAGGTGGCTCCACGCGGCAGGTAAGGTAGGACCCTTTTTATTTTCTTTTGTGGTATTTCTTTGTTGTTTCAATTTTAGTCAATAAAAGTCTATAAACCTAGTTTAGTTTCATTATTCTAACGATTTAGTAGTACAGTTCAAAACTGAAGTTTGAACCCTAGGTACTTGAATCATCTCTCCAATTATTTTCCAAACGTTAGCCTTGAGGTCAATACGACGGTTAACTTTTAAATGTAATATTTTGGGTTACATTGAAACAGAGGGTGTTCATATAATTAACTCATTTTAATTTTGTTCAAACAGGGAGAAGTATCAAGCTTAATTGTGCATCTTGACTTCATTGGTTCGAGGAACTTGAGTGAGGTTCCTCAGACGTATATAGGACTTAAGAAAATTATGAGGGTTATGATTTGGTGAAGTTGATTACGCCAATTTAATTGAGGTTGTTTTTGCGTCGTATTTTCCCAAGATTTCTGAGCTAAGCTAAATTTTAAATGGCCTAGATGCATGCATGTATGAGAGGAAACTGATTTATTCATGATGATCCACACTGATCTCATGTCTTAAGATTTGGTCGCTACAAAACCTACCCCCCTTAAAAGAATCTCGTCCCGAGATTCCTACGGTAAAGAAGAGAAGACGAGGTATTGAACTTGCAGCAAGACTTTAACGAGATACCAAGCTGTCGATAGTGGGAAAGCAGAGTCACTTATCGACTTTTACACTAGTTCTAGAAAGAGAAAACCAGATTAGATCATCATTCTACGGTGTCCCAACTTTAATAGATTTTCGGAAAGCGTATCCTACACCACCTCCGGGCATCCTACGCTTCCTCGGCAATGACGTGGTTCGTCCTTCCTCGGCCTGCAACTTGAGGCTTGCTGGAGGATGGTCCCCTAACTTGAGGACCTCCACTTGGTTGTCCTTGCCGTGCCTTGGAGTCAAAAGCTTGTCCCGAACGCGGAAAGAAGCAACGGTTAGTGAAATGTCCCATGTTTCCGCAGTTATGGCATTCAACCTTGCTCCAATCTATGACGGACCGAGACTGTCGACGCTGGGGACGTGACTGGAAACCTTGTGGCCTCTGAGGAAAAAGTCCACGGGGACGGGGTGGTTGTGGCTGTCCCGACCGCGGATCCTGCGAACTGTTCCCAGCCAATTTCAGCACTTCCCTCTCGCGCTTGCGAGACTGATTGAGGACGGACTCTCTTGCTTCTATGTTAATGGCCTTATCCACTAAGTACTGAAAGTCGCGCACGTCAACAGTGGCTAGCCTTGCCCGCATCTCATCATTCAATTTGTCCATAAAGTGCCGAACCTTGTCTTTATCAGTGGAAACTTCCTGAGAGGCATACCGCGATAAGTGATTGAATTCGCGAAGGAATTCCATGACGGGTTTCTTGCCCTGGCGGAGATCTCGGAACTCTTCCCTCTTCAAGGTCATGATACCATCTGGGATATGGAAGTTGCGGAAAACCGGTCTTGAACTCGTTCCATGTGACCACGTGGCCGGCAGCTTGCATGGCCGAGAAGTTCTCCCACCATTCTGCGGCAGCGCCTGCCAGGCAGTGAGAAGCGAACCTGACCTTGTTAGCTTCAGCGCACTCTGCTAGCTCGAGTTTCCTTTCAATTTGCCGGATCCAGCTATCTGCCTCCAGCGGGTCATCGGCTTGGTCGAAGGTTGGCGGTTGGGTCCGCTGGAATTCAGCTAAACCTCCTCGAGCCTGCCCACCACCGGCGCCTTGATTACGCGCCAGTTGCTCGAGGATCCTGTTCTGGGCCATGAGCAGGTCCGCGATGTTTGGCTGCTGGGGAGGAGGTGGCACTTCCGCCTCGTCGCGCTCACGGCGACCACGAGTAGCTCCACGTGTTCCAGAAGCCATGCTGTTGCAGCCAAATGACAACAGATGAAAGGGCAACACGGGAGAGGTGAAAACATGATTATGTTCAAATGAGGCAAGAATATAGAATCATAGGGAATATTTGCAAGTTTACATTAACAGAGGACACCCTGGCTGTTCTGGTTAAAGAATAGGGAATACTTGCGGTCATGTTTTGAGTAACTAGAATTAAAGTTATGGCATCGGCAGGTCAGGGCTTAGCAACAGGGTTTATACAGGAGTAGAGAAGCAGAAATTCCAGAACTCAGGGGGTAGATTAACAACGGTAATCTGAAGACTGCGATCAGATAGTGCATAATCTCGGAGGGAGTCCAAAGAAAAAGTTTTAGAACTTGTCACAATCTTTCCAATGCCACGGAGATTTCTCCAATCAGAGTTACGATGGAAAAGTTATGATCAAAACATTAGTGCTGATATTCAGTTTTTCAGAAGCTGCAATCTATTAAGCTGAAAATGCTAACCTTAATTCCAGAATTATAATTGGAGCTCAACAATAAACTTATTGGAAATTTTGAGTAGGTATCGATAGAGTTTTTATTTACTTGAATTGGGTAAGCGGAATCCTTGGTCCCACAAGAGGAACAAGGGGGGGGGGAGGGGAAGTCGTCAATGAGGCACGTGCGGAGTGGCTCACTCCAGAGAATGTCGATGGAACTTTTATCGTAGTGAGGGTTATTCTATTTGGGAGAATCTAAGGTCTCGATGAAGCGAATCCAAGGCCATAAGTAGCTAACTCGTTGTTCAGGAAGATACTGAGGCGTAGGGATCACAAGGAACATAAGCATGGTAGAACAGTGAAGCTGAGAGGGTATACCGCTACTCAAGAACTTCCACCGCACTACAGGAAGATGGGGGCTAATGAAAATGTTAGTCACGTAGACTTTTAAAACATGGATTGGGGATAGAGATGTTCTCAGCATCCAAAGATGGAAACCGGAAACTTAAGTTCTTAAAGATAGAGATTCGGTCTGGCTTGCTCATTTGGACCGTGGGGTGCGTATACAACCACAGGGGTGATCAGTCCCAGTAGCGGTACTCATACCACTCCAAGTATTCAGGCTGACCGATGTTAGTCGCTTCAGGGCTGAGGACAGGGCATACAGGGATACACCGCTCGAGCGCACTAGAAGCAAATAGCAGGGTAGACGGTATGGGGGCCAATCCATCCCGTACTCAAACTATTGACTCCGCACGCCGATGGTCGAATCGTGTTGCCTAGTACTCAGCCAAAAGATTCAACGTGGATGAGAATCTATAGAAAAGGGGTGCATCACCACCAGGAGGAGGGGTTGTCACTCATCACTTAACCCCACACATCACATCCAATCGAGCTGATGGGTAAAGGCATCGTTCAAGAAGTGGGTTGGGCATTAATCCAGAGCGGATGGAGTAGTCTTACTAGAGCTGGGGAATATAATTTTGTCACAATAGAAGGATTGCACTTTCTCAAATACTCCATAGAATCCGGGCATAGGTTAGTAAGTGGTATTAGAGCCAGGTTTCAATCCTGGGCAACGGTAAATGGTAAAGATGCAACAGACTTAAATCAAGAAGGGAGAAGATCACATGGAGGACCCTTCGATAGGAAAGGTAAAGGAATAAACCACATGCGCACATAACGCTTTGGAAAATCATAGCTCACAAAGGTCACCTAAACAGGAAATATGGGGAGGTCGAATTGATGATAAGGAACAAGACATGAACCCCAAAAGACAATTTCGAGTTCGGTTAACGACTCGATCATTAGCCCTTTGCCAAGAGATGGAGGCATCTCACCTTCTAAATTGCAGTAGTGAGAAGCCCAAGGAGTCGTGGAAGCCATATGACCACAAGGGAAACCAAATGGCTTTGCTGTTACTTGATCGAGACAAAAATTTCAAAGGATACTTCACAGAGTCTTATATGGGCAGCAAGGGCATGTTAATATCACAAGGACATAGAAAGGCCCTAGAGGGATAAAATTGGTCTTTGGTAGAAACAAGGAATTAAAGCAAAGGAGAAACACTCAGGTTTACACTACACATATGGTATGAATAAATACCTAACAGCTTAAGAACGTCTCGCTAAGAAGCAAGACGGGGTAAGAGTTGTAAACATTTTGCAACCAAAGTGAGGTAGGAAAGAAGAAAATTCAGACCTAAGACAGCGGAAGATAAGGAATAAATAGAATCTTACCTAGTATTTTTGAAGCTAGTTTGTAATTTCATAAATAGCTTTTTCAATCAAAGTCCTTAACTAACGTCCACCTGCAATTGGCTCCCTACGGTCAATTTGGCTCTGATACCAAGCTGTCACGGACCCGGAATCCACATATGATTGGAGGAACGCGAAGTCGCCAAGGACCGAAGGACTCGTCAGCCCGGTGGCACGGTACCTGCGCCGTACGCACCAAGGCGAAACGATCCGACACCCGCCACGTGCGGGCCGGCCGGAAGCGACCAATCTTCCCCAAACCACATATAGATCCCAGATACCGGTGAAGGGGTAAGACCACGTGATAAGTCTGCGCTCCGCGATAGTCATAGGAGGACTAGAGCCCGGGATATGCATCCCCTCAACCCTACCTAGCCACGAGATGCGATTCTGGGAGGATCCAGCTCTGCTCTGCCGTCAGCGCGAGGCGTGACGGTCGTAGGAGGCTTAGCGAGTACGGGACGAATCCCCTGGATCGACTCAACCAAGGCTACGCAGGACTAGTGGTTCGCTCACCTCTGCCATCACGAAACGCAATCCTAGCACGCAATAATACCGCTGCACAGTTGTCCACATACTTCATCACATACACGCATTGTACATGGACAACGCAAGTAACAACTTGGATTACCACAGCACAAATTCTACTAAAGAAAGACTTATAGAATACATATATATACACATAGCGACTCGGAAGTCGATCACAATATACATTATTACAAACAGCAGCGGAAGGAAAACAGAAAATGCCCGAGATGGTGGGGGAAACCACCTCCAAACAGCTCGCAACAAAGATCCCGAGGAAATCGAAACCTAGAGTGGTAAATCCAAGCAGCGACGTCAACTTCAATTGCTCCAAGAACCTGCCTAGGATAAACCTAGGTGAGTACAACCACCGTACTCGCAAGACATTGCTTATTGATTAATTAAAACATGGTATTAATCAAGTTTGACAAGTGATAAAGGTTCGCATTTTATAACAAGTTCAAGTTACATACTAGAGATGAAATGAACATAAACTACACAATTTAAATCATATTGTAGCAAGAGCATAGCAATGATAAACACATGACGATAAAAGTAACTTACGAGCATACACACAAATATAATAATACGAATGTCATCATTTCCAATTTATTTGGGTAGCCCACACCCATTTAAAAATCTCAATCTTTCTCACGGCAACACATGCCTCAAACTCCAATTCATGGCAACACATGCCTTTAAACTCACTCTCATGGCAACACACGCCTACCGTCACCAACGAGCCGACAACCTCGGATATAAAGAGTGCAACCCTGGTGGAGTTCACACTACTCCCCCCAGTCTCTGAGACTTACCTCAACTATATCGTAGTTTCGTTTCGTTGGTGACATACGCGCTTTCCCTCGGGTCTTCACCGCCGACTCAGCCACCTCGGGTATAAGGAGTGCAACCCTGCTGGAGGTTGTGAGGCTCCACGCAGTCTCTGAGACTTATCCCCAATATACCGTAGTGCTGGTCTCGGTAACACCCTCGGTTCTCATCTTCACCGCCGACTCAACCACTTCGGGTATAAGGAGTGCAACCCTGGTAGAGTTCACAAGGCTCCCACCAGTATCTGAGACTTATCCCCATTATACCGTAGTGTTGGCCTCGGTGCACCTTCGGTTCTTACCTACGTGTGGTAAGGGTAGTGTATGTGGGAATAACCTCAGACTGGGGCGCACGAACACAATCTCAATAATCTCAATAATCTCACTATCCACCAGGCGTATCCCACATACATGTCCCCTCGGCGCTCACCTCTCACTTTATTAGGTTCAAGTTGAAAGGGCATCAGGTTAAAGTATCAGCCTTAGCTACTGCATAATAACAAGGCCTACACATACTGATGAAGTATCCAACACAGATCAAGCAAACATTCACACAAGCATCAAGTCAATCCAATTAAGTATGCCAAACAAGATTAACACACAATGTAATGATTAATCAACAAGCAATGGAGCTTGCCTGATTGCTTGGGGAAGTATGGGGATCGTGCGCAAGCACTCCAGAATACTCGAAATGCTGCTAAGAAGCGAATGACCTCCAAAAAGGAAAAGTAAACCTAAGAAGCTAATTCGAAAATGACGAAGATGCATGGATGCAATTGATGATATGTCTTCATACTGATTTTAGGTGAATTATGATACTAAACATTTTTGTTTTAACTGTTAAGCTAGATTCTCTAGATTATTATTAATCCCGAAGGTGCAATTTAGTCATTTTCTAAAATGTATAACTACAATACCCTGCAAGGCAGGGGCATCCTTAAATCCTACGAGTTGAATTAATTATAGCATTTCCTGTCTTCTTCTTAGTAAAGGATATCAGATTGTATATCGACATTAACCATTACTTAACCCAGACGGTCATGGTTAGTATATTGTTGGCTAATACGCTTATTCGACAGTCCTGACATCACCAGTCATTTACTACTGCATGGGTTACCTCAGAACTAACCTATCTTTAGACATTAATTACGTTGCCTTAAGGGTAATTAGTTCAACTATACATCAAATCTTTAGTTAATGGAAGCATGCAACTATTAGGACATTAGGTATTTGGTAATTAACGGAATAATCGTCAGTGCTTTGCTTATGTCTTATCAGGGATTGCTGTCTCAGTGCAATAGTTAGCTACTAAACATATCTTATGAAGTTCAACAGAAAACTAAACCTGATAGGTTCTATAGATTTGTCTCACTGGAACAGGCAGCACAAAACGTTGTTAAACCCATAGTCCTGAGCAACTTATCCCAATCTTCAGTGCACTAGCTGCTCCAGCTAACTACTTAAGTATGTGTTTTAACCAGACACCAGGTGGCAATCCATTAAGCTCAAATGAGATATTAAGCTTAAGGGTTCGCATATATATATATATGTATATATATATCTATTTATCTATGACAACCGACTGCTGTAAATGCAATTAACCTTAATCGCCCCGTCAATACCCAACAATTCCAGTACTGAACTATTCAATTAACACAATATGTCTTACTAAGCAGTCATTAACATGAAATATATTGGGTACAGCCGACCGAGTAGAGATTAAGTAATCAAACTTTATATGTTAACTGTGTTCATTCACGCATTGGTTTGCAACTATCTGAAGTTTAAAACAATCTATTCAAAATCGTACTGAGTAAACTTGCTACTGGACACATTGCTGGGCAGCACAGAGAAGCGCCAGAGGAGGAGGACGAAGGTATAGCTCACAGGGTGGCCGGATACCTCACTCTGACGACGAACCAAGGTGAGCTTGGAGGAGGCCCGAGTCGACGGTGGCGCTGACGAGGTGGACGACGAGCTGCTCGGACCCGATGGCGGCAATGCTGGGGGGGCAGAGGGAGGACGAGGAGGGGAGCCAGACGACGCTTGGGGAATCCGGCTCGGCGGCGACACGGGGGAGCGGAGGGGAGTGGCGGCCAGCCGGCCGGCGACGGCGACCGGCCCAATGGGCCACGCGGGGCGCGGATGAGCTGAGGGCGGCGGAGCGGCGCTTGTCGAGGTGGGGAGGCGCAGTGGGGAGAGGAGAAGGAGGCTGGCCAGAGGGGGCTGCCGGCAGTGGCTCGCCGGCCACTGCGGCGAGCGGCGGAGGCGGCGGCGTGCGCAGAGAGGCGAGGCGGCGGCGCACGGGGAGGAGAGGGGGAGGAGCGGAGAGGAAGACGGCGGATCCGGTGGTGGGGAGGCGACCGGAGCGGAGCTCGGTGAGCGACCGAGCGGCGGCGGGGAGCCCGAGGGCGGCGAGCGGCAGAGGTGGGGGTTGGGCTTGTTCGGCCGCCGAAGGAAGGAGAGGAGGGCAGCCGGCGCTCGGGTGGCTGTCGTGGAGGGTCGCCGGCGGGGCGAGCGGCGCCGATGGGGAGATGCGGCGGAGCGGCGGGGAGCTCGGCCTTGGGGCGCCGGTGGGGAGCTGGGAGAGGAGGGAAACCGGCGGCGCGAGGCGTGGCTAGAGGGGGGGAGGTCAGATGCGGCGGCTGCCCTGGGGAGGAACCCGAGCGAGGGCGGCGGTGTGGTCCTTCCCAGGCGCGGCAAGGCAGAGAAGAGAGGGAGGCAGGGGAGGAAGGCGTGCGGCAGTGGGGAATTTGGGAGACTGGCCAGGGCTTGAAGAAGGTGGCGGACGAAGCTGGCCACGTGGGAAAAAGGAACTGCAGGTGGCTCCACGCGGCAGGTAAGGTAGGACCCTTTTTATTTTCTTTTGTGGTATTTCTTTGTTGTTTCAATTTTAGTCAATAAAAGTCTATAAACCTAGTTTAGTTTCATTATTCTAACGATTTAGTAGTACAGTTCAAAACTGAAGTTTGAACCCTAGGTACTTGAATCATCTCTCCAATTATTTTCCAAACGTTAGCCCTGAGGTCAATACGACGGTTAACTTTTAAATGTAATATTTTGGGTTACATTGAAACAGAGGGTGTTCATATAATTAACTCATTTTAATTTTGTTCAAACAGGGAGAAGTATCAAGCTTAATTGTGCATCTTGACTTCATTGGCTCGAGGAACTTGAGTGAGGTTCCTCAGACGTATATAGGACTTAAGAAAATTATGAGGGTTATGATTTGGTGAAGTTGATTACGCCAATTTAATTGAGGTTGTTTTTGCGTCGTATTTTCCCAAGATTTCTGAGCTAAGCTAAATTTTAAATGGCCTAGATGCATGCATGTATGAGAGGAAACTGATTTATTCATGATGATCCACACTGATCTCATGTCTTAAGATTTGGTCGCTACACACACATCACATTCAGCAACAAATCGTGCGATTTCCCTCTTCATTCTGGTCCACCAAAATCGGCGACGAAGGTCTTGGTACATCTTTGTGCTGCCAGGATGAATGGCCAACGGGGAGTTATGAGCTTCCTGGAGAATTAAGTCCTTTAGGTCGTGATCCTTGGGCACCACAAGCCTTTTTCCAAACCACAGAATTCCTTCTTCTTCTTCGGTGAAACAAGTGGCTGTACCATTCTTCACCTTCTCCCTGATTTTCTGCATACCGACGTTCTGTATTTGGGCAGCCTTGATTCGGTCTTCCAGGGTTGGTTTTAGTAGTAAGGTGGCGAGGGTATCATGCTCAACTATCCCGAGGTTGAGCCGCTGAAACTCTTCATGGAGGGGTGGCTGCTGCGCTTGGATCATTGCATTGTTGCAATAGGCCTTCCGGCTGAGAGCATCTGCTACAACATTCGCCTTGCCAGGGGTATAGTTCAGACCCAAATCGTAGTCCTTAAGGAGCTCAAGCCATCTTCTCTGGCGAAGGTTCAAATCTGGTTGGGTGAACAAATATTTCAAACTCTTATGGTCAGAATAGATTTCGCAGCGATTACCGATGAGGTAATGGCGCCAAATCTTCAGAGCATGCACCACGGCAGCCAACTCCAAGTCGTGGGTAGGGTAATTTACTTCATGAGGACGCAGTTGACGTGAGGCGTAAGCCACCACGCGACCCTCCTGCATGAGCACACACCCTAAACCATTCCGAGAAGCATCACAATAAATCTCAAAGTCCTTGTGGGTGTCCGGAAGGATAAGCACTGGGGCTGAGGTTAACCTTTTCTTGAGCTCTTGGAAACTCTGTTCACACTTATCAGACCACACATACTTCTTGTCCTTCTTCAACAGCTCTGTCATTGGCTTCGCTATGGAAGAAAAGCCTTCAATGAACCGACGGTAATATCCTGCCAACCCTAGGAAACTGCGGATTTGGGTAACCGACTTGGGTTGTTTCCACTCCTGGACGGCTTGCACCTTGCTTGGGTCAACAGCAACACCTTCAGCTGAGAGCACATGACCCAAGAATTCCACTTGGTGTTTCCAAAATTCACACTTCGAGAATTTTGCATAGAGGCGGTGCTCACGGAGCTTGTCGAGCACCAACCTCAAGTGATCTTCATGCTCAGGTTCAGATTTGGAGTAGATGAGGATGTCATCGATGAAGATGACCACGAAGCGGTCAAGATACTCCATAAATACGGAATTCATGAGTTGCATGAAGGTGGAAGGGGCATTGGTCAGGCCGAAGGACATAACTGTATACTCATATGATCCATAGCGGGTGGTGAAGGCGGTTTTGGGGATGTCTTCGGATCTGATCTTTATTGGTGATAACCTAACCTGAGGTCAATCTTAGAGAAAACACATGCTCCGGCCAGCTGATCAAATAGGTCATCAATCCTAGGAAGAGGGTATTTATTCTTCACGGTGAGTTCATTCAATGGGCGGTAGTCAACTACCATCCTTAGGCTTGCATCCTTTTCTTCACGAACATGGCTAGACAACCCCATGGTGAGGAACTTGGTCTAATGAAACCCTTGCCTCCGAGCTCCTTAAGTTGCTTCTTCATCTCCAGCAACTCCTTTGGGGATATCCGGTATGGTCGCTTCGAGACAGGGGCGGTTCCAGGGGAAGATCGATGACGAACTCCACTGCTCGATCTGGGGGCATACCAGGCAACTCTTCGGGGAAGACGTCCGGGTACTCGCATACCACTGGAATGAGCTCAATTCCCTGTTCCAGGGTACCACTCAGAGCATAGAGACACTCTGATGGGGACGAGGACACGAACATCACTTCTTTACCAGAATCAGAGGTAAGGGACACTGATCTTCCGGCACAGTCTATCTTGGCTCTATGCTGGATCAACCAATTCATACCCAATATAACATCTAACCCGGCTGATCCCAGAACTACCATGTTGGCCAGAAACAATTCTCCACCAATTTCTATCTTAATACCCTCGCAAACCAGCTCGGTTTTCATTTCCGAGCCAGGGGTTGCAACAATAAGGGGATGATGCAATGCTGATGAGGGGACATGGTTATCATGCACAAACTTGCTGGAGATAAAGGAATGAGATGCTCCAGAATCAAACAGAACAGTTGCAGGAGTTGAATGAATGGAGAGCGTACCCAACACCACTTCTGGCGCATCCTGTGCTTCCTCGGCTGTGATGTGGTTCACTCTGCCACGGCCGGCAGCTTGAGGATTGTTGCGGGCTGGACCCCTGGCTGGATGGCCTCCACTCTGCTATCCTTGCTGCACCTTGGGGGCAAAGGAATGTCCAGTGCGCGGTTGGCGACAACTGCTCGCGAAGTGCCCCATATTTCCGCAGTTAAAGCACCGCACCTTACTTAGATCAAGGGACGGTCGCGGCTGCCCACCTGGGAACGGGGCTGATATCCTTGCTGTTGGGGATAAGGAGCAACACCTTGCGGCCTTGGAGGATACTGTCCAGCGGGACGGGGTGGTTGCTGCTGCCACACCCGCGGCTTCTGGGAACTGCTTGCGGCAGACCTCAACGCCTCCCTTTCGCGCTTGCGAGATTGACTGAGAGCTGCTTCCTTCGCCTCTATCTTGATTGCCTTGTTCACAAGCTGCTGGAAATCTTGCACATCCACAGCAGCCAACTTGGCCTGCATCTCTTCATTCAGCTTTTCCATGAATTTCTCCACCTTGTCCTCGTCGGTGGAGACTTCTTGAGGTGCGTATCGGGCTAGGTGGTTGAAGTCGTGGAGAAACTCTAGCAGCGACTTCTTTCCCTGTCGGAGGTCACGGAATTCTCCCTTCTTCAGGGCCATGATGCCATCGGGGATATGGAATGCACGAAAGCCGGTTCGAAACTCGGCCCAAGTGATCACATGCTCGGGAGCTTGTAAGGCCAAAAAGTTCTCCCACCAGTCTGCGACAGCTCCTTCCAGATAGTGAGAGGCGAAGTTAACCTTATCTTCTTCGGCACACTGGGCCAGCTGAAGCTTCCTTTCGATTGTGCGGATCCAGTTATCTGCCGCTAGGGGATCATCGGTCCGATCAAAGGTAGCTGGTTGGGTCCTCTGAAAATCAGATAGACTGCCTCTGCCTTGACCACCTCCGGCGCCTTGATTGCACACCAGTTGCTCTAGGATTCGGTTCTGGGTTGCCAGCAAGTCTGCTACGCTGGGCTGTTGAGGGGGAGGTGGCACTTCTTCTTCTTCACGCTCACGACGCCCACGAGCGGTTCCGCGGGTTCCAGATGCCATGCTGCTGAAATCAGAAGACACCGGATGAGTTAAGGGGTTGAAAACTTGGGAACTCAAGGACATTTCCACAGGAGTATGATGAGGTAACCAAGGATACGACACATCGCTTCATACGCACTTTCACGAGAAAATGAGGCACAAAACAATGGTAAGGGGAATTGACGCTAACACACGAATATATTGATACGATTATCGGAGTTCATGCGTGGGGCTGCGGTTTAAATCACCCTTATGGTGAAATAAACATCAATACTGTGTCAAAATGGCAGCCACCAACACCCAATTACATGGTTCCAAAAGATGTCTTAAGCCTCGCTTTTGGTTCAGCTTACACCACAAAAGAGGTCAACAACTTGACACTAGAATCCAATTAGTGCTACGACGACTACTACTAGTGCTAGATACTTCTGAGTCCTATCCTTTAAGCACTCGTCCTACTCTTCGTCGGTCGGCGGGTTACTGGTGGTATACCACACACGAATCGACGGGTCCTCTTCTTCTTCTTCTTCTGTAGCTGCCTCATAGGTAGGGGCTGGAGCGGCTGGTGTCGAGGTACCTCCTTGTGAGGATTTTGGGGTGAAGAGTCGCAGGTACTCATGGGATGTCATCCTCTTGCGTGGCCTTGTTCCAGAACTCTGGGGTTGATTCGTCTCACAGGGCGGAGTTGGGGTCGGCTCTTGTACAGGAACATAAGGGCTCTCGCCCCATGACTCATCTTCACTCGCCACATGACATCTCCGACACAATTCAGAACGAAGCTGGCGGTTAACTCTTGTCAGCCGTTCCACCTCTCGAGTAGCCCTTCCGTAATCCAAATACAACCCGTCGTACATTACTTCCACAGAGACAATGTGGTTGACAGTCTCTATCTCCGTCTCTTCTTCGTCGTCACTTGGCGCTGGTACCATAATATTGTTGCCTCCATTACCTACCTGGGGAATGAGGCGGAACGGGGAGAATAGGAAGATCTCATCGAAGTGATGCCGTACATGGAGGACTGCTTTCCTAGCTGCTTCAAGTCGGGCATCATCATCACCAGCTCTGGGTGCCGTAAAAGTCTGATCCAAATCAGAGGCTTTCACGGTGACCCATCCCATCCAAAATTGAGCCTTCCCGTGAACCTCATAGGTCTTGGCGTGGAAAGCGGGGAGGTCTTCCTGGGGCATGCCAAGGTATTCCAACATTCTCCATAACAGGGTAGCCCAACTTCCCAGCTGGCTTGGGTCGGTCACAATGTTGTACACCATCCTATGCAATTTTAGGGTTAGAGAGGGTAAAGTTAGTCACATAAAGAAAAACAAATGCAATAGGAGAGAAAATTCAGAACTAAGAGTGATGAGGGTAAGGAATAAAAAGCAGTCTACTTATTAGTTTTAAACATAGGGTTTAACTCTTTCAATAGTTTTCTCGGCAACGCCAAGTCCTATCTAACGACCACCTGCAATTGGCTTCCTACGGTCAGCTCGGCTCTAATACCAAGCTGTCACGGATCCGGAATTGCATATGACTAAGGGAACGAGTGGTCACCAAGGGCCGAAGGACCACTCGACCTGGTGGCACAGTACCTGCGCCGTACTCACCGAGGTGGAGTGATCCGACACCTGATCAACACAAGCCAGTCGGAAGCGACTACACTGCCCAGAGTCACATACGATTCCCTGACCCGGTGAAGATTCAGAGTCGTTCCCAATTCCCACCACGACAAACAAGATTGGAGGAGCCCGGCGATTCTACCCACACCCTAACCCAGCTCGGAAGCCAGTGGGTCACTCGAAAGCCCGGTAGAACACGCCCACACCCTGCCTGGCCGGCACAGCATCTCAACCAGCGGGTCACTCAACCAATTCCTGCTCGACTTAGTAAAAAGAGGAACGACTTAGACTCTTCACGACATACTCATACACTTCATACCATTCATGCACTGTGTATGAGCAGCCTGAATAACAACTTGTATACCACAACGAAGCTCTACAATACGATATCACTAACAAATGTCCACATCGGACTATAAGATTACATCAGTCGGTCGCAACCGGAAACATATCCGAGTACGGAGTAATTAAACAACAGCGGAAGAACAGTAAATGAGTCCCGCAGCGGCACATTAGCCGCTGACCAAAAGCCACAACCTATCCCATGAGTCGATTAGCTAACCACGGAAAACCATTACACTAGGCGTCGTCGAAGAATTCCTCGACCGCTGGCTCACCTGCAATGATCTAGGAATATCCTAGGTGAGTACGGGGTACTCGCAAGACTTATTCGTGCTTGATTAGATGTCCTACACATACTAGTATAACCGGAAGTAAACATGGTGTAGTTAGAAATGACAAGGCATACCATAGCAATAATTTACTAACAGGGGAACAAACATCAACCCAGACCACTACCAACTAGATCTCATACAATTTAATGGAGGTACGTGATGGTACTCACAAATCACATGTGTAAATCCAAATATAATTTAGGTGGCTCTCACTTGCCACCCATCTCCCAACTACTGGGGCAGAACATATCTCAAATTGACATTTAACCATCACGACCACACATTCATTTTATTCTCTCGGACCATTACCGGCACCAATCACACTGAGTGCAGAGAGTGCCTTAACCCTTGGAGGTTGCAAGGCTCCAAGGGTCTCAGTCTTACCCCACTACACCCCAGCCTCGATGCCGCTAATGTCCACACGTGACAAGGGGAGTTATCCCGATGGAGTTACGTCAGGGTTGGTATCGCGACAACTTCTTCCTCCAGTCGCAACATGCTCCTCCAGTGATACCAACTTTATCCATCGTACACTTTCCCTTCGGCTCTCACATCTCACCTTAGGGGGTTCAAGTACTTAGTGCATCGGGTTAAATTCAACCGTAGCTAGACCTAGCTTGCCACATACCCTAACCATGCTAGTGGAACCGAAACTCGACCACAACTCCTGAACAATGCTAGTGGAGCGGCGGGGAGCTTCGGTCACCGGCGGGGAGGCTGCTCCGGGTCCAGATCTGCGGTGAAGAGGGCAGGGGGAGGTTAAGCCAGTCGGAAGGGAGCTCGGGAAGGAGAAAATGGGAAGGAAAGGGGACCGGAGCGTGCTCGGGGAAGTCGTCGGAGTTCTGGCCGGACTTGAGGACGAAGGCGGCGTCGAGGGGGATTCTGACTCGGATCTGAGCTGCAAAGGAGGGAGATGGGTGAGGAAGATGGTGAGGGAGCTCGGGAGCTTGCTGGGGAGGAAGGAGGCTCACTGGAACGGTGGCGATGGCTCGTCGGAGTTGGGTGGCCGGAGCAAAAGAAGAAGCTCGGGCGCTGGGGAAGAAAGGAGGAGATGGCTAGGGTTTCGGTGGGATGGAGGAGGGGAAAGAGGGCTGTCGGAACCGGCCCTTAAATAGGGCGGTCGAGCTCGGACAGCCGGGGATCCACCGCCCACCCCGGCCAGCCTGCGGCTGCGACGTGGAGGGGGAAGACCCGACAGGCGGGCCCGGGCGCGGGAGCGAGATAGGGGAGAGGCTGGCAGGCGGGGCCGGTCTGTCAGCGGGAGAAGACGGGGGAGAGCGCGCGCGGGGAAGTGGGCCGGCTAGTTGGGCCGGCCGAGCAGGCTTCCAGCCCGAGTAGGTTTAGGATTTTTCTTTTTCTTTTTAATTTCTGGGATCAGTGCTACCCCTCTCGTTATTTTATGTTCAAATCTTGCTCCAAATGTTTTGAAATTTTTACAGGGTCCTCCTAACATTATTTGGGAGCTACTGGGAGAATTTGAATCAATTTGGATAAGATTTGACCTATGTCCTTATTCAATTTCAATTAGGGCTCAAATTAGGGTTTACGCTGCGACTAGGCCCTAGGTATAGTCAACAATTCTGAAATTGCCCATAGGATTAGGGTTTTCACTTTTTGAAACTATTTGCGAAGCTTGAGAACCTTTCATCTACTAGAATTTGCTATTTTCTCTCCACCCTACTTCTAGCTCTCGTTAGGGTTTGAAGTTAGAATCGGGGTCTCTTCAAAGAATTCGATGACTCCCCCCCCTCCTTTGCTGATGACATTGTCAATTCAACTACTCCGAATAAGTTGATTGGTGTTTGTATAAATATCCACCGAGGATGAGATATGAACATATTCTATAAAGTACAACTATGTCATATTCGGGTTTAAATGAGATGGTGCGGGGATGATGACATGTATGCATGTATGCAAAGCAAATACCTAGTTCGTTACAATTTGGGTATTACAGCCCTCGGGATCCTTTTATAAAGGGTATACCATATCGTAAGGGATACGAACTCATCTCCGAGTAGGACACCATCATTCTTAAACATCAGGATTGACTATCTAGTTTAGGGAGTCTTGGATACCTACGAGTAGTTTCCTTATCGCCCTAGAGTCCTTCTCCGAGGCACACATCTTCCAGGGTAGTTAAGGTACTCTTAGGTATTCGTATACGGTATCCGTCATCATATACAGTAGTTATGTACTACTCATTGTCATGGTTGAATCCATAACTTGAGAAAACACCAAGATACAAACCAACCCAAAGGTCCTGATGTGGAAGATGAAGCACAAGGAGGCCTAATCTATGGGTGGTGATGGTGGAGATGGAAAACTAGGGATGCCGGCGGCTATCTCCCTTCTCTGTTTCTCCTGGACTCCCCTCTTCTCTACTTCGCGTCGCAAAACCTTCTGTATAAATAGAAATCCTTTGCAGGGGGTCTTCGGGAAAGAAACGAATCTACTTGTGAAAGGACGGTGGCTACCAAGCCACGTGGGGCCCACTTGGCAGGCCATGTATATGATCATGGCGGTGTTCAAGTCCATCATTTCCATTTGCAAGGTCAACAGCCGCACCAAGAAGAACACCATTTTTCTCAAAGAGCTTCAACGTACAACCAATAGTGAGACCATGTCTTTGGAGGGCTCTGAGTTGATCCCTAGTGATGTTGAGGAGTTTTGCGACCCGTTCGCCTACCCCACAAATTCATCTCCTATTCCCTCCACTGAAAGCAACGATGATGATGAAAACGACGATGAAGCCTCTTCCTAGATGTGGTTGCTAGCATTTTTTTCTTTTCCCTTTTTGGTGTCTTGATGCCAAAGTGGGAGAAGAAGTTCTATTAGGTTGCTATGGGGGAGAAATAAAGGGTTTTAGAGTTTACAAGCCTCACTCTTCATCTTGATTCTTATATGGGCTTGTAGAACTTTATTTTTTTTCTCATTTTGTATGTCGTGTGCTACTATGTTAGTCTGTGGTCGTACTTTTTAAATTTCCTAAGACATGCATGTGTGATGAACTATGGTTTATGGTCATGACTATATTCTTGGTTAATTATTCTATATGTCATGCACTCTTTATGTGTCATGTCTTAGTTAATTCTCAAAATTATATGCAAAGCTTATATCTTTTTCATTTAATCATATGCTTTTGAAATCCCATGGTATGTCGGATATAGGGGGAGCTCTCAGTTCCTCTAAAAATATATGAACCTTATATTCAATGCAAAACATTATGTGCATATAGTTAGGTGGAGCTATTCATTTATCTAAGAAATCAAAATAATTTATTCAAATTCAATTATCGAAGTTTCTAATTGTGTTGTCATCAATCACCAAAAAATGGGAGATTGGAAGTGCATCTAGGCACCTTAAGTGATTTTTGGTGGTTAATGACAAACGATTAAGGGATTAATAATTTCTATGAAGTTAATCTTCAATGACCCTCAAAAGAAAAAAAGAAAAGAAGATGGTAAAATGCAAGATCTTAAGAAGTATAGGTTTCCTAAGTTTTAGTGACGCAAGTCACTTTGCGTATAGGATTGTCATACTATTATGAGGGATTCGGTGAATATGTTGAGAAATGGCTCAATGCAAATTGCTATATCTTTTGTCGCCCAAAGAAAAAGAACAACCCTAACCCAAAGGCCTGTCCAGAAGAAATACGGGCCTCAACTTGGACAATCCAGAAGAGGGTCTGGATCTGTACTGGACAGCCCGGACCTGAGGTCCAGATGGTCCGGGTGAGGATCCGAATTGTTACTAAACTACCCGGACCCTAGCCCGACCAATTCGGACGGGTGTCCGCATTGGCTCTGTACAGCCCAGACCCCAGCCCACACTACTACAGATAGCATTTAACGGGACGCCACCTGTACAGACGGCAACAGGGAGCCGTCTGCACAATTCTTAGTACAGACGGTTCCCAACACGAACCGTCTGCACAAATCACGACCAAGGATGCCGAACAAGCGGGACGGCACAGTGCAGACGGCTGCAGTTGGGAACCGTCTGTACAAATAGTGCAGACGGTTCCTAACTGCAGCCGTCTGCACTGTGCACAACAGTCCAGACGGCTCCAAACAAGGACCGTCTGCACTATTTTTACAGACGGTCCCAGTTGGAATCCGTCTGCACTAATCAATACAGTACAGACGGCTCCCAACCGGTACCGTCTGTACAAATAATACAGACGGTCCCAGTTGGGAGCCGTCTGCACTAACGCGTACAGTACAGACGGTCCCAGTTGGGAGCCGTCTGTACTATTTGTACAGACGGCACCCCTATCTGGAGCCGTCTGTACTAATGTAGCTCGCTCACTCCTCACTCCCACTCCCTCACTCCCACTCCCTCCGCTTCTCGAGCCGCCCGCAAGCGCCGCCGCCACCGGAGCTCGTGTCGCCCGCCGGCGACCTCCCCGAGCCGCCGCCGCCACCCGCCGACGCTCTGCCGCCGCCGCCGTCGCCGCCAGGCCCGCCCCGAAGCTTCCCCGCCGCCGGCCGTCGCCTCCACCTCGCCGCCGGCCGCCTTCCTCGCCCCGCCGCCTCCCGGTAAGCCGCCGCCCTCCCACGTCCGCCGCCGCTGTCCCTCGCCACCGCCGGTTGCCGCCGGCGAGCTCGGCCGGCGTCCCGGCCGACCGCCGGACCTCAGGCCACTTAAGAAAAAAAATAAAAAAATAAAAAACCAGTGGGACCCACCTGTCAGGATATATTATTATTTATTTATTTATTTATTATTTTTACTGAGGAAAAGATCAAAAAGAGTATTTAAATAAATAAATCTTATAAAAATCATAGAAAAATCATTATTAGTCAGAAAAATGCAAATAATATATCAAAATGTTCAGAAAAATAAGATCTACGTAATTATGTCATTTTCATTCGTGTTTGCATTGTAGAAAAAATAAAATTGACTAAAAACTCAAATTAGGGTTTCCGGAACCGCCGGAGAAATTAGGATCGCGATATTTTGAGCGTCCGGACTCCGATGAAATTGATTCTATTTGCATTAGTCCTTATTTTATGTCATCGATTCCATGACATGCATTTCATCTCATGCCGATGTTCCGCATTTTGATATTTATGTTTATACCCTTAAACCCTTAAAGTGCAGTACGATTTCTAGATAAGCTCCTTTTTCCCGATGAGAAGCTAGGTCGCTTTCTTTTATTAGGTCAATCTAACACTAATTTCCTTGTTGTGCAGCGCGTGTAGCTTGATGGATCGGGTGTGGATGTACGGTTCTCGTACGAACCAAGCGTACCTTGACGGTGTGACGAATTTTCTGAGAGTTGCCGAGGAGGATAGGTTGAAGAAGGGTGTTGAATATATATATTGTCCTTGTTGCGATTGTAGAAATGAGAGATCATTTCTCGGACACAACTCAGCCCTACAGATCCAAGCGCACTTGATTATTAGGGGCTTCAAACCGGACTACGCGTGTTGGACCAAACATGGTGAAGAGCAGAACATGTTACACGAAGACGTTGGCATCGTCGAAGAACCCGAAGTCAACGAAAGGAGAGAACATGGCGACGAAGTAGGTGCAGACGATGATTGTGGCCGCCACGAGGAAGTAGGTGCAGACGATGACTGTGGTGGCGCAGAGGACGATGATAGGTTGGATCAGATGCTGCGCGATGCCGACGTGAACTTTAATACTGAGAGAGACTTACACAAGTTCATGTACTTGATTGAGGACTCAGAGAAACCTTTGTTTCCGGGTTGCAAGCCGAAATACACAAAGCTGTCATCCGTGCTCGAGCTGCTCCAACTGAAAGCCAGCCATGGTTGGTCAGACAAGAGTTTCACGGCGCTCCTAGGTCTCCTCTCCGAGATGCTTCCGGATGGTAACGAGCTGCCCAAAAACACGTACCGAGCAAAGCAGGTGGTTTGTCCCCTGGGGATGGAGGTAGAAAGGATACATGCATGTCGGAACGACTGTATCTTGTACCGGAATGAATTATCGAACTTGCGTTCATGTCCAGTGTGCAAAGCATCTCGTTACAACCGTAAGAGTCAACCAGACGACGGCGAGTCTTTCATCGAGCCGAAGAAAGGAATTCCCGCTAAGGTGGTGTGGTACCTGCCCGTAATTCCGCGTCTGAAGCGTTTGTTTGCGAACCCAAAAGAGGCCAAATTGTTGTGCTGGCACTCGGAGGACCGTAAGAAAGATGGAAAGCTAAGACACCCTGCCGATTCCGCGCAGTGGAGAAACATCGACATGATCTTCGAAAACTTCGGTGCGGAGCCGAGGAATATAAGGTTCGCGTTGAGCACGGACGGAATGAATCCTTTCGGCAACATGAGCAGCCGGCACAGCACTTGGCCAGTTGCTCTTAGTATGTACAACCTACCACCTTGGCTGTGTATGAAGCGGAAGTACATCATGATGTCACTGCTTATCCAAGGGCCGAAGCAACCTGGGAATGATATTGACGTCTACCTAAGACCTTTGGTCGAAGATCTGAAAACACTGTGGAACGAAGGGGTGCAGGTATGGGATGCGTACAAACAAGAGAACTTCACCCTACACGCCATGTTGTTCTGCACGGTCAATGATTTGCCTGCCCTACGCAACCTTTCGGGCCAGAGTAAAGAGCCAGACAAGGCTTGCCCTCAGTGCTTGGATGGTACCGCGAGTAGGTGGCTGGCCCACTCCCGTAAGACGGTGTTCATGTGCCACCGTAGGTTCCTTAAGAGGAATCACCCGTACCGCAATATGAAGGACCAATTTGACGGGACGAGGGAGAGAGCTTTATGTCCAAGGCATTACAGCGGGCAAGAGGTGTACGATATGGTTAAGGATATCGATGTTGTCCTTGGAAAGAGTGGTAAAAAAGCGAAGGCCAGCGGCATGTGGAAGAAGAAATCAATATTTTGGGAGTTATCCTACTGGCAGCACCTTGAAGTTCGCCACTGCATCGACGTTATGCACGTAGAGAAGAACGTGTGTGACAGCCTGATTGGTCTCTTACTCAATATTCCAGGGAAGACGAAGGACGGCCTCAACGCACGCCTCGACTTAGTAGACATGAAGATCAGGCCCGAGTTGGCACCTGAGCCCTCCCAACAAGGCAGAACAAGGCTTCCTCCGGCCTGCTATAACCTGAAAAAGGCCGAGAGGACCGAACTATGCCGGTGCTTGCAAGGTGTGAAAGTTCCGTCCGGTTACTCCGCCAACATCTCGAAACTTGTTTCGATGGAAGATCTAAAATTGGTCGGCATGAAGTCCCACGATTGCCATGTGTTGATGACACAGATGCTTCCTGTTGCAATCCGAAATATCCAGCCGAGCTATCTCCGAGACACAATCACTAGGCTGTGTTACTTCTTCAACACAATCTCTCAGAAGGTCATCGATCCCGAAGCACTAGATGTGTTGCAGGCCGATCTGGTGAAGACATTATGTCATCTTGAGATGTACTTTCCTCCGTCGTTTTTTGATATCATGGTCCATGTTACCGTCCACCTCGTGAGAGAGATAAAGATCTGTGGACCGGTATTTCTACGTCAGATGTACCCGTTTGAGCGGTACATGGGAATTCTCAAGCAGTACGTACGAAATAGATCTCGTCCAGAGGGCAGCATCGTCGAAGGTTACACAACCGAAGAGGTGGTCGAGTTCTGTGTCGATTACATGGACCAGCTCAAACAGATAGGTGTGCCTACGTCTCGCCACGAGGGGAGACTGGATGGCAAAGGGACCATAGGAAGGAAAAACACTCATCCCTGACTACGCGTCGTTATCTCAAGCCCATTTCGCAGTCTTGCAACACATGACTGAAGTTGCCCCGTATATCAACATGCATAAGGACGAGCTGCGCAGAGAGAATCCAGGCCGTACGGAGGCTTGGCTTACCAGACAGCACAACCGCAGCTTCAACAACTGGTTGCGGGTTCGAAGTGCTAATAGTACAACAGAGGAGAATATTGGCTGGTTGGCCAGATGGCCAAGTCACACGATCCTGAAATTTGAAGCCTACGACATAAATGGGTACACCTTTTATACCAGAGCACAGGATACGAAGAGCACGGTACAAAACAGCGGTGTCCGCATAGATGCCTTCCAGGACAAACGTGGGGTGTGTGCGTACTACGGGTACATTGAGGAGATCTGGGAACTCGACTATGTACGTTTCAAGATCCCCCTCTTCCGGTGCCGTTGGGTCGCACTCTCAAGTGTTAAGGTCGACAAGTACGGCATGACTACAGTGGACCTCGAACGTGCCGCATACAAAGAGGAACCATTCGTACTCGCTAAACAAGCTACTCAGGTCTTTTATGTCCAAGACCCGGCAAATCAGAAACTTCACGTAGTCCTTCAGGGGAAAAGAAGGATTGTCGGAGTTGAGAATGTCGTGGACGAGGAAGAGTACAATCAATTTGATGAGTACCCTCTTGGAGACGGCACCGCGCTCAACGAAGAACAACTACCGTTCGGGGCCACCTGCTATCTGCGCGTCGATCATCAAGAAGGGCTGGTTGTTAAAGGAGATTAGGTTATTTGCTATGATCTAACCCGATTTTTATGTATCGCCACCAGGGTTTTCTGTATGAACTATTAATGTAATAATAGGTTTACAGATTTTGTGTTACAGTAACCCCAAAATAGTTGTACCATGAAATTGTACATATGAAAATATGAATTTATAAAAAAAGTTCAACTCATTTGGAGTTCATATGAAGTTTCTATGAATTTTACAAGTTTAAGGCATTTTTTGCATTCAATTTTATGAGTTCCCAATGAATCAGTAATATAAAACCTTATTTTACTACACATTATTACTGCCATCAAATGCAACATGAAATTAAAAAAAGGTAAAAAGAAGAAAAAATGCCCGGCTACCACTGGGGTTTTGGTTTCCAAAGCCTGCACCCAAATCAAGCCCATCACAGGCGACATGGGCACAAGCCCAAATCAAGCCCATCACAGGCGACTCGGGCGCAGGCCCGTACTGACCAGCGGCCCCAGTGGCCAGGGCGGAGGATCTGACGGATATGCTCGGTTGAGAGAAGCTCGACAGCCCCGCTCAAGGAACGGTATATAAACCGGTCGAAGGCTTCGTAAACTAGCGAGGTGGGACTAAAAGTCCCACCCCGCGTCGGCTCTGCACGGTGCATTAATAGTCCAGACGGTTCTATGAAGGAAAGCGTCCGCACTAATTAGTGCAGACGGCTCCATATTGAGACCTGTCTGCACTAACGTTAGTGCGGACGGCTCCATATGGAGAACCGTCTGCACTAATGTAGCAGGGTCCCGCCTGCAACATTAGTCCAGACGGCTCCATATTGAGACCTGTCTGCACTAACATTAGTGCGGACGGCTCCATATTGAGAACCGTCTGCACTAACATTAGTGCGGACGGCTCCATATTGAGAACCGTCTGCACTATTAGTCCCGACGGTTCTGTATTGCCGACCGTCTGGACTAACGTTATCTAATAAATCCCCTCTTTCCAATCCCGCGCCGCCAGTTCAATTTTCGCTAAGTCCCTAACCCTAGTCTTCCCCGAGCTCCCCGCCGCCTCCGAGCTTCCCGCCGCCCCCGAGCTCCCCGCCGCCCCCGAGCTCCCCGCCGCCGACGAGCTCTCCGCCCCCGAAGCCCTCAGGCAGTCGCCGCCGCCGCCCCCGAGCTCCCCGCCCCCGAGCTCCCCGCCGCCCCCGAGCTCCCCGCCCCCCGAGCACCCCGCCGCCCCCGAGCTCCCCCGACCGGCCTCCTCCGATCACCTCCTCGAGCTCCCCTGACCGCCGGCCTCGCCGACGACCCCCGAGCTCGTCGTCCTCCTCCCCAACGCTCCAGATCTTCGAAGGTAGTAGGGTCCCCGAGCACCTCCTTGCTCCTCCCTGCATGTTCTTGTTTTCTTTGTTTTTTGCAAGCTACCTCGATCTGGAGAGATCAAACACGAAGACCAGCAAGGAATCATAAGGAACTCAAGAGGAGGAGCCGAAACTGTGTTTGCCCATTTGTTGTTCATGGAAAAAGGGGGTGGCTGAAGTGCTTGTAGGGCAAGAAGAACAAAGACATTATGTTTTGTGGAATGACAATCCTTTATTGCTCCTTGCGTACTTATTTCTGCACTCAATTGTAAAGGAGCTTACTCAATTACTTTGTGCTTCTGCTTATGTCCATAGATAGAACGCGCAAAATATTGTAACTGCAGGTTTTGTTTTGAAGATCACAGCCCCATTATTGTGCTTTAGTTACCTTAATTGTTGCTTTAGTTTCATTTAATTTTGAGAACTGTTGCAGTGGATTCTGAACTGAACTTCCTCTGAAACTTAAGTACTTTGAACTAGAGTGACTCTTGAGTGAAAGACAATAATAGTTTAATTAGAGATGAGATAGTTAAATAACAAGATTGAAAAAAGATGATGTCAGTGAAAATATGTATGAATAATAATGTAATCAACTGATGGGAGAAACGAAAGATTTAATTTTACAATTAAAACAAGAGTACATTAAAGAATTGATATCTAGAACCTATTTATCCTATAGATCATTAACTAGATGTTAGTTGTGAAGAGTAAACTTGAGAAAGAGGAGAAATGTTGTAGAAGAGTATAAAAATAACTGATCTAATAATAGAAGTTTGCTATATAAAGTATGAAGTAGATTTACAGAGAGAAAGAGTGTTGAGAAAATCTAAGCATGAGAAGTGTGAATGTTAGAGATGATTAAGTGAAATAACTGAGTATAAATTGAATGAGATGGAGAGTGAAGAACTTGAGAAAAAGCTCAAATGAACGAGATACGAGTTGTAGAAGAAAAACGAAAAGTGGTGAGAGTAATAAACGAGAAAGAAGTAAATAGAGAGTACATTTAGATTTAAAGAGTAAACAGTTCGTCGTGGCTCCGTCGTAAGCGTCAGTCTAAGTCATCGGAGAGTGAAGCAAAGTCGGAGGCAAAGACATATATAACTCATGTAGCCCTCATGTATAAAAGAGTTCAGGAAGATATTTATGATGAGATTACGAACATTAGCACTATTTATGAAGTTGTTGTACATATGTATCTCATTGTTGTTTAATTCACAAAGTATGTGTCTTTATATGAAAATGTCTACAATCTAGTCGTGTACTGCATATCTGAATTTTTCGTCTTTTGAAGATGGCGTCCGGAGGAGATGAACGTGAACAGCCGGTGGCCTCTTCTCCCCGACAAGACGAGCCGCACGTGTCTCCTCAACCGGCTCAATCGATGCCCTCCCAACCTGCAGAAGCCTCGTCTCGTGAGCAAACTGAAGAATCGGGTGGGCAGAAGCGAAAGCGAGGTGGCCGAGGCAAAAATAAAATGCCCACGGGTCACTTCACGATAACTCAAGTCAGTGCTGAGGGTGTGCCCATATTGCCTCAGCAGGCTCAGGCGGCATTCCGTAGAGCGTGCGCGTCACTGGCGAGGGAAAAGATCCCGATAACGTACGCCAGCTGGCCGTCAGTGCCGGATAACGAGAAAGAGTTCCTGTGGAACACCATCCAAGGACAGTTCGACTTCCCGGAAGGTACCGAGCAGGCCGTGGAAAGATAGGCAAAAGCGAAGATGGGCAAGGCGTGGAAGACCTTCAAGAGCGAGCTGTACAACACGTACGTGAAGAACGATCATATGCCCTACAGGCAGGACCCGAACAATTACGGGTACCTGGAGGATCAATGGGCGGAATTTGTGGAGAGGTGCACGTCGGAGGAATTTATGCAGCGGAGTCAGGCAAACCGGGCGCGCCAGGCATGCAACGTTCACCCCCACAGGCTCAGAAGCGGTGGGTATGCGCGCAAAGAGTTGGAATGGAGAACAGAGGACGAGCGGGCGTCTCAGGAGAGTCGCGACACGCCGTTCTCCCAGATCCCAGAGAGGCGGGCCCGGAACTGGTTTCACGCGAGGGCCAACATCTCGGCTGATGGCACCGTCGCCTTCAACAAGCCCGAAACCGTCCAGGTGGCTGAAAACATAATGCGACTGTCAGAACAATCCGCCCAAGGAACTTTCCAAGCAGCCAGGGAGAAGGACATACTAACCTCGGCTCTGGGAAACAAAGAGCACCCAGGTCGAACCCGTGGCGTGGGGGTGACGGTTCCATGGAAGATGGGATTCCCCGATGATGCGGGTTCGTACAGGAGTCGGAGGAGAACGAAAGCTGAACGCGAGGCAGCCAAGCGTGAAAAGATGAAGAACGAGCTGATGGAAGAAATAATTGCAGGCCTGGAAGAGAGGATCAATGCGAGGGTCGAAGAACGGGTGCGGCAGATAAGGCAGGAGGATGCAGCCGCCGCGGCCAACTGCAGCCCCGCAGCCTCATCCCCACACGCTCGGCGCAGGAGTAGCTGCGCATCCGTGGAAAACATGAATGCCGAAGACGTGGAAGAACAATCCCCACCGCTGCACGTTCGAGATGACGACCGCGCCGACGACTTACCTTTCGACCCTATTCCGCATCAAGACGTCAATGAAAGATTCCCTCTCGACGACATAGTGGTGGCAACCAAGTGCAAGCTCCTCGTGCCCAGCTGTTTTGGCCCCACTGACATGATTGAGGCTGGCCAGGGGTTAGTATTTCCAACTTCAGAAAGCACGATGACGATGCACGGAGTTCCGCTAGCGGCGGATAACGCTAAGGTGTCAGTGGACATGGTGCATGCGAATTGCAGATCCTTCAGACTTCCTGTACCGCCGGAGGACGACGTCACGACACTGGGGCAGGCCCTCCACACGTTCATCCAGTGGCCGAAGAAGTACATTTCCCTGGTTGCCCCTCCACCTCCTCCACGGCCGCTGTCTCTGGTGCCTTACGGTAAAGATTTCTCACTCCGTCCTCCTCCACCGAAGGTGAAATCCGCTTCAGCACGATCTCAGCAATCTAGCAGATCTAGCCAACAGGCTGCCAAAACAGCTCCTCAAGCTCAGCGTAGGGCCACCAGAAATAGCACAAAGTCGCCCAAGGGCAAAGAGGTAGACGAAGAACCCGAGATAAGAAAATACATGGAACGGCAGCCGCTAGTGACACGAGCGGCGTTAGAACAACTTGGTTGGGCAGCTCAAATTTTGCACGAATTTTACATGAAGAGGTCCAACGAGGAGACAGAGCTTCCTCAAAATATCTGCGCCGTGTACAAGCGGCAACATTTCCTTCATCCGGGTGGAACCTTTACCATCAATTTCTCGGATTTATCAGACCTCTACCGTCATGACGCCCTCGATGTCAGCCTATTAAGATGCTGGACACTGTAAGTGTTCTCAATCACTGTTTAAGCTAAATGAATTGCCTAACTTATTGATACGCTCTTTCAATGACATTACTTTTATGTGCAGACATATGATTCAAGAGGCTAGGACAGATAACCCTAATATCGGATTCCTCGATCCACAAGTGGTCATATGCACAATGGTCCCAATTCCAGCCGAACGAGGTCGAGGATTACATTTCGGACGCCATGCTCCTTCTCTGTACTAAGCACATCATTCTTCTACCGTACAACTATGGATTCCACTGGATGCTCGTCTGCCTCGAGCCAAAACGTCTACATGCCACGTACTTCGACTCTAGGGACTACCCACCAGAGAAGTACGTAGATTTGACGGCGGTGCTCAATGGGGCGTTCAAGAAATATGTTGCCAAGGGGGGGTTGTGAAAACAACAAAAACCGAACCTACCCACAGATTTCATTTCCCGGTAATAATTCCTCCCTCGCCCAAGAATAATCACCTCGCATGTTCTAATATGTATTCGGTAAAACTAAATTACCCTGCACATAACCATGATTTCTACAGTGCCACAAGCAGCCGCCGGGCAACAATCTCTGTGCATACTATGTGGCGACATATATGATGCAGATCGTTGGCTCTAGTCCGGTAGATGTGGAGGTTAGTGTCATTACACTATATGTAGTTTCATTTTTCATCGTTCGGACGTCGTGCCTAACCTAGCTATTTAATTTCCTTGTGCAGACTTTTAAGTTCCCTACAAATCAGCTCGACACTGAGGGCGTCCGGATTATTCAAAAACGGTTAATAGCTTTCATATTTAGGGAGGTGCTGAAGGAAACCGGAGAGTTCCATTGTCCTCAAATTGCTCCTCCTCAATGACTTGAGAGTTTTTTCCCTAACAATGCATGTAAATGACTTTGTGGTTGAGAATGAAGTTTTAAGTTTGCTTCTGAATGTTATGTCTAAGATCAATGAGTACATTGTGTGTCTGTGTATGCTATGCCTGTGCTTGATCACTTTGTTTCTAGCGTTTTCACTGCCGTGGCAGGACTGCGGCCGCGCCGGGCATCGTTACCCTGCCGCACGGCTGCTGCGACAGTGGAAACGGTAGTTTCCGCTGCCGCGGCAGCAGGCAGCAACAACGTCGCCCTGCCGCACTGCTGCCGCGGCAGCAGATACCTCTGTTTTCGCTGCCGTGGCAGCAGGCGGTAGCACTGTCGCCCTGCCGCACTGCTGCCGCGGCAGCGGAATCAGTCATTTCCGCTGCCGAGGCAGCAGGCGGCCGCAACGTCGCCTTGCCGCACGGCTGTCGCGGCAGCCGAAACGTCCGTTTCAGCTGCCGTGGCAGCAGGCGGCACTACCGTAGCCCTGCAGCACTGCTGCCGCGGCAGCGGAATCAGCCATTTCCGCTGCCGCGGCAGCATGCCGCCTTGCTGCACGGCTGCCGCGGCAGCCGAAACGTCTGTTTCAGCTGCCGTGGCAGCAGGCGGCACTACCGTAGCCCTGCAGCACTGCTGCCGCGGCAGCGGAATCAGCCATTTCCGCTGCCGCGGCAGCATGTCGCCTTGCCACACTGCTATCGCGACAGCAGAAACGGTTGTTTCTGCTGCCGCGGCAGCAACGCTTTCCTAACACAGCATTTGTGCAGACGGTTCCAGGTGTAGAACCGTCTGTACAAATAATTTCTGCAGACGGTTCTGAAAATGGAACCGTCTGTACAAATGCTATTGAAGTACTGTTCAATGCATTTGTGCAGACGGTTTTGTGGTTTGGAGCCGTCTGTAAAAATGCTACGGAGGTACTGTACCAGAGAGTAGTACAGACGGCTCGTGTGTGGAGCCGTTTGTACTAAGTATTTGTACAGACGGTTCAATAACCGTCTGGACAAAGTTCATTTGTGCTGACTGTTTGGTCCAGACGGTTCAGAAAACCGTCCCGCCCGGTGTTTCCGAACCGTCTGGACAAATGATTTCTGTAGTAGTGCCAGAGTGTCTAGGTGTCTAGAGGATCCAAGTTTCTTTCGACTATTCGATCCTTCATGCCACCTCAGCAGTAGGCATTGAGATTTTGAAACCCAGAGGGTCCGACCAAATCCAAATAGTCTGAATTTTGGAAGATTCCTTCCAACGGTTAGTTCTTGAAGGAAGTCCTATGTCCCCTTGGTCCAAGCAAGGGGAACTCTTTACCCATTTGATTTCCAGCCTACTCAAAAGCATTTCCCTCCTCCTCCAAGCACCAAGAGACCTGTACTAGGTACTCTTGGGCACGAGGATTGGTGATTTTAGGCATGTTTTTGTTCTCTATATTTGCTACTTCTACCCTTGACACCCCTGCGTGAATAGCATATCCCTCTATTGCTCCAAATGGCCTCCCGTATTTCTCCTAGAAAAATTCATGAATCGGTACCAAATAAACACAAAGCATAAGATGTATAGTTTCATATGAATTACCATTTCCTGGCATGTCCTAGTAACAGAACATGATCCACCATGGTGGATTGATTCAGGACGGCTTAGGCGAGCAGTTCTTTTTGCTTGACTGGTCATAATAAACTCATTGGAAGCCCACCGGCTACTTAAAAAGCTCCATGTATCGGTACTGATCCAGCTGAATGGAACTTGCTCATACTCAGGGGCCTCTAGGTACTTGGTTTGGGCAGCCTTGAAAGTGATAGCTTCATTGTTTACTTCTTCATAGAACGCTTGCACTACATAAATGCAAGCATAGTATACTTGCTACTATGCTAGCTTGTTGCAATAGCTCTCTAGCGTCTTCTCAAAGCCGTCTTGTAGCTCAGGCTGATTATTTGGCCATTTGTACCTTGCCTACAACATTAAATTCACAATGACCGCAGAAGGATGTAGACTTTAATTTGGTTTGAGCATATGGAGCGACTTGATTACAAACCTACCTTGAAGTCATTCTTGACCCTATCAGCCATGGTGTCACCTGGTTCGCCCTTCAAGTACCAAGGCTGCCACTTTGTTGCAGGCACGTCCATTGGTAGCCTCTTAGTCTTATCGTTTACTTTCTCAGGATAATGGTGTTGAAGGAGTAGATCAAGAATGGTGTTTGGCATGTGAGACTTCGTGTTGAAAGGTGCCTCTTTCCAGTTTCAGTATTTTCAACAATGTGCGGTGGATAAACAATATAGGGTTAGATTCATCGAAATAGGTAACATGAAACATAATATAATACAATACTTACACACTACCAATGGGGATGAGGATATGTAATCTACCTCGGGACAGCTCATAAACAAGGCACTTGCGGCTGTTTTATACTGTCCAAACCAGCTTCACAGCATGTGTTTCTAGAGCAGCAGGTATTGAATTTGCGACCTAGGAGTCGAAATTCTCCCTCCAGCAGTCAACAACACTTGTCCGGCTTGTGTTACATCAGTTCTTTGGGATTCCTCCGATGGGTCATTATCTTGATCTTCATTGGTGGGCTGTTGAATGGGTAGTTTTGAATCTTCATTCACGCCTCGTTTTTTGAGAAGAGCGCAAAGCGGCTAAAAATTGACTCCTGCATTTATAATTGATGTAAAACTAACATGTATGCAATAAAATAATTATGCCAATAAAAGTATCCTACACATGAGAAATAAATTATAGCCATGTTGTATCCAATTTAAAATTCTCATAGAATAAAATCAAAATATTCTTAAAATAAAATAAATCAAATCAAAAATCTTCAGGATCATCATATGATAGCCCTTCATCATCTTCATCCAATTCAACTTCATCACATGTTAGATCATCCAATGGACGTTCATTTGGCTCTTGTGAATCATCTGGAGTTGGTTGCTTGTTTAAAATTTCCAAGTCTGTACTATATCAACACCACTTGGTATGCATGCATCATCTAACCAATCACCGGATCCAACACGAAAGCTACTAGTATGAGAAATGTCCTAGTAGACTTCCGTATCAGTTATTTGAGTTGGATTTTCAGCATTGGGAATTTGAAAAATCATCACGCTTAGGGACATGATGAATAACCCATCATTCTTTAAGAGAAACTGACTTGCATGGATATGACGTGTAGCATACTTGGGAGCATTGGTGAGGTAGAACAAAAAGTCCAAACCCTGGAAGTAAAGTGTTGTGTTTTACCTCGACTGAACCAAGTGATGGAGCGTGACGAACCCCACTAATTGGGTGGAACCAGCGGCACTCAAAGAGCATTGCCTTAAATGGCCTTGCACCATTGAATATAACTTCAATGATAACAATGTACTATATGGTGATGTCACCCTCTGTGCTACTTGTGAAAATGCCACTATTAACGGTAGTTAAGCTTGGCCTCCCATATTCATACTTTGCAAAACGGAGTCTATAACCATTGGTGTCATATCCACTAAGTGATAGAACCCTAGTGCAACATGTGAAATCTGAGCCAAATCCTTGTGGACGCTTGATGCCACTACTATAGAAAAAGTGAGCACTGGCGGGCTGAAAATGCTCATCACTGACGAATGAAGGCCCGTCAGAAAAATATCGTCAGTGGTGAGTGCAGTAACACTGACGGGCTATAGGCCCATCAGTTGTGACCAATTACCACTGACGGGCTGTGGTAGCCCTCAGCGGTGGTTCGTCACTGGTGATCTACTAATCCACCAGGAAAGATTCACCACTAACGGTGACCTTTTAAGCACTCGTTAGTGGTGATATTTAGCTCTGACGGTTTCTTGGATAGCACCCGTAAGTAGTGTATTATTAGTGGTGAAGAAAACAAGTCACCACTAACGGCAGTAGCTAGGTGCCCGTCAGTGATGATTATTGGCACCCTGGTGGAAGCTGCTTTGCCAGCTAGCCTCAGGACTTGCTAGCCATGCCCTCTGAAAAATCTAGCTGTACAGCCCTAGCTGCATAGCCTCTCAGCAGCCCCAGTTGTGAGGCATAAGCACACATATATTTCACATTGGAATTAGTAATATTTGACAAGTCTGAAATTCAAAATTAGTATAAACAAAACTATGGCTGGGGTTGAGGGACAATAGATTTTGGGGGGCAGTTGGACACCGGCATAGAATTCACCAATTGGCCGTAAGACATAATGGTTGAGGAACCATGCAAACGTATGTCTGATGCGGTCTTGGTCTTGTTTATTGTCATAGTTGTCACAATGGATCTTAAAATCCTATAAACTAATTAGAAGTATATTAATTTCATATGAATATGAACTAAGTAACTAGGTAGTTCATAAAGATTTAGATTATACCTTTTCTTCGCAACCTGGGTTCTACTGTTTAACCAGAGCATCCGTGTGGGCACCAACGTAGAACTCACATATCAAGCTATTATCGGGCTGTTCCTTGCATGAGAAATCAAGCTTGTGGGTGACCTTTGGTTCTGCCCTTTCTTGCAACGAGCCCCTCCTCCCCGTGCCTTTAAGATGAGGAAAGCTCCATCTATGCACTGCTGGATCATGGAGAAGTCCTCGGGCGGTAAGGGCTTTTTTTGGATCTTGGAATCAATTGAAAAGACCTTTTTCCAAGATAGAATGATCAGCACCAGGACCCAATAGTCACTGCATACATGCCATCATAGCCAAAAATGAGATATAAACACGTAGCTAAGTGCATCAAAAAGAAAATATACATGATGATGTATAGTATAGTATCCCGTATATGAGGACATATCCGGTAAGGATTCCCAGGAGATAAGGTAACCCCCCGTAAGGAGGAAGGACACCCCTTAAACTAGGAAGTCAATCCCGACGTTTAAGGAAGCCAGAGTTCTACTCGGGCATAAGTCCATGTCCAGTACGACTCAGGGAGCCCCCTATAAAAGGATCAGCAATCCCATAGGGGAGGACAGGTCTTTCAAGTCCCAGGAGAAGAAGAAAGTTAGATTCAATAGGCCTTAGAAGGAAGAGAGATCCCAGCAATTCCCACGAGAAGACCCGCCACCTCGAAGGAGTCGAAACCAGCGGAACTAATCATCGTAGTATCCGATTAGGCCTAGGATAGCCATTGACATATACATCCCTTGTAAAGACATTCTCTGATCAATATATACGAACAAGACGTAGGGTTATTATCCTGAGGGAGGCTCGAACCTGTATAAAAATGGCGTTTTCCTTGCCGTCGGATCTCTTGGCCTTGTGCCCTAGAGGTCCCTACCCCCCAAGTATCACCATTTCACGAATACCGTAAGATCGGCGGTCTACCACTCGTCGACAGATGGCACCGACCGTGGGAACCTCTCTGGCTCAAGCCGTCAAGGAAGT
This sequence comes from Stipa capillata, assembly GCA_019208055.1. Taxonomy (NCBI): domain Eukaryota; kingdom Viridiplantae; phylum Streptophyta; class Magnoliopsida; order Poales; family Poaceae; genus Stipa; species Stipa capillata. The sequence continues at coordinate 51,324 of JAGXJF010004864.1, forward strand.
ATCGGAGTTGGCAAGATGTGTAACTAGTCGCGATCAGCCCATGATACAGACTGCACGTCCCTCCCTGGCTTGACCCGAGGAGGAAGAAGCAGGTTCAGCGGGGGATCCAATCGCTCTCACGCGACGTACTGGGTACTCAGATCTAGGCTTTTACGATAACTTCAGCCAGATAGATCTGTACCCGACATCTGACCTAGTAGATCTTGGAGAATATGCCCCTGGCGAGTACTCGGATTGCGAAGCTGATCACTTCAGGACTGAGTGCGCCAGGGCCTTCGGAGGAACGTTGGTGCTAACCGACGATTCCCAGGCAGGAGCGACCAGCCCGATGTCCAGACTATCGCCTGCAACGTCTGATTGACCAAACGATCAAGATCTCAATCACAGTATCCCTCCCGATGGAGTGGAACTACACCTCATCTAATCCAGACCCTTGAGTAGTTCTCACGATCCATGACGGTCGGAAAAGATCTCGAGGACCCAGATCAGCGTGGGGACTCACAACATCGGAGCCCAATGAGATCGTTCAGCAAGACCTCCACCGCAACTACGAGCGATGACTTCAGAAAACACCCCCTCCAAGTCGGAGAGTAGGTTCTATGACTGGTTCGGAATCGGGGCAAAAAGGGCTTTCTCCTCAGCAGGACAACGGCTCCACAGGAGAAGTCACCCGATCCAAGTCGCTCGAGTTAGTAGCAGATAGATAGTCGAGTCCCCTTAAAGAGTTCCACGTGCAAGCACCTTCGGTAAGATTGCACAGTCATCACCCCTCCGACCGCCAGTCCATCTCAGGTTGTGCTAGCTCCAGCCTCAAGTCGTCAAGCTACGAACAAGCCGATGATAAGACGCTCCGGGCGCCGTCGCCTGGCATGCGCACTCGACAAGCTGTTTCAGCGGGTCACGACAAGAGCATGAGAGTCTCTGGAGCAACCAACAACAACTCGAGAGGAGGAGGTGATGTTTTTACTCCTAGTTTTTCCTAGCAGTTTCTTTTTCTTACAGTAGCTTGTAAATCATACTTCAATTAGTTCACAGTTTTTTAATATCAAGTTTCTAGTTCGATATTTATTTTTTTAGACTGCCTATCCAAGAAACTTCTCAAATAAGACAGTCAGGGGCTAGATAAGTATGTGGCGTCAGGCAAAAAACTAGCATATGCATAGACGTAACCAACGATTCGACCTACACAAAGGAAAAGGGTTCCGCGTTGCAACCGTTAGGGATGCGAGGAAGACGCCTTAACGTGTCTGCAGGTGACAGGGGAAGCCATTGAGCCCCCCACCTGACCAGACCTAAGGCCTGGTCGACTAAGCTCCCCGGTTCCGTAGTAAAGTTCCCCGACCACAAGTAAAGGAAGAAGAGAAGGTGCGAGTATGACTAGGCCGACTGAACCCGCTTGCTTATCCGCATCCCCGACTACTTTGAGTAGAAGGCGTCACGGATAGAGTGCAATGTTGTCATAATTAGGGCAAACGTAGGACTTACTAACTGGCGTCCAATATCCCTACGACAAGGGAACGCGAGTTGCTGCTATGGCCATGATAGACTGTATGAAGACCCCTTATCACGTTTACTAATGATGAGGAGCCAATGAGACCTCCATCCGAATAAACCTAAGGCCTGGTCGATCGCAGTTAGTGGCGTAGGGCACAACTCGTAAGCCCAAGTCAAGGAAAGTGGACGCAAAGTTCGACTAAGTCTACAAGAACCCTCATGTCCGACTAACATTCAGAGAGCAGTAGAGTTCAGGTTTTCAGAAAACAAAACACATAGATTAAGCACGGTTACTAATCAAAAAGTGTTAAGTCAGTTTAGGAGGTTATCTGCATCTAGCCATTCGAGACCTCTTCGCCTCGAAGTCAGTTCCCTGCCCCTGCTCTGACCGGACCAATCGCTCCTCTAGGTCCCAGACAAAGCGAGCAAAAAGGCAAAAGGTTTAGTTTCAGTAAAAGCAAATTATGACTAACGTTTTCAGTTGTTGATTATGTCTAGAAGCGCCACGACTGGGAGCTAGACCTTCGCTCAAGTCGGATGATAGGCGTCCTGAGCTAGGGGCTCAATGAACTCCATGGCCGACTAGCCCCATGCTAGAACTGACTTCACCAACCGAAGAATACCTGTGGTATGCACTGCAAATTGACTTCTTGGCCACGAATAACGTGGCCAAGTATGAGGGTTTGCTTGCTGGTCTCCGAGTCACTTCCACACTTGGTATCCATCGCCTACTCGTGAGTAGGGACTCACAGCTGGTAGCGAGACAAGTGTCCAAGGAATGTTAGACCTTAGACCAGAACATGGCAGCTACCTAGCAGAGATGAGGAAGCTAGAGAAGAAATTCATCGGGCTCGAAGTACGGTACATCCTAAGAAGGGATAACTGCCGAGTCGATAGTCTTGCCCACCTGGCATCCTCACGATCTCTATGTCTACCCGGGACCTTTGCAAAAAGGATTTGATGCCGTCCATAGCTTCTTGCGAACCTGTGGACGAATGAATGGCCACCCTCAGACAGAGCATCATTCAAGGACGTCACCAGGTATTGACGCTCCAAGGGGAGTAGGGGGTCGACTCGTTGCTCCCCTCGGTCCTAAGGATTCGTGGATAGAACCCATCCACATGTATCTTCACGATCGGACAGTACCTAAGGACGATGCACTATCTGAGCAGATTGCCCGACGCGCCTGGATGTACTCCATGGGCGATGGGGCCCTCTATCATCGAGGAGCCCACGGAGTGCTCATGAGGTGTATCATTCGGACGCAGGGTAAAGAATTACTTGAAGAAATCCATGGAGGGATGTGCGGAGCACATGCATCTTTTCAAACCCTGGTCGGAAAGGCCTTAGAAAAGGATTCTATTGGCCGACAGCTCTCCATGATGCGAGCGACTTGGTGAAGCGATGCCGTCAGTACCAATTTCACGGTAGACGCATTCACCAGCCCGCCCAAGCATTGCAGACGATTCCCTTGTCATGGCCCTTCATGACATGGGGCCTGGATATTCTGGGGCCTTCCCAGTCTCGCCCGGGGTCTACAAGTTCCTATTCGTCGCAATTGACAAGCGCACTGCGGTTTCGCTAAACGTCAGTCGAACAGTAGGGCAGGAAAAGGAAAGATTCTTCATCATCGCACGAAAATTCCGCCATGGCAGTTCGGTTTCCCAGAAATCTACCAAGCGAACGCGTGTCTGTGGTTGACGGATCAGATTAAACCAAAAATGTTTCACGGGCAAGCCAGCCTAGAAGATGCCTTGGACTACTCAGAGGTTTATCCACCAAGGATATCATGACTACCTGGTAGAGATATTACCTACTCGGGAACATCGTTAAAAAAAGTATTCGATTTTGTCAACTCGGAGTTGCTTCCTGAAAAGGGCAAATTTCCTACAGAACAGTCATGACCTCACTTCACGTACTGATGGTGGGCTTGATGATGTATAGTATAGTATCCCGTATATGAGGACGTATCGGTAAGGATTCCCAGGAGATAAGGTAACCCCCCGTAAGGAGGAAGGACACCCCTTAAACTAGGAAGTCAATCCCGATGTTTAAGGAAGCCAGAGTTCTACTTGGGCATAAGTCCATGTCCGGTACGACTCGGGGAGCCCCCTATAAAAGGATCAGCAATCCCATAGGGGAGGACAGGTCTTTCAAGTCCTAGGAGGAGAAGAAAGTTAGATTCAACAGGCCTTAGAAGGAAGAGAGATCCCCGCGATTCCCACGAGAAGACCCATCGCCTCGAAGGAGTCGAGAACAATGGAACTAATCATCGTAGTATCCGATTAGGCCTAGGGTAGCCACTGACATATACATCCCTTGTAAAGACGTTCTCTGATCAATATATACGAACATGACGTAGGGTTATTATCCTGAGGGAGGCCCGAACCTGTATAAAACGGGGCGTTTTCCTTGCCATCAGATCTCTTGGCCTTGTGCCCTAGAGGTCCCTACCCCCCAAGTATCCCCGTTCCACGAATACCGTAAGATCGGCGGTCTACCGATCGTCGACAATACACAATAGTAAAGAACTTATAGGGGGTTGCACGATATGAGTATGTAGTCCTTGTCCTTTTGGGAGACCCATACCTTCGCAATGAACTCCATTACGAACTGTTGATCCTGCCTCATATGTTCTTGTGCAAGATAAGGGGATCGATGAATCCAATGCCGGCTTGGAAGTGCTTGGCCTCTAGGGCCTCAAAAAGTGTCCGTACCCTCATCAAGCTAGTGTCAAGTCTTTTGAGGTTATAGAGAGAGAGAACAAGTCTTCGAAGTTGATGTCAAATATAGGACTACCAAACTCATGAAGGAAATGGTAAAATTTTGGCACTTGGAGCAGGATGTACCCCACATATTGACCCCGGTTATTGGAATGTACGATGTACATGTCATGAAGTTCATTTGCTTCAGCAGACAAGCTTTGTACTTTAGACTCGGTGAGGAGCGGTTGACCAGGAATGTATGGCTGATCCTTCGCGGCAGTTGCCAGAGTTGATATAAAGGACAAGGCCTTACTGGCACAATCATCCTTCACTACTTTTTTGCTGCTGCCCCATTTCGTGTCTCTTTTCTTTGGAGCCTTGGTGGCCGTAGTTGGATCACTGCACGACGACACGAGAGGTATTGTGTCCCTAGGCGTAGGTTTGGATAGTGCTTGCTTCATTGCTCCATGTAGTGTGCCAGGAGATAGTCTTTTGTTGCATGACGACGGGCTCCTCTGGCACTTGGGCCTACACTTGGCAAGCTGGGTCCTATTTATTCTTGGAGCACCTTTCTTTCTTTGGCGAATCCGCTGTTGCCGGGGCTTCATCCGGCGTGGCATCCTGGAGGACATCATCATTAGCGTCCAGCTCAAATGAAAGTTAAGGTTGGCTCAAGGCCAAAGATGACGACAGGCCTGATGTAGTGCGGTTGCCCAGAGATGTGTGAATAGAGGCCAGAGTGTCCCCTTCAAAAATTATTTAAGCATTCGACCACATGATAAACCCATGTAAGCACAGTCCTAGCGTAGTGGCATCCTCTTAGGGGGAATAGGAACTGTCATGCCACTAAACTTGGGAAGTACGGAGTCCACTTGTACCCTCGCCATGTGTTGCAACACAACTTGATGGTGCGTGAGTGCCCCCAATGAAGCTAGATACACTTGGCCGTGTGCCAACGTCACATTCAATTTTCCAGGGATCGGATAAACAACTTTGCACTTTGCGGGCGCCTATTGAACAAATAATATAGTTTCACTCAGAGTCTGTGTATACTACTTTGGTTGTTTATGAAGGATTCATGTAGGTAATCAACTTACATTAATGTTGTCGATGTGGTTTGCTTCAAATGTCCCGTCGAAAGCATTGGCAGAGGCGCAGCTACTCCATCCAGGAACATGGTGGGGGCTAGCCTCTCAAGGATGAGAAAGGAGGGGCGGCATCTGCTTGAACATTTAGATAAAATCCTGTATTGCCACCTCTCTTCCTACTTCTTCAGACCATCTCATTATCTCCTCGGTCACCTCCTGTCGTCACTGCTACAGAAATTATTTTAACAGACGGTTCACGACCCACGTGCGGGACACTATTTTGAACCCTTTGTCAATTTGTACAGACAGCTAACAAACCGTCTGTACAAAAGCATTATTATAGACGGTTTGTAACTAGAACCGTCTGAATTAAGAGAATATCACAGATAGTTTCTACATACGAACTGTCTGTATAAAATCAATATCACAGATGATTAATAATGGTTCCCGTTTGGACAAATACTTATCACAGATGGTTGAATGTGAGAACCGTCTGTACTAAGAGAATACCAGGTATAGCAAATTATATTTTCAGACGGTTTCTAGCTAGAGCCTTCTATACTGTTAATACCACACCCCTTGCAAAAGCTCTATTCTGGCATGCCCTAAAACATGCAAAGTATAACAATTCATACAGCATACAAGCACTATATATAGTAGGTGATCACTGCACTCAAGCATTTGTAATTACCATTCTCAACCATAAGATAGATATATGAAGCAATAAGTAATTCACTGTTTTGACTAACTAAAGCAAATGACAAGTCATTCACATCAACCATTTTGACTAACTGGTTGAGGTACAAAGTTCTCGGGGTCATAGAATTCTCTGGTCTCCTTTATGATCTGCGAATGTATGAACCCTATGAGCCCTCTTTGGATATACTGGACAATCTCAATGTCGAGCGAAGTTGTAGGAAACTTAAACATCTGTAGAAGGAAATTAAAAAATGTTAGGCACAATGTCACACTGATGAAAAATGTATTTGAATATACTATATTGACACTAACCTCCAGATCTATTGCACTAGAGCCAACGATTTCCAACATATATTGGGCCACATAGTACCCACATTGGTTGTTGCCAGGCGGCTGCTTGTGGTACTTCAGAAATTTGTTTACTTGCACAGTAAATTTAGTTGTACGGAATACATAGTACAACATGTGAGAGCATTATTCACGGGCAACGAAGGAATTTTTACCAGGAAATGAAATCGGTGGGTCAGTTGGGCTTTTCTGTTTGTACGATCCCCCTTTGAAACATACTTCGCTAATGCCCCATTGATCACCTTCGTCAGATCTACGTAATTATTTGGTGGGCAGTTCTTGGAGTTGAAGCACATGACATGTTGATATTGTGGATCGATACAAATGAGCATCCAGTGGAATCCATAGTTGTAGGGCATAAGAATGAGGTGCTTAGTACAGAGAAGGAGCATGGCCTGCGTAAGGTACTCCTTGACCTTTTCCAACTGGTATTTGATGAGCGTGCAAATGACCACTTGTGGATCGAGGAATCCGATATTCGGATTGTCTTTCCTGGTTTCTTGGATCATATGTCTACACATAAGAGTAGTGTTATTGAAAGAGCATATCAATGAGGTAGGCAGTTCATTTAGCATATACCTAAATTAAGAACACTTACAGTGTCCAGCATCTTAGTAGGCCGATATCAAGAGCATTGTGATGGAAGAGGAGGGATAACTCCTCGAAGGGCACGATGATGGTTGCACCTGCATTGAGGAAATGTTGCCACTTGAACCTGGTGTAGATATTTTTCGGAAGGTGCTTCTCCTCATTGTTCCTCTTTAGGTAAAAATCGTGCATAATCTGAGATGCCCAACCAAGTCGCTCTAATTCTGATTGTGTCACTAACGCCTGCCCCTTCTCGTATTTTGTTATCTGGGGTTCTTCTACGTCTTTGCCCTTGCCCTTGGCTGACATTTTTATAATTCTGCCCTTACCCTTAGGGAGAGGTGCCGCTTTGGTAGCCTGCTTGGCAGATTTGCTTGACAGTTCTTGCTGAGGTTGTACCAAAGCGGATTTCACCTTCGGGAGAGTAGCACAAAATGAGAAGTCCTTCTTGTCACGTATTGGAGAAAGCAGGCGTGGAGGCGGTGTAGGGGCAACCAAGGAGATGTACTTCTTCGGCCACTAGATGAATGTGTGGATGGCCTACCCCAGTGTCGTGACGTCGTCCTCTGGTTGTATAGGAAGTGGGTACTACGAGCAATTCGGATACGCCATGTCCACTAACACCTTGGTGTTGCCCCTTGACAGCGGGACTCCGTGCACCATTAGTTCTCTGCCACATGGAAATGCCAACCCTGTGCCAGCCTCAAGCATGTGATCGGAGCCAAAAGTGGTGGGCACTAGGAGCTTGCACTTGGTGGCCACATCTATGTCGTCCACAGGAAATCTGTCACTAGGGACGTCATGTGGAAAGTCATTGCTGCCGAAGTGGATGTCAGCTAGAAAGTCATCACCGCTGAGGTGGACGTCAGCTAGAAAGTCTTCGACAGGTACTCCCTGGTTAGGGCCGCCACCTGGAGATTCTAAGAAACTCAAGTTTTCAGGGCATCTCAGAAGTTCCAGCATCAAAGTCGGAGGTTTTCGAAATTGTACACATTTCTCAAAGAACTAAGAAGTTCTTAGATTTTCTCGAAGGTTCTCAGTTGTGCTTCTGTCCATATAGAGGGCAATGTTGGAAGTCATAGGAAAATAAGCATCCGAGTTTGTCTCAGAGGTGCTGACTTCTATCTATTTAGATAACAGAGGCAAAGTCAGAATCTGCGAGAAAGTTTCCTGAAGCTCCAAGTATCTATGAAAACTAGGGTTCTAAACCTAACTGCATAATGATTTGGGGCTATTTTATGCAATTTTTCAATGAGACCTGATTCTAATGCAAGAAGAATGAGAGAAGATTTAGATTTCATGTGGGAAGGAGGCAAAAACACAAAAGGTTTGAGATTCAAGGTTAGGCGTGAGTCCTTCAACTCAGAAATTTCCAGGATTTCTTGGAGAACCTGACATTAAACTTTGAAAGACGGATTGAGATTACAAAACAAATCTCGAAAGCTCCAAAAACTTCTTGGAAGTTCCAGGATTGTGTACTGCACATAAAAACACAACCTTAGAGGCTCCGGAAAAACTCGGAGACTCTGAAAGCCCTGAGTGGCATGTAGTAGCTGTTTTCGGGAACTCCGGGAATGATATCAGAAGTATGAATTTCGGAAGCTCCGGGAAAAATCAAAAACTCTGATTTTTAGGTAAGAAGATCGCATGTGTAGATTTGAATGAATTTTCAAGATGAGTTTAGATAAAAAAGTCTAGGCGGTTCCTTATGGGTTGATTCCACATGCAATAGTTGAGCAACTAGGCAATCAAAGCAACAATTTGGATGGGAATTGAACAAAATCAACTCAAACCTGTGATAAAGACTTGAGAAATCAAAGAAAACCTAAAGAACCAAAGATGGTGATATTGTCGGTATTGCCACCTATACGCATTGATGTATTGGATCCTATGATGCAAGGGCTCACATTTTTGCACATCCATCACACTAAGTGATGAGAGAGTGACCCGATCTTTCGGTGAGACGAAGATAGCTAACAGTTTGGTGGAGTTTGACCTCGACGACCTGACTATACCGTATGCGACGATATGCCTTAGCAATCGCTAAACCAACCTCCGATGGTTATTAACCTTACTATTGACATGATCAACCTAAACAACGAAGTTCGCGTTCCTGCAACCAACCGAAGAACCGGCAAGAAATAAATTGCAATCCAAAATTACGAGTATTAAATTGGCACAAGAGAGAAGAAAGTGTTTTGGGATTCCACTAGCGATCTAAACAAGGTAGTAGTCCTAGACAACTTGTAGATGCAGTAATGTAGTAGTAGCTAAATAACTCAATGAAACCCAAAAATTAAAGAAATAATCCTAGGGGTATATAAGAGAAGAGGGGATCTGTTACAGAGGCAGTCTCGGATTGTTTTGGTAATTGTGGTCGGCTCGTAAGGAATTTAGAGATGGGGTTGGTCCGGTTGGAAAGAGCACAGATAAGCTTTCCAAAGAGTTTAAGATCACCCAAATCAGAGTCCGTATGCTCGAGATAAAGACTTCTAAGTCAGGGATGTCTCAACAATCCAAATCAGAGTCTAGATCTTGTGGGACTCTATCTGTAGCTCTTTTTGGACCAAAAGTAAAGTGGGAAGCCTTCTTGTACAGCACCAATTCATATGGGACATGGTTATGGTCATAGCCACATGAACTTCATTCCCTCCTCCTCTTGAGAGCTTGAACTTGAATCCTCGCATGTTCTTGAAGATCTTGACGAATTTTCTTTTATTCTTTGTAGCTTCAATAGTGGACTTAGTTGAAGTAGCGGAAGTAGAGGTGGCCGTGGGTGCATCCATTTGGGTCATGTCCTCATCATTCTCTCATCCTTGAAAACAAAGCCGTCCTCGGATTTGCATAACCTAAAAGCCATCAAAGAGCAAAGAAAACATATACGCAGCATAGATGTATCTATCAATTATGGTTAACTCTTCATGGTTAGTAATTACATCCAAACAGAATAGTGGCATATCATTTTTAAAATCCCAGCGAGCATTGCAACCCAATTTACAAATATAAGTGAAGAACTTGTTTGGATGATTAGTAGTATCAAATGGAATCATGAGCTTAGTATTGCAACTAGCTTTGCAATGATATCCATCATAATATTTCTCAAACATACACCCACGAAAATGATGCAAATGCGCATTCAAAGAAATGAAAAGATTATCACTAGCATGCTGATTTTAGGATGTGGATGAACACAAAAATTTGTGGCAGCATGTAACATAAGTCTTTGAATGAAATTCTCACATTGCAAAGTCGATGAGATAAACAATTCTCACATTGCAAATGATCATTGTCGGAATGAGTAAGTTTATCAATAATTTCAGCACGGGTGATGCAAAAGCTATGCACTAAAATTCCACAATCTGCACTATGTTCTCCAATCACATTAATTTGATAGCATGGTGTATAGGTGGAATTCCATGAAGGTAAAGTTACAAGTTCAGAAACTTTCATTAGAGCATGTGACAATTGCATAGGTATGTCAAAATTAACATAGCACAATAAATTAGAGAATGTGGCATCAAGTTCCTTTTTAGATGCTACTAGCTTATCACAACCTATCTCAGAATCATTCAATTCACAAGGCTCAACCTTTGGCACTACTAGACTCTCATAGCAACCATTCTCAGCATGTAGAGTCAATATCACTATTTGGGAGGCCTAAAACAGTGTGGTTATCATCTAGAGGAATATTAGGCACACCCAAATCTGAAAGTTCAGAATTCATATTATCGTTATCAATGTTTTATGCATCCAAATCAGTATATAAAACATGAGTTTCACATGGTGCACATATATCAGCAGGTATTTCAATTATTTGATCACAGTGCAAGCTAAAATCAGCAAAACAATCCTCTACAATAGGTGGTGTGATCAAAACAACGGGCGATTCATTTAACTCAACACATGAAGTATTTAATTCATCGGGGCTTACTTCAATCTCATGTGGAGCGATGGAAGTGGTACCTTTACATGGCAGGCTCGACTCAGATGATGTAGGTACTGTCAGGGGTGATGGGTCACAAGAGCGAGACAGTGTGACTCTCACATCAGTGGGTGCGACAACAAACATTGGTGGAACACTAGAAGGGTCAATTGAAGCAATTCGTGGTGTAGGGACTTGTACCGGGTATTTGCTAGCCTCATGTATCCATCTCTTTGTTTCCTATTCAGCTTTGTAAGCAAGACCAAGCAAACGATTGATAGAATAATATTCTTTATGCACAAATATATCCAGAATATCACGATTCAAGCCTCACGAATCTATTCATTGTAGCTTCTTCACATTCTTCTACATCACATTGGAACAAAGTAGTTTGTAAAACATTATAGTATTCTTCCACGGTGGCACATTCTTCTATAGTATTATATTGCAATTAACGAAGCATGTTACCTGTATAATATGGTGGTATGAATTTATATCTCATAGCAAGTTTTAAATCATCCCAAGTAGCAGGTATATAATCAAGGTATAATCGACAATATTCAGACCACCAAATAGAAGCAAAATCAGTGAATGTACTAATAGCAGCCCATACTTGCTTATGCTTAGGAAAAACAAGGCTAGCAAATATTTCAATGAGTTCTAATTCCCAATTGAGATAAAAATCAGGCCTATCATAACCCTCAAATATTGGCATAAAAACAACATGATCATGTACCTTTTCACGTTGTGGTACCTTTTGTGGATGTAGTCGTACTTGCCATGGTGGTGATGAAGAAACGCGCGCCTCAGGGTATGGCACATCTCCCACTATAGATCTAGCCCAAGAACTGATTACTCTAGAACCTATCATTATCAATAGAAGACAAGGAAACAAATCACAAGTATACGTTCCTACCAACTACTAGAATGTGCGGTGGAAGGAATCTCAACAATTTTGTAGCAAATACCAAGCTCTTACCAGTTCTTACCGTGTTGCAGTGGTTGTCGACCATTGGCAGTGTCAAAGATGAACAAAATATTAATATAGCGTCTACCAAGGCGACCAAACAAAGTACAGTATAGGAAGGTGGAGCTTGGTTGGCTTCAATATGGTAGCAAGGAATAACAAATGATCAAAGTAGCTATGAAAAGTTGAAAAGATGCTAAAAAATACTAGTCCTAGTTACTAGACTTAGACTAGGACGAGCTAAACAAAACCAAGCCTAGATATTGAAACAATGGAGGCAAAAGATCACAAGCTCAAGAAGCAATGCAATGCTCAGAAAAATAACTAAAGGAGCAAAAGATCTCAAGTAGTCAAAAACTAGTGTTCTACCGCAGCGCTACCACGGTAGCAGAAAATAGCCAAAATCATGCCGCGGCAAGAAAGTGGCAGCAGATAGAAACTTAAATCATTGATTTCTTCCAAACCACTTGTCCGATTGAGCTAAAAATTTATTCATAGACTCCTTGAATTATGCCTGATTTTCTGGAATTTTTTTGAATTTTCTAGGCAACTTTTTTTTAGTCTGAATTGAGCTCTAATTTGAGATCCAAATCAAAACCGATTCAAACTTTGAGTCCTGCTCTAAATCTGCATGGATATGATGTCCAGGGGCCTCCTTAAGGTCGTGGAGGAGTCCTTGAGGTTGGCCAACTCCTTGCCCAAGAGATAGAGACTGAATTAAACAAGGCAAGACTCTATCTTTCAATTTGAACTTCAAGCAACTTTACTTTCCTTTTTCCCTTGGACTCTTGCCTCTTCTTTCTCAAATCCAATCTACTAGAGCTAGCACCAAGATACAACCAGCACTAGTTCTTCTCCTCGGCCCATGCCAGCAGAACCTTGATGTGGCAAGTGATGGCAGCGGGCGTGGTAGCGTGGGGTGGTGCGTGGCAGTATACGGTGACGCCAGTTGAAGGATGAGCAGCAATGGTGGGTGGTGGCACGGGCTGCACGGCTAGAATTGGCTACAAAAACCTTGCCATGACAGCAACTCTTCTCTTCTCTCTTTTTTTCTGATATTTTGCAAGAAGAACTAGAAGCAACACAAAGAGGTTTGATCTAGTAGAAAATTTTTGACTACGAACCAATCTAATCCAGCAACTTGACATGACCAATGCAGCAAAAGTTCAACAATGCAAGAACTACGATGAAAATTGTGAGGCTCAGATTGGTTTGGACTGGGGAAAAATGAATCTAATCTAATATGTTTTTTGGATTTTCTTTGGACAATAGGACGAATAGATCTAATCTATGAAAAATAGTAAACTCTCGCCGATCAAGTTGAGCTCTAATACCACTTGATGAGACGGTGGCCCGATCTTTCGGTGAGACAAAGATAAAGGTTTGGTGGAGTTTGACCCTGACGATCCGTCTATACCATACGCAACGATACGCCTTCACAATCGCTAAACCAACCTTCGATTATTATTGACCTTGCCGTAGGCACAATCAACCTGAACAACGAAGTTTGAGTTCCTGCAAGCAACCAAAGAACTAGCAAGAACTATGATAAATTGCAATCTGAAATTACGTGTATTAAATTGGCACAAGATAGAAGAAAGTGTATTGGGATTCCGCTGGTGATCTAAACAAGGCGGTAGTCCTACACGACTTGTAGATGAGATAATGTAGTAGTAGCTAAACAACTCAATAAAACCTAAATACTAAAGAGAGAATCCTAGGAGGTATAAAAAGAGAAGAGGGGATATGTTACAGAGGTAGTCTCGGATTCTTTTGGCAGTTGCGGTCAGCTCATAAGGAATTTAGAGATGAGGTTGGACAGGTTAGAAAGAGCACGAGATAAGCTTTTCAAAGAGTCCAAGAGCACCCAAATCGGAGTCCGTATGCTTGACATAAAGATATTTGAATTCATGGTTATCTCAGCAATCCGAATCAGAGTCCAGATCTTGTGGGACTCTATCTCTAGCTCTTCTTGGACCAAAAGTGACACAAGAAGACTTCTTGTACATCACCAATTCATGTGGGACATGGTCATAGCCACATGAACTTCATTCCCTCCTCCTCTTGAGAGCTTGAACTTGAATCCTCGCATGTTTCTGAAGATCTTGACGAACCTTCTTTTATTCGTTGTAGCTTTAGCAGTGGACTTAGTTGAAGTAGTGGAAGTAGAGCTGGCCGCGGGTGCATCCATGCGGGTCATGTCCTCATTGCTAAGGCTAAGAAGTATACAAAAATATTCATTTTTTCTCATTCTCTGGTATGTATTTGTTCATTGAGAGAATAATTCTCTCCTTAGTGTGTTCACACGTCAAAGCTCCAAAGCTCAAACAAAGCAATCAAGCAAATGTGCAAAGCTTAAAGTAACTTGAGATTGGACTTGAGGTTGAGCTCCACCATCTTGTACTTGGGTCGCCTCTACACTTTGAATTCCATCTTGTGTTGATCTAGGAGGTTCCACTTGAGTTGGTGATGTGCTCTCCATGACCTTCATTATCATGACTTCTCCATGGGACATGTTCTTGAGTGCATTCATGAACTAATTATCTTCACCTATTTCGATAGGGACACTTTTCACCTGAGAACCGTTAGTCTAATCCAATTTTATGTCACACGTTTCTTCAATTATACATGATGTATTATTGAACACTCGATAGGCATATGCATTTGATGTCTAACCAAGAAAGAATCCCTCATCACATTTACGAGAAAATTTGGAAAAGCCTTTGCTTCTGTTAAGGATATAGCACTTGCTCCCAAAGATGCAGAACTTTTAGACATTGGGCTTGTTCTCGGTGATGAGCTCATACATTGTCTTCTTCAAGAGTCGATGAAGGTACAAGCAGTTGATGGCATGGTATGTGGTGTTGACAGCCTCTGCCCAAAATGGTCGAGTGTCTTGTATTCATTAAGCATCCTCCTTGCCATCTCGATGAGCATGCGGTTCTTCTTCTCCACCATGCCCATTTGTTGTGGTTATAGCTGAAAGAGAACTCGTGCTTGACACCTTCTTCATCAAGGAACTCTTCGACATTCGTGTTCTTGAACTTAGTTCCATTGTCACTTCTCCCGTGCTTGATCTTCAACTTGAACTCATTTTCAGCCCTTCTTGCAAATGTCTTGAAAATCTCGTGTGTCTCCCCCTTATCATGCTAAAAGAATACCCAAGTATAGTGAGAAAAATGATCCACAATTACAAATCCGTAGGAGTTACCTCCTATGGTCACATATGTGACCGGGCCAAATAAATCCATGTGAAGATGTTCTGGTGGCTTGGTTGTAATCATAACATTCTTGATGGGATGTGGATTTCCAACCTGCTTTCTAGCTTGACATGCACATTTTTGATGCCTAGATTATCATCTCCCTTGAGCAACTTGTCAAGATTCCTCATCTCGACATGAGCTATCCTTCAGTGCCAAATCCAACCTAGAGAAGACTTGGCCAACAAGCATGTTTGTATGCAAGACTCGTTAGAGGAGAAATCCACCAAGTAGAAATTACATTTCCTTACCCCTTTGAAGACCAAAGAGTGATCATTGCTCTTGGTTACAAACACGATGAACGTAGTGAAATTGTACTCAAGGTCAAGGTCACAAAGTTGTGAAGCTGAAAACAAATTATAGTTCAAGGTTTGTCAAGCAATATATATTAGATATAGAAAGGTCGTTACAGATTGTAATTTTACCTAACACCATTACCTTTCCTTTAGCACTGTCACCAAATGTTGTCATGCGGTGAGCCTCTACTATCAAGATATGTCAACATGTCTTTTCCTCTAGTTACTTGATTTGTGCATCCACTATCAAGCACCCAACTCTTCCCGCTGGAGGCGTTGTCCTACAAAACATGTTTAGGCTTGTTTAGATACCCATACCTTCTTGTGTCCTTGGGGGTTAGACACAAATGATTCGGCACCCAAATGGAATTCTTCCTAACATGATTACCAATCTTCGAACCAACAAATTTGGCTTGGATCTTACCATCCTTGCCCTTTCTAAGGACATAAGAAGCATCAAAGTGACCAATAAGGTAAGTACTCGGAGAGCTCTTCTTCTTTTCCTTATCAAATGTTTTGACTTTGGTATTTCTTTTCAGCGCACCACAGCCAGGTGGAATTCCGCCGGCTCCAGGGTTTGGAAGCTGAAGGAAGTTCTAGACTAGTTGTAGGCGTGGGAGATGAAGCTAGAGTCTGAGAAGTCAGCGCTCTAGTTGTAGGTCACCCCGCCTCTTCGACAAGCTGAAGGAGTCGGAGGGGAGGCTGTCCCTGGAGAGGGCGCAAGCATCCTTCCTTGAGGAGAAGCTTTCATTTGCCATGGGCCTCCTCGACTCCGCCCTAAGGGAGGTCGGTGTGCCGATCCAGCCTACCAAGGGCATTTCCAATCACTTGGTGGAGCTGACTCGGGCCATTGGAGACCTCAAGCCGATGATGGACGCCCTCCTCTCCCAGGAGCTTGCCAGGGGGTCGAGTAGGTAGTGGCCATGGTGCTGGCCCATGTCAAGGTCCACGATCCAGTGTTCGACATTAGAGTCCTTCACGACGACCTCCCAGGGAAGGATGATGTAGAGAACGACCAGCTGGTGTCAGCAATGTCGAAGGCCGCCCAGATTTTTGTCAAGAGGCTACATGTTCCAGGTGATGACGCCCCTTCTGTTTGAACCATTGTAACCTGCACTTTTAGTTGTCTAAGTTTTTTAGTTAAAAGTACTCATATGGAATGATTGTGTGATGAATCTTATCAAAAGTTAAGCATTGATAGGCTGCGACAACATTTACACCTCATACTATTAGCTTCTCTCCCCATTCCGACTTGTGGAACGTTTCTACTAGTTGGGGAGTTCGGTCGACCAGGCCTTAGGTCTAGTCAAGTGGTGGCTCAGTGGCTCCTCGACACCTGTAAACACGGTAATGGGCTTTACTTAAATCCCTCGAGACTGCAGCGCGGAACCCTTTCCCTTCGTAAGGAGAGAAACACAGGTACTCGGGTAAAGAGTCATAACAAATCCATTGACCTTTACTTTCGATGAAGTATCATCGTCTACTCGGGATGTCTTCTATTCAAACTAGTCGGTGAGTCGTTGAGTGTGAGTTATCGAGGGATCCCGCCAACGTACAACGTCTATACCTTCTTCTCTTCCCTCGTTCCAAGTCGGGGAATGTTGCTACAAGCCAGGCATTCGGTCGGCCAGACTTTAGGTCAAGTCAAGTAGAGGGCTCAGTGGCATCCCCAGCACTTGTAGACGCAATAATGGGCTTTCCTTATGCCCCGCAAGACCGCAACGCGGATGTCTATTTCCTTCACGATGGTCAAGCAGTTGATACTCACATTGTACGCCATTGTTAGCTTCCTGGTATCACGTACTCATCCAGCCCCTGATTGGTTATCCAAGAAGGAGTCTCGGATAGACAGTCAAAGAAAAAGATATCATAATAACTGAAATAATTATAAATGCATGCCCTCCTACCATCATAGTCGTAGGTCGTTCCGAGTACTTCGGTATCGTTGTCATGACCTGCCAGAAGCGTATTTGGGAGCGCATGCTAGGTAGAGGTACCCGAAGCGACTTATTGCCAACGTGCCCATCGGATGGGTTGCTTAGCTTAATGACTAGATATGGAGATAGGAGTTGACCCGAGTGAACATGAGGCTCGGAAGGTTAACTTACTCTTAGTACTTACACATAAAACTTCTGGAGCTGGTCGATGTTCCAGGAGTTTGTGAGGACTCGACCATCTTCCATTGCTAGTCTAAACAACCCTACTCGAGAGGCATCGACCACTCTATAGGGACCTTCCCACTTAGAAGATAGCTTGTTGTTGTTGCCCTGGTTCTGAATGAGTCGTAAGACCAGGTCTTCGACTCATAGGGTTCTTCCTCGTATGTGTCACTCATAGTAGCATCGGAGATCTTGTTGGTATTTGGGCCGATCTCATCAGCGCTTGAGTCCATTGCTCCTCAATGTTGTTGAGGTCGTCGTCTTGTGGGAGGGTTTCATCCTTGTCGGCGTATAGCTCGACTCGGGGTGAGTTGAGCTTTAGTTCACAGGGGACTTTGGCCCCGTAAACTAGGAAAAGGGGTGTTTCACTTATGGCTCAACTTGCCATGGTCCGGAGTGCCCACAAGACTGATGGTAACTCTCGGACCCATGCCTTTGCGTGAGTTGATAAGCAGTCAAGCATGCGTGTCTTCATGCCCTGTAAGGTTAGGCCATTGGCAAGTTCGACTTGTTCGTTGCTTTGCGAATGAGCTACAGAAGCATCACAAATCTTTGTGCCGAGCCCTTCCCAGTAGTCAATGAAGTCCGCACTCGAGAACTAAGTGTCGTTGTCGGTAATGATCCTACTCGGGACACCGAACCTTGTGACCACGTTCTTCATGATGAAGCGCTTGGCATCTTCCAAGGTGATCTTTCCGACTAGCTCAGCTTTGGTCCACTTTGTGAAGGTATCAATTGTGATGAATAGGAACTTAAAGCCCCTAGGCGATACCGGAAAAGGCCCCAAAATATCTAGGCCCCATGTCGTGAAGGGCCACCACAAGGGAATCGTCTACAATGCTTGGGTGGGTTGATAAATGTGTCTACTTGCTCACATCACAGAGAGCTATCGGCCAATAGAATCCTTGTCTAAAGGCCTTTCCGACTAGGGTTTGGGAAGATGCATGTGCCCCGCACACCCCTCCATGGATCTCCTCGAGTAGTTCATTACCTTGCTTCTGAGTGATGCACCGCATGAGCACTTCGTGGGCTCCTCGATGGTAGAGGACCTCAGCTACCAGGGTGTACATCCTGGCTCGTTGGGAAATTTCTCAGATAGCGTGTCGTCCTCAGGAATTGTTCATTCATGAAGGTACATGCGGATGGGTTCTATCCACGAATTTTCGTAATCGAGGGGGGCGACGAGTCGTCCCGTGACCCCCTTGGAGCGTCAATACTTGGTGACGTGCTTCAATGGTCACTAGCCTCTTGGTCCACCATTCCTTCGGCCATGGCCCCGTCAAACGTAACGTCTAGTGAAGCTATGGACGGTGTCAAGAGCCTTTCTACAAAGGTTCCGGGTGGACATGGAGACCGTGAGGATGCTAGTCGGGCAAGACTATCGTCTCGACAATTTTCCTTCCTTGGAATATACCATACTTTGAGTCTGGTGAATTTCTTCTCTAGCTTCCTCACCTCTATAAGGTAAGCAGCCACGGTTTGGTTTGAGGTCTGGTATTCTTTGCGAACTTGTCTCAATACTAGTTGTGAGTCCCCACTCATGAGCAGGCGACGGATACCAAATGCAAAAGAGACTTGAAGAGCGGCCAGCAAACCCTCATACATGGCTATGTTACTCGTAGCCGAAAAGTCAATCTGCAATATATATTGTAGGCATTCTCTTGTTGGTGAAGCCAAACTATTCTAGCCCCCGAGCCTTTGAGGGTCAGAGATTCGTCAAAGTGCAAGGTCCATACTTCTATGTTGTTGGCAGGGGAACTGCTAGGGTAGTCGAGCTCAGACCATTCGGCAATGAAGTCATTGAGTACTTGAGATTTGATCGTTCTCCTTGGTATGAAATGGATGTCAAACATCCGGAGTTCGACGGCCCACTTGGCGATCCTTTCGATTGCATCACGGTTACGAAGGATGTCTCTAATTGGAAAGGTGGATGGAATGATGATCTTGTGAGCTTGAAAGTAATGTCATAGCTTGTGAGAGACCGTTAGTACCGTGTAGAGGAGTTTTTGTACTTGAGGGTAACGTTCCTTAGGTCTGTGTAGGACTACGCTAATGTAGTAGACCGGTCTTTGTATCTTCTCACGTTTGTTTGGAGCTTCATGTTCCACCACCAATATGCTCTTTATAGCTTGTGGTCCAGCCACTATGTAGAGCAGCAGTTCTTCCTCTGGGCCAGGAGCAACCAGCACAGGGGGGTTTGAAAGATAGTTCTTGAGATTCTAGAATGTCTTTTCTGATTCCTTTGTCCAGAAGCTATCGTGTTGTCGTAAGTGTTTGAAGAAAGGATCTCCTCGGCCTCCAAGTAGAGATATGAATCGGCTCAGTGCGGCCATGCACCCTGTGAGCCTTTGGACATCTCGGACTACTGTTGGAGGTTTCATTTTGCTTATGGCCTGGATTTTTTCAAGGTTGGCTTTGATCCCTCGGTGAGAGAATAAGAAACTGAGTAGTTTTCCAGCATCGACTCCAAAAAGCACATTTCTTGAGGTTTAGCATGATCTAGTTTCTTCGTAAGTTGGTGAAGGTTTCGAGGAGGTTGGAGAGGAGATCCTCTTTCCTCTTTGTATTCAGGACGAGGTCATCAACATAAGCTTCGATGTTGCTGATTTGGCTATGGAGGGCTAGCTGCATACCTCACTAGTATGTTACGCTAGCGGTCTTCGATCCAAAAGGAATTTTCAAATAACAAAATACACTGAAAAGAGTTACAAAGGAGGTTTTCTCCTCATCTTCTCGACACATGCTTATCTGGTGGTATCCATAGTAGGCATTGAGAAGGCTTAGATAATCATATCTAGACATAGAGTCTACTATCTGATCTATTCTAGGTAAAGGAAAAGCATCCTTAGGACAAGCCTTATTGAGGTCCCTAAAGTGCACGCACATCCGCCACTTTCCGTTGGCTTTTCTGATCATGATGGGGTTGGCTAACCACTCGGGTGTTCGACTTCTCAGATGAATCTAACCATCAAGAGCTTCTCGATTTCCACTTTGATGGCTTCTTTCTGGTCAGGAGAGAAACCGCCGAAGCTTCTGCTTGATAGGCTTCGCATCAAGACGAACTGCTAGCCTGTGCTCGATCACCTCCCTAGGGATTCCAGGCATGTTGGACAGTTACCATGCGAAGACGTCTGAGTTGGCCTAGAGGAAGGTGACAAGCTTGAGTTCCTATTTCAGACTCAGGGTGGAGCCAATCCGGATTGTCTTGGATGGCTCTACTGGGTCTAGAGGAATAGCTTTGACCTCGCTGTGGGTTTTCACAGTCACCTTGGGTTTTGAAGGCATGGTTTCTCCTCCTACCTGGTGCTGCTCATCCAAGTCCAGAGTGTGCTTGTCACAGTAGAGTTTGTTCTAGGCACACCCTTTGACTATGATAACGCCTCTTGTCCCCAGGATCTTGATGCACTGGTTAGCATAATGTGTGGCGGCGATGAATTTGGCGAGAGTAGGTTGTCCTAAGATGGCATTGTAAGCCATCTCAAAATCAACCACATCGAACAAAACTCAATCTATCCGGAAGTTTTCTGGTTTCCCAAAAGTCATAGGGAGCATGATTTGTCCAATCACAGGGACGATGCTAGGGAAAGCATGGGTCACTAACTTGATAGCGGAACGAGGTATCTCAATTGCATCGAGTAGGCTCGTGAAGAGGATGTTAAGGGAACTTCCTCCATCGACAAGTATGAGGGACACCTTGCAGTTGTTGATCATAGGTTCGATCATGATCGAAAAGCGTCTTAGTCGGACATAGTTCTCGGGCAGTCGGTCTGGTCAAAAGAGATCTTGACCTCCGACCACTTGATTTCTTGCAAGTTCTAAGGAACTATTGCCAGGACTTCTCGAGCTATCGTTTTGAATTGCCTCTTAGACTCGTAAGAAGCTGAGCCCCCAAACATATGCTCGATCACTCATTCTTCTCCCTGGAAAGGCGTATGGCCTAAGTCATTGTCGAAATCAGATTCTTGACTATGACTAGCCACCTGTGTGGTCTTCCCACAGTGCTTTTCTGTCTCAGCCCTGATGTACTTCTTGAATAGCTGGCATTGAAGAGGTCGTGTGTGTCGGTCTAGTGGAAGTCACACCAGATCTTACCTGCTCATTCAGCAGGAGGTGGCTGTTTGTCCTTTGCCCAAGGCTGCTAATGGTGCTTCTCGGGCAGGTTAGCCATGACTTCGCTGACTTTGGACCTCTTTTCTCCGTTGCACCTGGAAAGCTTCTACTTCCACTTGTTTTTTGACAAGTCACCCTCTGCTCAGGAGGGAGACCGGTGTGCTCCTCGCTCTTGTTCCTTGATGTACATCAAGGCCTCCTCGGTGTTGGCAGCTTTTTTGGCGATATCCATCAGCTGTGCGACTATTCTCGGAGGATGCATGACAAGGTCTTCTATGCACCTTTTATTCCTACCACCACGAATAAATACACAAATTATGTCAGAATCGGTTACCTTAGGTATGGTGTTAAGGACGGCACTGAAGCACTTGGTGAACTCGCGTAAGGTTTCACCTTTTTGTTGGGTGATTCGGAAGTGGTTGTCTATCTTGCTAGTCGGGTGTATGTGCCCTGGAAGTTCCCTTGGGACATGCTACAGAGCTGATCCCATGAGTGGATCATTCCCGGCAGCAGATTGGCCAACCATGGCCTAGCCGCCCCCTTAAGGATGGTCGGGAGTTAGTTGGCCATAACCTTCTTGTTACCACCAACGGCCTCGATTGTCGTGGTGTAGGTATGTAGGAACTTGGCTGGGTTCGTGGTTCCATCATATGTCTCCACTGAGCCGGGCTTGAATCAGGATGGCCAGCATACCCTTCTAAGTTCTTGTGTGAAATCTTGACACCCGTTGATGGTTTTAAGAGAAGAAATAAATTCTCTGCGGAAGGGAGTGGGAGATCACCCCTGACTCAAGTCATGATGTTTCAGGAAATTCCGAGTAGGAGAATGCTCTGGATGAGATCTCAAGTAACTACGCTGATTGAGCTCGTTGTACAGATCTCGGATTAGGTGGTTTTGTATGGGCGAAGTTCTATATCTTCGCTCAGATCGATTGGCTCTCCGGGAAGATTAGTTCTTGAGATTCCTTCCATCTTGATCTGATTCTTCCCTGACTCATCGAGAGGTCATAGTCATTAATTGAGAGGACTTGGCCTATGCTAGAGCTTGTTGGAGCTCGGCCCCTATGGTTTGCAACCATTGCTTGCCATCAGGAGTGGTGAGATCAGTCACCGGGGGTTGCAAGAGTAGGTTCCAGACCTCAAAGAGCTTCTGGGTGGTCTGAGATGCGTAGATCTCCCCCCCTTGCCAGGAGGTGTTTGGATCTATAGGCCTAATGATGCGGACATCACCTCCATCAAGGATGACACGAGCCCAAATCCACCTTTGCAATCTATTGGACCAATGACAAGGGCTCAAGCCAAGGCTATACAACATGAGGTGACTCTATTCCTTGATACGTCTCCACTTGATTTGAATATGAATGGTATGCTACCTAATGCTTTGATTCTTTGCTTGCTGAGGCATGAAGGAGCAACCAAGTGGAAGAACCAACTGACGAGCAACGGGACTGAGGGAGAGACGCCAAGAATCAAGTCCCCAAGCTCCAAGCCGAACCCCAGCCGGACTGCTGCTTTGGAACCCCCGGATGTGCATTAGTAGTGAAGACCCAGACTGTCCGGCTGAGGCCCGGACCCTCCGGGCGGGTATCCGGATCTCCTCTGGAAAACCCGGACCTCAACCCGGACACTCCGGCTGAGTATCCGGATCTCCTCTGGAAAACCCAGACCTCAACCCGGACACTCCAGCTGAGTGTCCGGATCTCCTCTGGAAATCCTGGACCTCACCCCGGACACTCCGGCTGAGTGTCCGGATCTCCTCTGGAAATCCGGACATCAGCCCGGACCCTCCGACCTGATGAGGACATCTCTTACGCTATGATCCAAGGACCAATCACCCGTTCCCGTGCCCGACGACTTGATCATGAGGTGCGTTCGTTTCTTGCTATCCATAATTATGTGGCTGTCACGGACCCGGAATTGCATATGGTTACGGGAACGCGAAGTCGCCAAGGACCGAAGGACTCGTCAGCCCGGTGGCACGGTACCTGCGCCGTACGCACCAAGACGGAACGATCCGACACCCGCCACTTGCGAGCCGGCTGGAAGCGACCAATCTTCCCGGAACCACATACGATTCCGTAATCCGGTGAAGGTTTAGAGTCGTTCCCAATTACTACCAGGGAAGACAAGGTCGGAGGAGCCCGACAGTTCTACCCACACCCTAACCTAGCTCGAAGGCTAGTGGGTCACTCGAAAGCCCGGTAGAACGCCCTCACCCTGCCTGGCCGGCACAGCATCTCAGCCAGCGGCTCACTCAACCGATTCCTGCCCAACCTAGTAACAACCGGTACAACCGTAACCCTTCACGGCATACCCAAAACGCTTCACATCATACACGCATTGCGTAAGGGCAGCCTGGAATTAACAACTCGGATATCACAACAAAGCTCTACAGATACGATATTAACATTAACTGCCCACGATGGGACAATACATTACATCATTCGGCCATAACCAAAAACATATCCGAGTACGGAGAAAGTAAACGACAGCGGAAACAAGGTAAATGAGCCCCACAGCGGTACAGTGACCGCTGACCCAAAAGCTACGATCTATCCCATGGGTCGAACGCAACCGAGAAAACGCAATTTCAGGCATCATCAAAATAATCTTCAACCACCGGCTCACCTGCAAGCTCCAGGAGTAACCTGGGTGAGTACGAACGTACTCACAAGACTTATCCGTGCTTGATTAAATGTCCTACTCATACTAGTACAACAACAATTAAACATGAATGCTTCTCAGAGTAACAATATACAATTTAAGAACATAACATTAACAAGGTATAATACAGATAGGCTAAATAACAAAGCAACTCAGGATACAAACATGTATCAACCAATTCATCACGAGATCGAGTCATCCAATCCAAATCCCTGGGGGTAGCCCATGAGTCCAATCCAAATCAATCCAGTAAACATAATCCAATTCAATCAGGGCAGCCCCTACGTCAAATCCAATCGATCCATCATACACACATTTTCATTTACCCTCTCGGACCGCTACCGACAACTCAACCCCTGCAGGCATAGTGAGTGCATAACAGTTTGGAGGTAGCTAGCCTCCAAAGTGCATGGAGGCTTACCCCAGCTATCCTCAGTGTTGGTTCTCGCTAGCGTCCACGCGGTGATATGGGAGATGCACGATTAACCCCGGTTGGTATCTCAATAAATCCACCTCTCAACGAGGTACTCATCCACCTTTCAGGTGCTCATCCACCTCTTACGAGGTACTCATCCACCTCTCTCGAGGTACTCATCCACCCCTTACGAGGTACTCAAATCATACCTAACCGTGTTCATCGTGCAAAACCCTCGGCTCTCACATCTCACTTAACCAAATCCAAGAAGTTTGCAGCCACAGCGAACATGACACACACAACCATACCTAGCCATGCTAGTTTCAGGGAGTTTCGACCTTCACATACAAACAAACAAGTCTACCACAAGTCTAAGTAGATAAGCATATGAAATAATAGCAACAAGATGCAACAAGCTCTGCTTGCCTTGGTCGTAGTATTCCTGATCTTGCGGGAGGTTGTAAGCCGGGTGGTCTCCTTCTTCGGCCTCTGATGTGAGCAACAAGCGATACCGGAAAGTAAACGGTAAAAGAACAGTAAGATCCAGCATGTATGCATGATGAATGGACAATGCTAGAGGTCGGTATTTAAGGTGGTATGCGGATGTGTATAGCTCTAGGCGGGTTGACACGCTCCGGATATTAGGTGTAATCGACCTGTCGTTATCCTACCATGCATGCCTGTCGGGTTATGGTGCAACAGGTGTTAAGTATAGCATTTCAGGTTTAACCTTTTTAGGGACGACATGAGCTGTACATTTAAATGGCATGGTCGTCGACGATTTTATACAACATAGATGCAACCAGGTTGATATGGCCATTCTAACTAACCGAAGATGCAAGCCTTAACTTAACGAACTCAGGACAGCAGGGGTGTTTTGGCCATATCTCACAAATGATTTATCAGGAATGGACAATTGTATTAAAAATCTGTTATCACTGAACTTAGGTCTAGTCATTAATCATGATGGGTGGATTATAATCACGTTGATTTCCTGTACCCTTTATTTTTCCTATGGCTAGATGATGGTTCGGGCATGTCATAAAGATCTGATTTCTTCTCTTGTCACTTAAGCGCTAGCATGCCCAGTATTTAAAGTTTACTTGCGAGCATAAGTTGTTAGTGTAGTAGTTACATTCGTCATGCTTATCAATTGTTAGCACTTTTGAGTGACGATTGTACATCCATCGATTTCTAACCTTAACTAGCTTATGATTAGCATATGTTAATCAGATATCTTTTCTAACTTGTACTCGGACCGAGGATGTTAATTTAGACTTTAGATTAGTGGGTATTTAAATGTCATATACTCGTCAAAGAATTGAGGGCGCCTTTTCCACAGAACTAGCCAAGGCTAACCATGAGCTATTAAACTTGATCATTAGCACCTTAAGTATATACACATATAATTGCATGCTATCCTTTGAGCTGGACATACACATATCAGCGACTAATCGAGCTACCCGACATGTTAGTTAGTTATTGTACATTAACTGAACTGCCAACATGGAGTCAGGTGGGACAAACAAACCTAAGTAGTAGCAGCACATAGCTTAACTAGCAGATAGATGTAAACCAATAAACTGAGCAGTTGTCAGCCTAATCACTTTTTAGCTCGGAAGGACTAATGCAATGGTGGTGGTCACCTCAACCTGCTAGAAAATGCGCCGGAGTCGGGGTATTGAAGACGACGAGGGACAAACCACGGCGTCAGTGGTGGAGCTCCAGTCGGTGGGGTTGATGCCGGGCAGTGGAGACCGGCGGCACAGCAGAGGACTGGCGGTGGCGGCTTGCCGCGCCGGTGGAGCAAAGGCCGACGGGAAGAGGGGCCGAGCTGGGGCGGCGTGGGCCCCGGCGGCAGGGGGAAGAGCGCCGCGGCGGCAAGGGCTGGCCGGAGGGAGCGGCGCAGCTGATGTCGGCAGTGGCGGAGACCTGCGGCAAGGGAGCTGCGGCGTCGGCGAGCGACGGCGCCGGCGGCGACCGAGCTGAGGCGGCGGCCTCCTCTAGGCAGCGGCGCTTGGTGGAGGAAGGGCGCCGGCGGCGGGATGCTTGGGAGGAGGCGCGGTGGCCGGCGGCGCAGCTAGGGGCGAGGTGGCGGCGCGCGGTGGAGCAGGGCGAAGAACGGCGACGGTTGCGGGATGGAGTGGCGCACGGGAAGGAGGCGCGGTTGCTGGGGCGGCGACCGAGCAGATCCGGCGGGGGAGGAGCAAAGAGGGGAGGCGGCACTTGGAGAGAAGGCGCGGTGGCCGGCGGTGCGAGGAGCGGCCAACCGGAGCCGGCGCAGAGCAAAAAGGGGCGGCGCAGGCGGAGGGCGGACGGCGGCGCGGTTGGCTCGGCCGGGAGGTGAGGCCGGCGGCGGAACAGAGGAGAGGCCGGCGACGGGGCGCACTGGAGGAGCTCGGCAGGGGAGGGCTCGGGGGCTCCAGGCGGCGCACTGGGTAGAGGCGGAGGGGATGGGGAAGAATGGCAGGAGGAGGAGAAGGGCCGGTGGCGGGCTGAGGCAAGCAGGGGAGGCCCGAGGAGCTCGGGTGACTTGCTAGAAGAGAGAGGTCAGAGGGAACCCGGCCAGAGGTAGAATATGGGGAATAGTAGAGCTATGAAGAACTTGGATTGGAAAATGAATTGACCGGGTGCTCAAATGTGCATGCATGTGGATGATTTTTGGAGGGATAGAATGCTCAGGAGGTGGGGAGTCTGGTGGTATAACATGCAGAGCCTCTTTCCATGGTTTTGGAGGAGAGATTGGGGGAAGAAGAAGAAGGCATGGTTGGGGGGACTTGAGGAGCTCGGTGGAGCAAGAAAAATGAAGAATGGCTACTGTGGTGCTGCGTGGAGAAGAAGAAGGCCATTGCGGGTGGGTCCCACTGCAGGTAAGGGGAGGTAAGAGAATCTATTTTATTTCTTTTTCATTTTAATTTTGTTTCTTTCCTGACTTAATTTATCTCTATTTTGCTTAGGGCCAATTTTGGGCAAAAGGAGGAATTTAGAAAATAATCTTACGATGTATATATACATATATAGGTATATCTATACTTGCAGATCCGGCCCAGCTTCCGGGAACATTTTTGTAAATCTTTTTCGAGGTTTTTAGAGTCTAAGAGAATATCTTAAGGTATATGCTGGGTGAAATTGTTTTCGCAATTTATCTAAGTCGATTTCATGTCGTGTCTTCTAGGGTTTTCGATTTAAGCCAATTTAAATCGTTTAGATGCAGGCACATGATGAAAATAAATCTTTGCATACCCGACAAACCTCCCTGATCTCTTGTTTAGGGGTTAGGGTTTGGATATTTAGAGCTAAGCATAAATTTTTGGCAACTTTTCCTCCACCGGGATATTACCTTCTGTGCTTATTTGCTTAAATTCTAATTTCTCCCTTCTTCTCCAGGTCGCTTTCTAACCCTAAGTTGAGTTATCGGTGCACGGGTTCTCGGGAGGAGAACTCCGGGGAGAAGAGAGGGAAGTTAGCCTGGTGATTCATCGAAGGGGGACCACTGATCCTTCCACCGGCTAGTGTTATCGTCGATGTTACGTGATACTTCAAATAAGTTGATTGGTGTTTGTATAATTTTACCACCGAGGATGAGATATGTACGTATTCTATAAAATATAATCATAATACATCTAAGTTTAAATAAGGTGTGTGTGTTTACATGCATGAATATGATGACATGTATGCATGCATGCGAGTAAAACCCTAATTATCGAATCTGGGTATTACAAAACCTACCCCCCTTAAAAAGATCTCGACCCGAGATCTCTAACGTTCGGCAGACAAGGATGAGAGCTCGGTCCTGAGCCAATCTCCATGTTTCCCATTTAGCTTCATCTTCGGTGTGGTTGCTCCATCGGATTTCGAAGAGTTGAACAGTACGGTTCCGGGTTTTGTACTCCATTCCACCACGAGACCTTCCTATAGTTCTTCCATCGTGGTGTCAAGGAGGGTTATAGCACACCTGATAGTCTCTGATGCTCAACCTTGACCAGGTGACCTAAGTCGTGCTTTGTGACAACCGGGCAGGTTTCCATTCATTTGGGTCCATCAAAATCACAACGGGGATCCATGTGTTTCATGGAAGATTAGGTACTTGTGTTGCTGAGGGTAAGTCGTGATACCACTATTTGACTTCTACACCAGTTCTGAAAAGAGAAAAGCAGATCAAGTTATTATTTTCAATAATAACCGTATTCTAGGAGAGTAAGAGTGCAAGGACCTTGTCAGGCCTGCAAATTCAGAATTCAAGATGGTTGGTTTGAGTGAGAGAGGATCACTATGACCAGCTGTCTCTGTTCCAACGAGGCCGACAAAGGTAGCGAGGGTAGTGACTTCGAAGCAATTGAAGTATCTGTTTATGATTACTCGGGGAGAAAGACTAGGAGTAGGATTGGGCATTTGAAAAGCTTTCCAGGGTCCAACTAGGGTGTCCGAAAGACCTTGGGTAGCTGAGATGACGTAGATGGAAACCTTAATGGATGGCTATGTCTCTTTAGTCCTCGAAACTGGTCACTGCACCGACGGATTGGTGCTATTATGCGTATCCATCCCCCCCTTTTTTTTATCTCTCTCCTCTATTTGATCGTTCATTCAACCTCCTTACCTCCGCTTTCTCTATACCATTCTTCGTATGGAGTTTAGGATGAATTTTGATGCGAGATATACTTGATTTGGCTGTTAAGCTAGATTCTCTAGAATCTTTGTTGTATTTTTCTCAGTAAAAACAAGAAGGTAATTATTCTTGTAATTAACTGGGTGGTGGGGATTAGGAGATGACAGAGTCCATCAGGGCACCATACTTAAGGGTCTTCACGCTCCAGTTCAGGCTTGGAACGGATGAACAGTTGGGAAGTTATGATCAAGATACTAGACCGAACTTATTCAGCGGAAATGTTCTGAAAACTGCGATCAGATAGTGCATAATCTCAGAGGGAGTCCAAAGAAGAACCGATGTTAGTCTCTTCAGGGCTAAGGACAGGGCATACAGGGATACACCACTCGAGCGCACTAGAAGCAAATAGCAGGGTAGACGGTATGGGGGCCAATCCATCCCGTACTCCACTATTGACTCCGCATGCCGAGGGTCGGATCGCGTTGCCTTGTACTCAACCAAAAGATTCAACGTGGACGTGAATCTATAGGAAAGGGGTGCATCACCACCAGAAGGAGGGGTTGTTACTCAACACTGAACCCCACACATTAATTTTGTCACAATAGAAGGATTGCACTCTCTCCAATACTCACTAGAATCTGGGCATAGGTTAGTAAGTGGTATTAGAGCCAGGTTTCAATCCTGGGCAACGGTAAATGTTAAAGATGCAACAGACTTAAATCAAAAAGGGAGAATGTCACATGGAGGACCATTCGATAGGAAAGGTAAAGGAATAAACTACATGCGCACATAACGCCTTGGGAAAATCATAGCTGACAAAGATCACCTAAACAGGAAATATAGGGAAGTCAAATTGATGATAAGGAACAAGGCATGAACCTAAAAAAAGACAATTTCGAGTTCGACCAAATGACTCAATCATTAGCCCTTTGCTAAAAGGTGGAGGCATCTCACCTTCTAAATTGTAGTAGTGAGAAGCCCAAAGAGTTGTGGAAGCCATATGACCACCACGAGCTAGCGTAATGCAAGGGATGGGATGCCATCGGAATCAAAAGGACGGTGGCGGGAGTCAAGTTAATAGGGAGCGTACCGAACACCGCCTCTGGTGCATCCAGAGCTTCTTCGGCGGTGACGTGGTTCATCCTGGCACGGCTGGCGGCTCGAGACTTGTTAGGAGCTGGTCTCCTGACTTGAGGACCTTCACCTGACTGTCCTATTTTCCCACAACGTCTCGCGAAATGCCCCATTTTCCCACAACTATAACACTTAATCTTACTCCAATACATGGCGGCCTGCGACTGTCCTTCCTGGGGAAGGGAGTGGAAACCTTGCTGCTGAGGACGAGGAATAAAATCTTGCGACCTCTGTGGATACTGTCCTGCAAGACGGGATGGCTGCTGCTGCCATACCCGCGGCCTCTGAGAGTTACTAGCAACAGACCTCTGCGTCTCTCGCTCACGCTTGCGGTTCTGTTGGAGGACGGATTCCTTTGCTTCGATTTGGATAGCCTTATCCACCAAATGCTGAAAATCCTGTACATCGGCGATAGCTAGCTTGGCCTGCATTTCATTGTTCAGCTTGCCCTTGAATTTCTCCACCTTGTCCTCATCGGTGGAGACTTCTCGCGGCGCATATCGGGCTAGATGGTTGAAGTCGTGGAGGAACTCTAACACGGACTTCCTGCCCTGTCGGAGATCGTGGAACTCTTCCTTCTTTAGGGCCATGACACCCTTGGGGATATGGGAAGCACGAAAGCCGGTCCGGAATTCAGTCCAAGTGACCACATGGCCTGGGGCTTGCAAGTCTAAAAAGTTCTCCCACCAGTCTGCTGCAGCGCCTTCCAGATAATGGGAGGCGAAATTAACTTTATCTCCCTCGGCACACTGTGCCAGCTGAAGTTTCCTTTCGATCGTGCGGATCCAATTATCCGCCTCTAGCGGGTCATCAGCTCGGTCAAAGGTTGCTGGTTGAGTTCTCTGAAAGTCAGACAGACTGCCTCTGCCTTGACCACCTCCTGCGCCTTGATTACGCAATATCTGCTCTTGATTGCGTGCTAACTGCTCTTGATTGCACGTTAACTGCTCTAGGATCCGGTTCTGGGTGACCAAGAGATCGGCGGTGTTGGGCTGCTGGGGAGGGGGTGGCACTTCTTCTTCTTCACGCTCACGACGCCCCGCGAGCGGCTCCACGGGTTCCAGATGCCATGCTGCTGAAGTCAAAAGGCACCGGATGAGATAAAGAAGTTGGAAACTTGGGAGATTAAGGATATTTTCACAATGGTATAACCAGGTAACCAAGGATATGGCACATCATTTCGTACACACTTTCACGAGAAAATGAGGCGCAAAACAATTGCAAGGAAGGTTGACGCTAAGACACGAATGCATTAACACGATCAACGGGTTCATACAAGGGCTGTGGTTTAGATCACCCTCCGGTGAATAAACGGGTAGTGTTCCAAAATTGCAGCCATGGATACCCAATTACGACTCTCCAAAGGTACCCTAGAACTTGACATGTGGTTCGGCTTACATTCTAAAATACACACCATGAGATCGGCTCTATGTATCAAGTACTCCGGGAGATGGGGGAATCCAAGTTCTCAGAGCATCCATCAACTGAGGGGAATCCAACTAGCAGAGCAAACAGCAGGGTTAAAGTCAGCCACAAACACAACACCAAAGCGATAGGGAAGGGGTCTTAGAATCTAAGAGCGGGAAGGATAAGGAATAAAAAGCAGTCTACTTATTAATTTTTAACATAGGGTTTAAGTTTTTAAATAGTTTTGCTGGCCAAGTGGCGCAGCGGGAGCTCCTATCTAACGACCACCTGTAATTGGCTTCCTACGGTCAGCTTGGCTCTGATACCAAGTTTGTCACGGACCCGGAATTGCATATGGTTACGGGAACGCGAAGTCGCCAAGGACCGAAGGACTCGTCAGCCCGGTGACACGGTACCTGCGCCGTACGCACCAAGACGGAACGATCCGACACCCGCCACTTGCGAGCCGGCCGGAAGCGACCAATCTTCCCGGAACCACATACGATTCCGTAATCCAGTGAAGGTTTAGAGTCGTTCCCAATTACTACCAGGGAAGACAAGGTCGGAGGAGCCCGACAGTTCTACCCACACCCTAACCTAGCTCGAAGGCTAGTGGGTCACTCGAAAGCCCGGTAGAACGCCCTCACCCTGCCTGGCCGGCACAGCATCTCAGCCAGCGGGTCACTCAACCGATTCCTGCCCAACCTAGTAACAACCGGTACAACCGTAACCCTTCACGGCATACCCAAAACGCTTCACATCATACACGCATTGCGTAAGGGCAGCCTGGAATTAACAACTCGGATATCACAACAAAGCTCTACAGATACGATATTAACATTAACTGCCCACGATGGGACAATACATTACATCATTCGGCCATAACCGAAAACATATCCGAGTACGGAGAAAGTAAACGACAGCGGAAACAAGGTAAATGAGCCCCACAGCGGTACAGTGACCGCTGACCCAAAAGCTACGATCTATCCCATGGGTCGAACGCAACCGAGAAAACGCAATTTCAGGCATCATCAAAATAATCTTCAACCACCGGCTCACCTGCAAGCTCCAGGAGTAACCTGGGTGAGTACGAACGTACTCACAAGACTTATCCGTGCTTGATTAAATGTCCTACTCATACTAGTACAACAACAATTAAACATGAATGCTTCTCAGAGTAACAATATACAATTTAAGAACATAACATTAACAAGGTATAATACAGATAGGCTAAATAACAAAGCAACTCAGGATACAAACATGTATCAACCAATTCATCACGAGATCGAGTCATCCAATCCAAATCCCTGGGGGTAGCCCATGAGTCCAATCCAAATCAATCCAGTAAACATAATCCAATTCAATCAGGGCAGCCCCTACGTCAAATCCAATCGATCCATCATACACACATTTTCATTTACCCTCTCGGACCGCTACCGACAACTCAACCCCTGCAGGCATAGTGAGTGCATAACAGTTTGGAGGTAGCTAGCCTCCAAAGTGCATGGAGGCTTACCCCAGCTATCCTCAGTGTTGGTTCTCGCTAGCGTCCACGCGGTGATATGGGAGATGCACGATTAACCCCGGTTGGTATCTCAATAAATCCACCTCTCAACGAGGTACTCATCCACCTTTCAGGTGCTCATCCACCTCTTACGAGGTACTCATCCACCTCTCTCGAGGTACTCATCCACCCCTTACGAGGTACTCAAATCATACCTAACCGTGTTCATCGTGCAAAACCCTCGGCTCTCACATCTCACTTAACCAAATCCAAGAAGTTTGCAGCCACAGCGAACATGACACACACAACCATACCTAGCCATGCTAGTTTCAGGGAGTTTCGACCTTCACATACAAACAAACAAGTCTACCACAAGTCTAAGTAGATAAGCATATGAAATAATAGCAACAAGATGCAACAAGCTCTGCTTGCCTTGGTCGTAGTATTCCTGATCTTGCGGGAGGTTGTAAGCCGGGTGGTCTCCTTCTTCGGCCTCTGATGTGAGCAACAAGCGATACCGGAAAGTAAACGGTAAAAGAACAGTAAGATCCGGCATGTATGCATGATGAATGGACAATGCTAGAGGTCGGTATTTAAAGTGGTATGCGGATGTGTATAGCTCTAGGCGGGTTGACACGCTCCGGATATTAGGTGTAATCGACCTGTCGTTATCCTACCATGCATGCCTGTCGGGTTATGGTGCAACAGGTGTTAAGTATAGCATTTCAGGTTTAACCTTTTTAGGGACGACATGAGCTGTACATTTAAATGGCATGGTCGTCGACGATTTTATACAACACAGATGCAACCATGTTGATATGGCCATTCTAACTAACCGAAGATGCAAGCCTTAACCTAACGAACTCAGGACAGCAGGGGTGTTTTGGCCATATCTCACAAATGATTTATCAGGAATGGACAATTGTATTAAAAATCTGTTATCACTGAACTTAGGTCTAGTCATTAATCATGATGGGTGGATTATAATCACGTTGATTTCCTGTACCCTTTATTTTTCCTATGGCTAGATGATGGTTCGGGCATGTCATAAAGATCTGATTTCTTCTCTTGTCACTTAAGCGCTAGCATGCCCAGTATTTAAAGTTTACTTGCGAGCATAAGTTGTTAGTGTAGTAGTTACATTCGTCATGCTTATCAATTGTTAGCACTTTTGAGTGACGATTGTACATCCATCGATTTCTAACCTTAACTAGCTTATGATTAGCATATGTTAATCAGATATCTTTTCTAACTTGTACTCGGACCGAGGATGTTAATTTAGACTTTAGATTAGTGGGTATTTAAATGTCATATACTCGTCAAAGAATTGAGGGCGCCTTTTCCACAGAACTAGCCAAGGCTAACCATGAGCTATTAAACTTGATCATTAGCACCTTAAGTATATACACATATAATTGCATGCTATCCTTTGAGCTGGACATACACATATCAGCGACTAATCGAGCTACCCGACATGTTAGTTAGTTATTGTACATTAACTGAACTGCCAACATGGAGTCAGGTGGGACAAACAAACCTAAGTAGTAGCAGCACATAGCTTAACTAGCAGATAGATGTAAACCAATAAACTGAGCAGTTGTCAGCCTAATCACTTTTTAGCTCGGAAGGACTAATGCAATGGTGGTGGTCACCTCAACCTGCTAGAAAATGCGCCGGAGTCAGGGTATTGAAGACGACGAGGGACAAACCACGGCGTCAGTGGTGGAGCTCCAGTCGGTGGGGTTGATGCCGGGCAGTGGAGACCGGCGGCGCAGCAGAGGACTGGTGGTGGCGGCTTGCCGCGCCGGTGGAGCAAAGGCCGACGGGAAGAGGGGCCGAGCTGGGGCGGCGTGGGCCCCGGCGGCAGGGGGAAGAGCGCCGCAGCGGCAAGGGCTGGCCGGAGGGAGCGGCGCAGCTGATGTCGGCAGTGGCGGAGACCTGCGGCAAGGGAGCTGCGGCGTCGGCGAGCGACGGCGCCGGCGGCGACCGAGCTGAGGCGGCGGCCTCCTCTAGGCAGCGGCGCTTGGTGGAGGAAGGGCGCCGGCGGCGGGATGCTTGGGAGGAGGCGCGGTGGCCGGCGGCGCAGCTAGGGGCGAGGTGGCGGCGCGCGGTGGAGCAGGGCGAAGAACGGCGACGGTTGCGGGATGGAGCGGCGCACGGGAAGGAGGCGCGGTTGCTGGGGCGGCGACCGAGCAGATCCGGCGGGGGAGGAGCAAAGAGGGGAGGCGGCACTTGGAGAGAAGGCGCGGTGGCCGGCGGTGCGAGGAGCGGCCAACCGGAGCCGGCGCAGAGCAAAAAGGGGCGGCGCAGGCGGAGGGCGGACGGCGGCGCGGTTGGCTCAGCCGGGAGGTGAGGCCGGCGGCGGAACAGAGGAGAGGCCGGCGACGGGGCGCACTGGAGGAGCTCGGCAGGGGAGGGCTCGGGGGCTCCAGGCGGCGCACTGGGTAGAGGCGGAGGGGATGGGGAAGAACGGCAGGAGGAGGAGAAGGGCCGGTGGCGGGCTGAGGCAAGCAGGGGAGGCCCGAGGAGCTCGGGTGACTTGCTAGAAGAGAGAGGTCAGAGGGAACCCGGCCAGAGGTAGAAGATGGGGAATAGTAGAGCTATGAAGAACTTGGATTGGAAAATGAATTGACCGGGTGCTCAAATGTGCATGCATGTGGATGATTTTTGGAGGGATAGAATGCTCAGGAGGTGGGGAGTCTGGTGGTATAACATGCAGAGCCTCTTTCCATGGTTTTGGAGGAGAGATTGGGGGAAGAAGAAGAAGGCATGGTTGGGGGGACTTGAGGAGCTCGGTGGAGCAAGAAAAATGAAGAATGGCTACTGTGGTGCTGCGTGGAGAAGAAGAAGGCCATTGCGGGTGGGTCCCACTGCAGGTAAGGGGAGGTAAGAGAATCTATTTTATTTCTTTTTCATTTTAATTTTGTTTCTTTCCTGACTTAATTTATCTCTATTTTGCTTAGGGCCAATTTTGGGCAAAAGGAGGAATTTAGAAAAATAATCTTACGATGTATATATACATATATAGGTATATCTATACTTGCAGATCCGGCCCAGCTTCCGGGAACATTTTTGTAAATCTTTTTCGAGGTTTTTAGAGTCTAAGAGAATATCTTAAGGTATATGCTGGGTGAAATTGTTTTCGCAATTTATCTAAGTCGATTTCATGTCGTGTCTTCTAGGGTTTTCGATTTAAGCCAATTTAAATCGTTTAGATGCAGGCACATGATGAAAATAAATCTTTGCATACCCGACAAACCTCCCTGATCTCTTGTTTAGGGGTTAGGGTTTGGATATTTAGAGCTAAGCATAAATTTTTGGCAACTTTTCCTCCACCGGGATATTACCTTCTGTGCTTATTTGCTTAAATTCTGATTTCGCCCTTCTTCTCCAGGTCGCTTTCCAACCCTAAGTTGAGTTATCGGTGCACGGGTTCTCGGGAGGAGAACTCCAGGGAGAAGAGAGGGAAGTTAGCCTGGTGATTCATCGAAGGGGGACCACTGATCCTTCCACCGGCTAGTGTTATCGTCGATGTTACGTGATACTTCAAATAAGTTGATTGGTGTTTGTATAATTTTACCACCGAGGATGAGATATGTACGTATTCTATAAAATATAATCATAATACATCTAAGTTTAAATAAGGTGTGTGTGTTTACATGCATGAATATGATGACATGTATGCATGCATGCGAGTAAAACCCTAATTATCGAATCTGGGTATTACAGTGGCAAAGGATGGGATGCTACTTAATGGTGATATTTTGATTCTTAGGAACATGGGAGAAGCACCACTGGACCAGCCACAAGAGGATGAGGTGCCACCCCAAGTCAAGTCAGACTCCACTTCAACTCCGAATTCGGTTCGGTTTTCAGCAGACAACACCTACATAAATGGGGCATAACTTTCTCATACGGAGTCCGATTGAAGAGTTCTTATATGCGTTGGAAAGATAACAACGACACCTTTCCAATAGATCTAATGCCACATCATGAATAATTACAGAGACGTTGGAATTACCAGAATAAGTTGTCAGGTGCTGCGACACCATTTTGGGCCACTTCGGGCCTTGTTTTCGTTTCGGGTTTTAAGCCCAGGTTTAGGGTGAGACTCTCAGAAACCCTAGGTATAAATACTCTTTAGCCGTCATTGTTTAAGGTGGGTTTTGCTTAGAATTATTTTGCCATCGCAGTCTCGCTGATTTCATCAGTTTGTAGAACCCCACTTCGAGTAATCAAACAATCATCTCGTTTGTGAGATTGCTTCTACTGTGTTCTTGCTTGTGTTCTTGATTCGCATGCTGGGATAAACCTTTTTGGCGAGGTCAACCGCGTGCCGCGTGGTTGATAACCAGCGGAGCCGTGGTGTAGCGATCGCAGGGTTCGGATCAGTTCTGATTGGAAGCCGGATCGTCAACGTCGAGTTCTCCACAATCGTGATTATCTCTTCCTGACGGAAGATCGGGCACCCCCGTGCGCATCAAGTGGTATCAGAGCTTCGGTTGCCCGTCAGATATCATTGTATCCAATTAGTTTTACCATCGTCCCAAAACTCTAGATATAGCCAAAAAAAATTTGTAGTCCTCTAGGGCATGTCACCTTCACTGTCCGAGAGCTCCGAGCCGTTGCAATTTCGTCACAGTGTCGTATTGCTGAGTTTTGATTCATAGTCGATGTCAGGTTGCTGGTTTAGACTTGTGTTCTTAGTCACAAGCCGTTACTTAGGGTTTGAGATATCCGAATACAACTCTGAACTTCATCGGTTTTGACAAAATTTTTGAGGCCAAATTCTCCTTGGAAAATAGAGTTCTGGAAGTTTTAATCCCAGGTAGTCTATTTTTTTCCCTTTCGCCTGATTTTTTTTGAGCAGTTTTGTGAAAAAAAAAGAGCAGTTTTGTGAAAAAAGGAAGAAAAAAAGGAGAAAAAGGAGAAAAAAAGAAGAAGAAAAAAACACTTTCGGTGCTGTTTGGTACTTTGGTATACTTCTGTGCTTATACTCGTTTCTAGGAACACGTTTGGGCCAGCAACTGAGACAAGTACCTTGAATTATTATTTAGCTTTACTAACTGTTGTCGAACTTTGCTAATCCTTGCTACCAAATTGACCTTCCAAGCTCCAATCTCTTTTGATCAGTATAGTTTCAACCCGGCAATCGCTACACTCACGTCTTCAATGGTATCACAAACAAGCCACCGGTTGTACCACCTGCTACGTTGGTAAGAACTTTGCAAGAGCGTGGTTAGACGCTTGAGTGAGAGCGACTCCACATCCTAGTAGTTCGTAGGAGCTTTATACATTTGTATGTTCCTTGTTTTCACTAACCATGACAAGATCACCAGCGGCACATCAAGATGATGGAGATGAATGTGTTTCTAAATTAGAGCTTCAAACGATGCTGCGAGATATCAATGCAAATATTAGCAAGAGCAACCAAGATAATTAGCATCGATTAGAGAGGATAGAGAGGAGTATCGCCACCCTCATCACCAGGATAGATAACCTAGAGAAGCAGCCACCTTCCGATAGAGCTGAATCGGAGGATCTCGAGGAGGATGACACTGATCAAGATGAGGATGAGTATGATCGAGCTGCCGCCAGAGCAGGACTTCCAGCTGGAGGTCGCCCCGCTCCTCACGCGGCACATCAAGAATGACGACAGCCACGTCGACAAGGTAGGGGAGGTAATGACACAAATCCACATCCTAGACGTGCACATGATGATTATTATGCTAATGTTAAGTTCAGTATACCATCTTTTTCTGGTTCCTATGATGCTGAAGTTTATTTGGATTGGGAGATGACAGTCGAACAAAAATTCAATTCCCATCTAGTTCCAGAAATTCATAGAGTTAGACAAGCCACTAGTGAGTTCACTGATTTTGCTATCATTTGGTGGAATGAATTAGTAAAAGCTGGTTTAGCACCGGATACATGGCCTAGGTTAAAGAGAGCTATGCGTAGTAGATTTGTTCCTCCCACCTATAAACGTAAAATGCGCAAAAATTGCAATGCCTAAACCAAGGAAATAGATCTGTTGAGGAGTACTACCAAGAGCTACAAATAGGAATGTTGCGTTGTGAAGTAGTTGAGGATAACAAGGATAAAATGGCAAGATTCTTTGGGGGATTAAGGCGTGAGATACAAGACATAGTTGACTATAAGGATTATAACTCTCTCAATAGATTGTTCCAGCTTGCTATGTTGGCAGAAAAAGAATTGCAGGGAAGGCAGCAAAAGCCAAAGAGCAACTTCGGCGACACAAGATCGATGCCTGGAACGGTCAAGTCAGCTCCACCTCCTCCTGCACAGTCTGCTGCCCCCTACATGTCTAGGGCGCGTTCAGCAGCACCGGCATCGTCACAAGCACCAGAGGAGAAGAGTAAATCAGCAGGTTCCCCTGCCCCGGTAAAGAGCTCTTCATCGGTTGCTTCCACGGGCCGCTCCCCCGGGACTATCTGCCATAACTGCAAAGGAAAGGGCCACTTTATGAGGGACTGTCCAAGCCCACGACGGACATTCCTTGCTACAGAGGACGGTGGGTATGTTAGTGCTACTGATGTTGAGGATGATTCTGCCATTGGGGCTAACCATGCAAGTGACGATGAGACGGGAAGTGATGGCGAGGAGATTCTAGGCACGGCCGCCACAGAGAAATATCAGGCCTTAATTGTACAACGCGTGTTGAGCACTCAAGTGGAACAAGCGGAGACACTACAATGACATAACTTGTTCCAAATGTACCTCATTGTCAAGGACCGCCGCGTTCGCGTCATAATTGATGGAGGAAGCTGCAATAACTTGGTGAGCTCAGACTTGGTCAACAAACTTGGCTTGACCACACGTCCACATCCTCATCCATACCATATTCAGTGGTTCAACAATAGCGGTAAGGTTAAGGTAACACAATCTGCGAGAGTGCACTTTTTCATTGGTACATACCATGACTTTGCTGATTTTGATGTGGTACCTATGCAAGCATACTCACTTTTATTAGGACGTCCATGGGAATTTGACACCGATGCCACCCATCATGGTCGAAGTAATAAATACACATTTATGCATAAGGGAAAGAAAATTACTTTACTTCCTATGACACCCACTGAAATTATGCAATGTGAGAAAGAGGGTGCTGAAAATAGCAAGAAGGAGAGTGCACTGCAATCTGAAAATCAGCAAGTTGCTAACACCGTTTTCCCAACTAAGAAAGAGAAGAAAGTAACTAGCTCTAAGTTTGAGGGAATTAAATTGAAGGGGGGTGTTATGCTTGCTACCAAATCTGATCTTATTGATATTAGTGAGCTTGATTCTCCTTTCTATGCTTTGATATGCAAGGAAGCATTGTTTTCATTTGATGATACTTCTAATTCTTTGCCTCCTGCTGTCACTAACCTTTTGCAGGAGTATAAAGATGTGTTTCCAGCGGAGATACCCCCGGGGCTACCACCTATTCGAGGTATTGAGCATCAAATCGACTTAATCCCAGGAGCAACATTGCCAAACCGTGCTGCATATAGAACAAATCCGGAGGAGACTAAAGAAATTGAGCGCCAAGTCCAAGACCTTCTGGACCGTGGGTATGTGCGTGAGAGCCTTAGCCCATGTGCTGTTCCTGTTCTTTTAGTTCCTAAGAAAGATGGTAGTTGGCGTATGTGTGTTGATTGTAGAGCCATTAACAACATTACGATAAGGTATCGTCATCCTATTCCTAGGTTAGACGACATGCTTGATGAGTTGAGTGGTTCTATCATTTTCACAAAGATCGACCTGCGTAGTGGGTACCACCAAATTAGAATGAAATTGGGGGATGAATGGAAAACAGCTTTTAAAACTAAGTTCGGTTTATATGAGTGGTTAGTCATGCCTTTTGGATTAACTAATGCACCTAGCACTTTCATGCGTCTTATGAATGAAGTTTTAAGAGTATTTATTGGAAAATTTGTGGTGGTCTACTTTGATGATATCTTGATATATAGCAAGTCTAATGATGAACACTTGAACCATTTGCGTGCTGTTTTTAATGCATTGAGGGATGCACGCTTGTTTGGTAATCTTGAGAAGTGTGCCTTTTGCACGGACCGTGTCTCTTTTCTTGGCTATGTTGTCACTCCACAGGGTATTGAGGTGGATGAAGCAAAAATTGAAGCCATCAAGAGCTGGCCGACCCCTCAAACTGTCACACAGGTGAGAAGCTTTCATGGACTTGTTGGATTCTACCGGCGGTTTGTGAAGAATTTCAGCACCATCGCTGCCCCATTGAATGAGTTAACAAAGAAGGGAGTTTCCTTCCAATGGGGTCCAGCACAAGAACAAGCTTTTAACATGCTTAAGTAGAAGCTTACACATGCCCCTCTACTCCAACTCCCCGACTTTGGTAAGACTTTTGAGCTTGAATGTGATGCCAGTGATATTGGGATAGGAGGAGTGCTGCTACAAGAAGGTAAACCCGTTGCTTATTTTAGTGAGAAATTGAATGGGCCAACTTTGAACTACTCTACTTATGATAAAGAGTTATATGCTTTAGTTCGGGTGTTAGAAACTTGGCAACATTATCTTTGGCCTAAGGAGTTTGTCATTCATTCTGATCATGAATCCTTGAAACATATATGAAGCCAAGCAAAATTAAATAAACGGCATGCAAAATGGGTCGAGTTTATAGAGTCATTCCCATATATTATTAAGCACAAACGGGGTAAAGACAATGTCATTGCTGATGCTTTATCTAGGCGATTTACTATGTTATCTCAACTTGATCATAAAATTTTTGGCCTAGAGACAATAAAAGAGTTATACGCCACTGATTTGGACTTTAAAGATGCTTTTGAAAACTGTAGAGAGGGTCGAACATGGAATAAGTATGTGTTGAATGAAGGATTATAATATCGTGCTAACAAGCTATGCATCCCAGCTAGCTCCATTCGCCTTTTGTTCTTACAGGAAGCTCATGGCGGTGGTTTGATGGGACACTTTGGAGTGAAGAAAACAGAAGACGTGCTGTCCACACACTTCTTTTGGCCAAAGATGTGGAGGGATGTCGAGCGCTATGTTTCACGCTGCACTACATGCAACAAAGCTAAGTCACGCTTAAACCCCATGGTCTTTATATGCCCCTTCCTATTCCTAGTGTTCCTTGGGAGGATATATCGATGGATTTTGTCTTAGAATTACCTAGGACAAAGCGCGGGAGGGATAGTATATTTGTGGTGGTGGATCAATTTTCTAAAATGGCACATTTTATACCCTGTCATAAGAGCGATGATGCTACCAATATTGCTGAATTATTTTTCAGGGAAATCATTCTTACATGGAATTCCCAACACCATTGTTTCCGATCGAGATGTGAAGTTCTTGAGCCACTTTTGGAGAAGCTTATGGAGCAAGTTGGGGACTAAGTTGCTATTTTCTACTACATGCCACCCACAAACCGATGGACAAACGGAGGTTGTTAATCGTACCTTATCCACAATGTTGCGAGCTGTTTTGAAGACAAATTTAAAGATGTGGGAAGACTGTTTACCTCATGTGGAGTTTGCATATAATCGATCGGTACATTCTACCACCAAGGTGAGCCCTTTTCAGGTAGTGTATGGGTTTAATCCACGTGCACCCATTGATCTTTTGCCATTGCCTACTTCTGAACATGTGCATTTGGATGCTAAAACACGTGCTGATTTTATTATGAAAATCCATGCAACAACTAAAGAGAACATTGAAAAGATGACCGAAAAGTATAAACTTGCTGGTAGTCAGGGTAGGCGCCATTTATCCTTTGAACCAGACGATCTTGTTTGGTTACACTTGAGGAAGGATAGATTTCCAGAACTAAGAAAATCCAAATTGATGCCTCGAGCTGATGGTCCTTTTAAGATAGTTAGGAAGATTAACGATAATGCATACAAGCTTGAGTTGCCTGCAGGTTTTGGGGTTAGTCCCATTTTTAACGTTTCAGATTTGAAGCCTTACTTGGGAGAAGAAGATGAGTGTGAGTTGAGGACGACTCCAATTCAAGAGGGGGAGGATGATGAGGACATCTCCCACGCTATCATCCAAGGACCAATCACCCGTTCCCGTGCCCGACGACTTAATCATGAGGTGCGTTCGTTTCTTGCTATCCATAATTATGTGGCTAAGGATGGGATGCTACTTAATGGTGATATTTTGATTCTTAGAAACATGGGAGAAGCACCACTGGACCAGCCACAAGAGGATGAGGCGCCACCCCAAGTCAAGTCGGACTCCACTTCAACTCCGAATTCGGTTCGGTTTTCAGCAGACAACACCTACATAAATGGGGCATAACTTTCTCATACGGAGTCCGATTGAAGAGTTCTTATATGCGTTGGAAAAATAACAACGACACCTTTCCAATAGATCTAATGCCACGTCATGAATAATTATAGAGACGATGGAATTATCAGAATAATTTGTCAGGTGCTGCGACACCGTTTTGGGCCACTTCGGGCCTTGTTTTCGTTTCGGGTTTTAAGCCCAGGTTTAGGGTGAGACTCTCAGAAACCCTAGGTATAAATACTCTTTAGCCGTCATTGTTTAGAGTGGGTTTTGCTTAGAATTATTCTGCCATCGCAGTCTCGCTGATTTCATCAGTTTGTAGAACCCCACTTCGAGTAATCAAACAATCATCTCGTTTGTGAGATTGCTTCTACTGTGTTCTTGCTTGTGTTCTCGATTCGCATGCAGGGATAAGCCTTCTTGGCGAGGTCAACCGCGTGCGCGCGTGGTTGATAACCAACGGAGCCGTGGTGTAGTGACCGCAGGGTTCGGATCAGTTCTGATTGGAAGCCGGATCGTCAACGTCGAGTTCTCCACAATCGTGATTATCCCTTCCTGACGGAAGATCGGGCACCCCCGTGCGCATCACGGCCTCAATCCGGACAGTCTGGATTCTGCCTGCGAGCAGTAAAACGGGCTGCGGCCCATGTATCCAAGGGTTACAGGGTGAGGACTATAAATACCCGTACCCAAGCACTAATTAGGGTTAGACTCGTTGTTAAGACTAAAAGTGAGCTTTGCTCCTAATCTGGGGTTTCTTCCCTCTAGATTAGGGTTCCATCTTAGACCTTGTAATCTCTCTTGGATTGTAAGGACCGGCGCGTGCCCCCAGATGGTAATCGAGGCATTCATTGAGAGGAGGAGTTGATTTGAGTCCTAGTTCCAAAGGCTAACCCGTTGGGGTTTTGTTGTTCGTTTGGGATTTCATCTAGGCCCTTCTAGTTACCCCTTGTCCAAATCATGAAGATCAGGAGCCCTCCGTATCAACTTGGTACCAGAGCTCTAGGTTGCCACGAT
This sequence comes from Stipa capillata, assembly GCA_019208055.1. Classification (NCBI taxonomy): domain Eukaryota; kingdom Viridiplantae; phylum Streptophyta; class Magnoliopsida; order Poales; family Poaceae; genus Stipa; species Stipa capillata. The sequence continues at coordinate 95,993 of JAGXJF010004864.1, forward strand.
TTGGATTTGTATCCCTTCTTTCTTCTACCCCCAATTGCTAGCTTTGTTTGGTTTTTCTTACCTATTTTAAAAACCCCACAAAAAGAGACTGATTTGGGTTTTAGATGCAATTTGGAGGTTTGGGTGAGCTTTGGTTGGTCTTGATCCATTAGATCTTTGCTATACTTGTTGATCTAACCTTCCTTTGTGTTGCTTTGGCCGATTTCATCGTTTGCCCATTCGATTTGGTGGTTTTCGGTCCGCCCAAAACCCCAGATCTGCTCCTCTGTTCCTCGGCCAGACAGTCCAGATTCCAACCGGACAGTCTGGGCGGCTGGACCCTCCGGATTAAACCTGGACAGTTCGGATTGGGCAAAAACAGGGCGTAGCAGTTGCACTAATTGGGGCATATCCTCCACACCTGGTGTCCGTTTTCTGCGAACTTGGACTCGTTGGAAAGCTAACGATGAGCTCTAGGTCATCATCATTAGCACCAACCTCCACAAGCAAGGTATAATCTCCGCCAAGTCCATCTTCCTTGCAATTTCGTTGTGAGCCAACATCTCATCCTTTTGCGAACACTTTGATCCCATTAAGACTAGCTCATTGATGATTGCTAGGGTCTTGTACGCTTGTGCTACTTAGAACATCCTTCACCCAAGCAAACAACAACGTTAGTCTTGTGAGATCTTGGCATATATCTATAAAAATAAAGAAGGATCAAAAGTTCAAAAAAAAAGGAAACGACAGAGAAAGAAAACAAGCCAATACGAATAATCCTTTTGTAGGGAAACGCAAGCTTGAAGGGAATCCGATTAGGAAGGGTAGTCAAGTGTGGAAATCTTTAACCCTATCTTTGCAATTGAGCTAGCGTCTTTCCTTGTATTTGTGCAACGCGAGCTTATAGTCTTCGTTAGGAACATCTTCTACTAGCTCAATTTCTTGGTTGCACAAATCCTAATATCGTTGTGTGTGAGTTGTCTTGTGCTTCACTTATATCCTTGAGATCAACTCTTATTGCATTGTTTCATTGTGGATTATTACTAATCATTGATTATTCCACTTTGCTTAGTATTTTGTGCTAATCCTTCCGAGATCCACTAAAAGCTTTGTTAAGTTAGTGCTTTGGGACTTGGGACTCCTTCAACCTACTCTTGAGGGTTACTTTTACCATCCACGGCCGTCCGATCCTTCAACCCAAGGAGGCAAGGGCTTTGGTGGTGAGTGAGGTGAGAGAGTTCCCAAATTCCACATATTTCAATATATTGTTACATTGCTAACCATGTCTAGGGAAGGATCACACGGAGCGAGTGGTAATAAGGATTGGCCTTCCAACGGAGCCTCCATGACACTGTGGACAATTTGAGGCATGATATGACCCGGCAGATGGAATCTATGAAGACAAGCATTGTGCAGGAAGTTGTGCAAGCACTTCGAGGTCAAATTCTAGAAGCAGAGATTGATGAAGAGGATCCTCTTGATGAGACCGATGCCAAGATGGCGGCACGACGTGCCCAAGCTCGAAGAACAACTAGACACCGAGCATCCCTTCCTCCATCAGGAAGCCGAGACCCAACCTTTGGGCCACCCAATCATGGTCGGGCAAGGAGCCACCAAGGACGTGATGGGCATGAGGGAAGTGCATCAGAAGGAGGATCAAGCTTTCATCAACCTAATGACCGAAGACATCAAAGATACCCGGATAGAGACCCAGGGTTCAGAAGGCGGAATTATCATGATGAGGATACAGAACACCGGCAGAGGGGTCCACCAGGAGATGGGGAAGAAAAGTTTGGCAAGCTTAAGTTCACAATGCCCAAGTTCTCTGGTATGCAATGGATCCCGAAGAATACCTCACATGGGAGCTCAAGGTGAACAAGGTCTTCCGGATGCACAATTACTCCGAAGAGAAGAAAGTTGCTATGGCCTCACTTGAGTTCGATGGATATGCACTTATTTGGTGGGAACAAGTGCAAAATCAGCGAGGCGAACATGGAGAGCTGCCTGTCATGTCTTGGACAGAGATGAAGAGAGAAATGCGGGCTCGCTTTGTGCCCAAGTACTACAAGCGAGATCTCTTCAAGAAACTCCAAGACCTCAAGCAAGGTAGTCGGTCAGTTGAAGAATACTTCAAGGAAATGGAAACCGCCTTGATCCGAGCTAGTGTCCAAGAGACTGAAGAGCAGACTATGGCCCGTTTCTTGGCCGGGTTGAACCATCCAATCAAGCGCATCGCCGACTATCAACCCTACAACACAGTTGTGGAGTTAGTGCATCAAGCTATCAAGGCCGAGCGCCAAGTGCAAGAAGATGCTCGTTACTCCAGTCTTCAACATAAGCAGCACGTTCCACTCCTTACGCCTCACGCGCCATGGCAGTTGCTCCTCACCCCACTCCGAGTGCAAAGTTTGCTCCAAGACCGACAACAACCAGGACAGAAGGTCAAGTGGGAGGTGGAAGTACAAGCGTGCACCAATGGTCAAACACAAGCCGTCCTACCACCTCATCTTCAAAGGATGCACCAGCTTGAAGCAATATTTCTTCAATGGTTTTAACGGGCAAGACTCGTGACATTATATGCTTCAAGTGTCAAGGACGTGGTCATATGCAAAGAGAGTGCCCCAATGCACGAGTTATGTTGATCACTGAAGAAGGCGAGTATGAGTCTGCTAGCGAGGGCAAGATTGATGCCATCCATGAACTAGCCTGGATTGAACAAGAAGGAGAATATGAAGATGGACAAGAGCGAATCTATTGCGAGACCGAGTCGGGTCTATCCCTCATCGTCACCAAGAAGATCCTCACTGTTCAACTTCAAGATGAGCTTGAACAACGGTACAACCTCTTCCAAACCAAGGCCGCAATCAACGGCAAAACCATCAAAGTCATAATCGATGGAGGAAGTTGTCACAATTTGGCAAGTCAAGAGCTGTGTTCCAAACTCAACCTGAAGTATAAGAAGCGCCCACGCCCCTACCATGTGCAATGGTTGAGTGACTGCGGCACCGTCAAGATACAACACATGGTGCAAGTCTCCTTCAAGATTGGGGCTTATCAGGACACGGTGGAGTGTGATGTGGTACCCATGATGGTGTGCCACCTTCTATTGGGCCGCCCATGGCAGTACGACCGAGCGGCGCGCCACGATGGGCACACCAATGAGTACATCTTTCGATGGCACCATAAGGAGTATGTGCTTCACCCCATGACGCCAAGCCAAATCATCGCCGACAATGCTCAAAAGTTGGCAAGGCTTCAAGAAGAAAAGAAGAGAGATGAGCGAGAGAGTGCAACTTTGAGTGACTTCCACAAATCGGTGAGCGAGAGCCACAAGCCCAAAATGAGAGAAAAGAATCAGGAAGCGAGTAGAGGCTTAGTGATGCTAGCCACCAAATCCGAGATGAGAGGAGTGAGGGATGACCCACCTACACTACACTTTGTACTTGTATACAAAGATATGGTTGCTTTGACTAATGATTCACCCCCACTTCCTCTAGCTATGTCTCGTGTTTTGCAGGAGTTCGAGGATGTCTTCCCCGATGAGATTCCGGTGGGGCTTCCACCCATTCGAGGCATCGAGCACAGCATCGACCTCATCCCAGGAGCGCCACTCCCCAACTGGCCACCTTACCATGCCAACCCCGAGGAGACCAAGGAAATTCAACGTCAAGTACAGGAGCTACTTGGCAAGGGGTATGTTCGCGAAAGCTTAAGTCCTTGCGCCGTTCCCGTTATTCTTGTCCCTAAAAAGGACGGATCTTGGCGCATGTGCGTTGATTGCCGAGCCATCAATAATATCATCGTGTGTTATCGCCATCCCATTCGTCGTTTAGATGACATGCTTGATGAGCTTAGTGGCGCAATCATTTTCTCTAAAATTGATTTGAAGAGTGGCTATCACCAAATAAGGATGAGTGAGGGAGATGAGTGGAAAACCGCTTTCAAAACTAAGTTTGGTTTGTATGAGTGGCTTGTATGCCTTTTGGTTTATCCAATGCTCCCAGCACTTTCATGCGCTTAATGAATCATGTTTTACGCCAATTCATTGGTAAATTTGTGGTAATCTACTTTGATGACATTCTCATATATAGTAGAACTTTGCATGATCATGTTAGCCACATTAGACAAGTTCTACTAGTGCTTAGGAATGAAGGCTTGTTTGCTAATCTTGAGAAATGCACTTTTTGTACGAAGAAACTTGTGTTTCTAGGCTTTGTTGTGTCTACTCATGGCATAGAGGTAGATGAGCCCAAAGTTGAAGCTATTAAAAATTGGCCTACCCCTGTCAATGTGAGTCAAGTGCGTAGTTTTCATGGCCTAGCAAGTTTTTACCGTCGATTTGTCAAAGATTTTAGTGCTATTGCATTCCTTTTGTATGGGGGCAATCTCAAGAAAACGCTTTTCAAGAATTAAAGCAACGTTTAACCGAGGCACCCTTGCTTGCTTTACCGGATTTTGCTAAAACCTTTAAAGTTGAATGTGATGCTAGTGGAATCGGTATAGGGGGTGTGCTTATGCAAGAAGGTAAACCGGTCGCTTACTTTAGTGAGAAATTGAATGGTGCTCAACTCAATTATCTGGTTTATGATAAAGAATTGTATGCTTTGGTTCGTGTCCTAGAAGTTTGGCAACACTATCTTGGCCAAAAGAATTTGTTATCCATTCCGATCATGAATCCTTGAAATACCTTAAGGGCCAAGCTAAATTGAACCGAAGACATGCAAAATGGGTTGAATTTATTGAAACCTTTCCCTACGTAGTTAAATACAAAAAGGGTAAAGAAAATGTTGTGGCGGACGCTCTTTCCTGCAAAATGACCCTCTTGAATCAACTCGAAGTTAAAGTGTTGGGTTTAGAGTGCTTGAAAGATTTATATGCTAATGACCCTGAATTTGCTTCCCCTTTTGCTAATTGTAGAGAAGGCAAGGGTTGGGACAAATATCATGTGCATGAGGGCTTTCTATTTTGAGCTAACAAACTATGCATTCCAGAGTTGTCCGTGCGTTTGCTACTTTTGCAGGAATCCCACAGCGGCGGCTTGATGGGACATTTTGGGCGGGACAAGACCTACATGATGCTGTCCAACCACTATTATTGGGCGAAAATGCAAAGAGATGTGGAGAGATTCGTCCAACGATGCTTCACATGCCACAAAGCTAAGTCAAAGCTAAACCCTCATGGTCTTTATACCCCACTTCCTGTTCCTAGTGCACCTTGGGAGGATATTAGCATGGACTTTGTTTTAGGATTACCTAGGACCAAAACAGGGAGGGACTCAGTCTTTGTGGTTGTGGATAGATTCTCAAAAATAGCACACTTTGTTCCTTGCCACAAGACCGACGATGCTTCACATGTTGCTAATTTGTTTTTCAGGGAAATCGTGAGGCTTCACGGTGTGCCCAAGACCATCGTCTCCGACCGTGTCGTCAAGTTCCTCAGCTATTTTTGGAAGACATTGTGGGCCAAGTTGGGAGTCAAGTTTCTCTTCTCCACAACTTGCCACCCACAAACTGATGGGCAAACCGAGGTCGTCAACCACACCTTGTCAACTCTCCTCCGCACCATGATCAAGAAGAACTTGAAGGAGTGGGAAGAATGCATTCCCCATGTGGAGTTCGCCTACAATCGAGCGGTCCATTCTACTACAAACATGAGCCCATTCGAAGTGGTGTATGGCTTTAACCCCTCTACACCTCTCGATCTTCTTCCACTACCACTACACGAGCGCGTCCACATGGATGCTTCCAAGCGAGCCGCTTTCATCAGAAGACTCCATGAGACAACAAGAGCTACAATCGAGCAACAAGTGCTTCGACACGCCAACAAGGTCAACAAGAGCAAGAAGAAGATGGTGTTTGACCCCGGTGATCTTTCAGGCACCCGAGGGACCTGAGCTCATTCACAATGTGATTGAGGCGGGTGAAAATTTCATTCACGCCCTCATCGTTCATCATGGTGAAGCAATCGAGCTTGCTTGTGAGATGACATCCTATCTCTCTAGGTGGTGAAACTTAAGATATTAGAGCACAAGGCTCTGATACCAATTGAAAAGATCAAGGCTATCAACTAGAGGTTGAGTGAATAGGAGATTATCAAAAAATTATTAACAAAATCAAATTCTATGCATACTAGTGAACAAGATATGCAAAGTAAGCAAATATGAAGGAATAGGAAAACCACAATCACACGAAGACAAGGATTTGTTGTCAAAGTTCAAGCCTTTGGTGAGGCTCTACGTCCCTATTGAGGAAGCTTAATCTAACGATCAAATCTAGCACCCAAATGCACTTCCCTCAAGAGACTTGCTGATGTGAAGCCTCTCTTCTTTTGCGGTAGCTCTCCACCTTACGGTAGGCAAGCTCCAAACCCTCACAAACTTGATGGGGCACTTCACACTTCTTGAAGGCTCCTAATGACTCCTAGCCATCAAGGAGACGCCAATCTCAAAGAGTAACAGACTTCAACCGCTTCATCTTGGAGATAAACTCTTGCTTGGAGCTCAACTAAGGTTCAATCTCTCTTTCAAAGATTTCCTCAAAAAGGATGGAGCTTTGGCTTGAGGAATTGTGGCAGGAGGTTCACGAGAGTAGAGAATAGATCTTGCAAAGAGTTATTCCTCCAAAGAGGTTTGGGGGTCTATATTGCTATCTAGAAACGAATCTTGAAACAATTGACAAAAACTCAGAGATTTTGAATTTGAGCACAGCGGATAAAACCGAATGTCGTAGGTTCCAACCTGGAACACAAACCTTCTGGTATTTTTGAATAGCTTTAACAAGGCATCAACAGAACAGATTCCTAGAGGCTCTGACATTGCACTTGGGACTTCTGAGATTTCAAAGGACCTTGGATGAGATGGAGCAGAATAGAAACTAGGAGGTTCCAGAAATAAACTGAGACATTCCAAGATTTGGAAGGAAGTCTAGATGAAAAACTCAGAGCATCCAAAAAACTTCCAGCTTTTTTGACTTTTGAGCACTCAGGACTTAGGCAACTCAAGAACCGAAACTCAGTGGTTCCGGAAACAAACTCAGACATTCCAAGATTTCAAAGGAAGTCCAAAACAGAAACTTAGAGCATCTAGAAAACTTTTAGCTGCTCCAACTTTAGAGCACTCAGGACTTGAGCTACACCAGAACAGAAACTCGAAGGTTCTAGGAAAATCTCAAATGTTCCGATATCCAGAAATTCGGACAGGAAGGGCAAGTCAGAAGCTCTAAAGCCCCTGACTCCACATACAAAACTGAATCACGAAGCTTCCGACATGAACCTTAGAGGTTCTAAGTTTTGCTCAAATGTTTGTAGAGAGATTTCAAAGGCCTCTTTGGATTTGAAAATTGGTTCTTAGTTGAGCATTTGCAAGGCATTCTCACTAGCTTCCAAATTACAACACCCCTTAATAGTACGGTTTGCCCTACATTCAATGTAATTCCACGATCCAATAAAAGAGCTAGAAAATGTCCTTAATCTTCATTTCTTCAAGCCGTCCTTCCTTAATCATTTTTTTATAAATCATCAAAACCCATTTGATGTACACATTATTCCCTTAATCATTTTGTCAAAATCATCAAAAACCACTTAGGGCGATATGAAATCAATCTATCATTTGCTTTTGACGAATTGCATGATGTGTGGGCAGTCTATCGAGGCTATGAGGTGTATTGTAAGTCCCAAGTCTCGATTAGGGTTTAATTACATCCATGCATACATGGCATCCCATCCACCCCACACTTGTAAACTTTTGAAACAATGTATTGATGTATTGTCGAATACGTAAATATTTCATCCTCGGTAGGAATGATTGCAAACACCAATCAATGTAATTGAAACTATAGAATATGTGCATATCTCATCCTTGAAAACTCAATTTGTGGAAATCAACACCAATCAATTTATTTGAAGTATCGAACCTCGATAAAAGCACTAATAAGGGGGTGGGTCCAGTGGGTCCCACCAGTGAATCCCCCCTTTCCAACCTTTCCAACTTTCCCAACAATCATCTCCTAAGAATTGTCCAAAACCCACATGACATCATAGCCTGATTGGATTGTCCGAGGTAAAACCCTAAAGTCCGAGAAACTAGGGTTAAGTCGACAAGCAAGCCAGGGTGGATCAAAATGTTTTAAACTTTGGAAATGGGCATGAAATAGTGAACTCTAGCCCCCTGCCAAATTCCATAATTTTTGGAGGACCCTAAACCCTAGCTCTAGTTCAACTTGCCGAATTAGGTCAGAACCCCAATTTGAACTAGACCCCTATCCAAATCAACTCCAATTGAGTTCAAATTTCTACAGTAGCTCAATAATAAAATTATAAGGGCCTGGTAAAAATTTCAGATAATTTGGAGAAATATTTGAACATAAAATGTCGTGGGGAAGAGTCAGGGATAAAAGAAAATAGAAAAAGAAAAATAAAACCTAACCGACCCAGGCCGGAGCCAGCTGGGCCGGCCCATCTCCCCTCCCCGCGCGCGCCGTGCCTCTCCCCCCTCTCGCTGACAGGGCGGCCCCCCTGTCAGTCTCCCCCTCCTCTGCTGCCGCGCGCCCGGGCCCGCCTGCCAGGGTCGTCCCCTCCACGTCGCAGCCGACGAGCGGCCGGAGTGGGCGGCGCCCTGACCTTCCGACCAGCGGTCCGAGCACCTCGCCGCCGTATTTAAGCCGCCTCCCGACCAGCCCTTTTCTTCCCCCACCTCATTTCCACTTCTGGAAAACCCTAGCGCCCCACTTCCCCTCCTCCGAGCTCCCTCCGCCGTCTCTGCCCCAAACTCCGGCGAGCAATTCAGTGAGAACCGGTGAGCTCTAGCCCATTTCTCTTCACCCCCGAGCTTCCTCTGGTCCCCCTTTAACTCCTCCCCGCTGCCACTCTCCAGGTCTGTGCCCGAATCGTCCCCGGTGACCTCATCTTCTTCGCCTCCGGTCCGCTGCTCCGACGAGCCCCCTAGCGAGTTCCCGTAACTCCCCTCCTCCATTTTCTCCCTCTTTAACTCCCCCTCAACTCCCTTAACACTCCCCGCTGTTCCTTTTTACAGATCCGAGCTCCGACGCCTCTTTTCATCGGCAACCGAAGTAACCCGCCGCCGGTCACCGTCGCCTGAGCTCCTCCGACCTCCTTCTTCCTCCCCAAACACGGTAGCTTCCTCGGGGTGAGCCACTGATTCTCCCCGGCACCTTCCCGAGCCCAGCACCGCACCAGAGCTTGCTCCGGTGAGCCCTCCGGCGACCCACCGCCGTCTGGAACTCGGCTCCGGCCGGTTCCGAGTGAAAGAGAGAGGGTGCGAGAGAGAGAGAACGAGAGCCTGACATGTGGCGCGTTTTGGTTGGGTGCCGAGTGCCGGACCGACTGACAGACGGGTCCCACGGGTGCTGACTCGGATAAGTGAGTCGGGTTCCCGGGTGGATTTTGGGGTGTGCGTTGGATTTTGGCGAGTCTGCTGGGTAGGGTTTGGGTACCCGCAGCAATTAGATTTAGGGTTTCTAGGGCAGATTTCAAATGAAAATTCAAACTTGCATAACTTTTAAACCACTCGGCCAAATTTGAATATTTTTATATATTTGGAATCCTTGTGAAAAACTCTACAAGATGGCTGAATCAAAATCTTAAGTTGAGCACATGCACACACTGTCATCTAGGGTAGAAGTTTAGTGGTCGTCGAGGCCCCGTAAACCCTAGATTTTCAACCCTAACTCCGATCTCGACAAATTGCACCTTTCTGGAACCCTTGTGAGGTGTTCTATAACATGGAACCACTAAAGTCCCAGTAAGAGTACATGCATGATACATTGTAGGTGTTAGCTCCTTTATTCGTCGAACCCCGCAAACCCTAACTCGACAAGTGCATAACTAGTTGCTCGTAACTCCAATTTAATTGATTTCAGTTGCGTTAGTCAATTGGTCCAGAATACTAATCAATTATTGACATGCATGTTTATGCCACTTCGCCATAAGTGATTACCTCTAAAACCCTAATTTGTAATCGCATGAATCTGAACACGCATATAGCTTAGGACAACTAATCAACCCTAATGTCGATATATTATTAAACAATATAACCTTGCATTATCTTCATGCATACATGCTGGTGGTTCCATTATCACTTATTTCAAATACTCGAATTTCCTGCACTAGACGTCGAAGAAGGAGACCCGCAAGCTCACGACTACACGCAAGACCCGGATCAGTTCTACGAAGGCAAGCAGAGCTTGTTGCATCCTTTCCTATTCAGTACCTGTTTACTTAATCTTATGATGAATATTGTGATCTTGATTATGAACTAGCATGCTAGGGCCTGTTTGGGTGAAATGTCACATTGTGGTTGAAGTCAACATGAGAAATTAAGTATTTGAACCTATTTAAGTGAGATGTGAGAGTCGAAGGGAAAGTGGCCCATGGATAAACGTTGGTATCATTTGGTATGTATGTTGCGACCAGGAGTAAGGAAGTGAGACCGTCGCGATACCAACCCTGAGGTGATTCCATGTGGTTAACTACTCTTGTCACACGTGGACGTTAGCGACAGCGATGCCGGGGTGTAGGTTGAGGCAACCCGAGTCCTTTGGGGCCTTGCAACCTCCAAGGGATAGGGCCCTGACTACACTCGGGATCGGCTGCCGGTGACGGTCCGAGAGATTAAAAATTTGAGGTGTGGTGGTGATGGGAACCCTGTCCATGCCCATATTGGCCGTTGTGCCCCATATTGGCCGTTGTGCCCCATATTGGCTGTTGTGCCCCATTTTGGCCGTTGTGCCCCATATTGGCCGTTGTGCCCCATATTGGCCGTTGTGCCCCATATTGGCCGTTGTGCCCCATATTGGCCGTTGTGCCCCATATTGGCCGTTGTGTCCCATATTGTACATTGAGACTTACATGTGACATGTGGTTGCCATCACACCCCCTGGTAGAGATATTTTGGAAATGTTGGATTGTAGGACATATTCATATTTTGATGTGAGAGTGGTTGATGTAATTTGATCTTGTTACGTATATTCACGCATCATGTTTAATTCCTGCTATACTAGTATGCTTAGGGCATCTAATCAAGCACGATTAAGTCTTGCGAGTACTTTGTACTCACCTAGGGCTTTTCCTAGATCATTGCAGGTGAGCCAGCGGTCGAGGAATTCTTCGACGATGTGTAGCGCATTTGTTTATCCTTGGTTGGTTATTTGGTTCGGGGAACCTGTTTTGTTAAACTGTTAATCAGCGGCTCTCATGTCGCTGTGGGACACCTTTACTGTTTCCGCTGTTGCTTAAACTCCGTACTCGGATATGCTTTCAATATTGTAATAGCTAGTCCGATGTGGACAAATATCGTAGTTCTATTTCGTAGTGTTTTGTTGTGATATTCAAGTTGTTCCTCCAGGCTGCCCATATACCCTGCGTGTATGATATGAAGTATATGGGTTAGCCGTGAAGGGTTATAGTTGTACCGTTTGTTACCATGTCGAGCGGGAATCGGTTGAGTGACCCGCTGGCTGAGATGCTGTGCCGGCCAGGCAGGGTGTGGGGGGCATTCTACCGGGCTTTCGAGCGACCCACTAGCTTTCGAGCTAGGTTAGGGTGTGGGTAGAATCGCCGGGCTCCTCCGACTCTACTCTGCACGGTACCGTTCGTGCGACGACTCTAGACCTTCACACGACCCGTGGAATTGAATGTGGCTCTGGGAAGCCCAGTCGCTTCCGGCCGGCTCGACCCACGGTGGGGTCGGGTGTCGGATCCCTCCACTGTGGTGCGTACGGCGCAGGTACCGTGCCACCCGGTCGACGGATGCCTTCGGTCCTTGGCGACTGTTCGTTCCCCTAGTCATATGCGATTCCGGGGCCGTGACAGCTTGGTATCAGAGCCGAACTGACCGTAGGAAGCCAATTGCAGGTGGTCGTTAGTTAGGGCTTCCGCTGCGCCACCTGGCCACTGCGCCACTTGGCCAGAAAATTATTTAAAAAAAGTTAAACCCTATGTTTAAAGTTAGTAAGTAGTTTGCTTTTTATTCCGCATCCCCCCATTCTTAGTTCTAAGACCTCTCCCCTATTGCATTTGTTTTCCTTTTGTGTGCTAACCCTGTCCTCTCTAACCTTGGTCTAGTTAGGATGGTGTACAATATTGTGACCGACCCAAGCCAACTGGGAAGCTGGGCTGCTCTATTATGGAGAATGTTGGAGCACCTGGGCGTGCCAGAAGGAGACCTCCCTGCCTTCCACGCCCGCAGTGAAGAAACCATCAGAAGAGTTCGACTTTGGTCAGGATGGGTGGTAGTGAGAGCCCCTAATATGGAGCAAATTTTCAGGGCATTTAGCAGCAGTGGTGATGGTGCCAGATTAGATGCTGCCAGGAAGGCTGTTCTTCACCTCCGTCGCCACTTTGATGAGATTTTCGCTGTCTCCCAGTTCCGCCTCATTCCCCGGGTCAGCGATGATGGTAACAACATTGAGGTACCCGCACCTAGTGATGATGAAGAAAACGAGCTTGAGATGGAGACAGCCCATCACATTGCCTCTGCCGAGATAATGTATGATGGGTTATATGTGGATTATAAGGATACTGCTCGTGAGTTAGTACGGCTGTCCCACACTAATTTTCAGCTGAAAAAAAAACCAACCGTCGACTGCGTGCGGAGTTGCGTCGAAGGTGGCGAGTTGCAAATGGAGACGAATCGTCCTATGGTGAGAGCCCCTGTATTCCTGTGCAGCAGCCGACCCCAACTCCACCCACTGATATTGATCAACCCGAGAGTTCCGGAGCCAAGCCTCGCAAAAGGATGACCGCCCGTGAGTACCTACGACTCTTCACCCCAATACCCTCACGAGGAAGTACTTGGACAACAGCTGCTTCAGCCCCTGCTCAGGAAGCTGTACCACCCGTTGTTGAAGAGGAGGAAGAAGAAGACCCCGAAGAGCGTGTGTGGTACATCTCAAGCGACACCCAATCTGAGGATGAGTGAGATGTACGTTGGAGAATGGCAATGGGAGGCTTACGAGACCTGCCATCCCTATGAAGAAGCCCCCTCTAGCTTTAGGAATGTTGTTTGGACTTTAGTGCATGATAGCAGTCTCATCTTGTGGTGTAAGCCAAGTTAAGACCCTAGGTTAAGATATCCTCAGGAGTAATGTAACGGGATAATTGGGGCTGCAAATTTTGGATTATTGTAATGTTTAGTTCGCTGTAAGGTGACCTAAACCGCGGCCCCCTTTTCATGAACAGTATCGAACAAGTTAATTCAATCAAGCATGTTTGTCAACTGTTCGAACTATTGAAAACCATTTGGCATGTTCATGAAGTACCTCCTCGCATCACTGTGAAGCCCATGTTTACTGCCTCCCTAACCCTAGTCCGTTCCTTCTGTGGTCCTTGGTTGCAGAAAGATGGCCTCAGGAACTCGTGGAGCTGCTCGTGGCCGTCGGGAAAACCATGAGGAGGAAGTGCCACCTCCTCCCCAGCAACCAAGTGTCGCTGACCTGCTGATGACCCAGAACAGAATTCTCGAGCAGCTAGCGCGCAATCAAGGCGCAGCTGGAGGTCAGGCCCGAGGTAGCCTAGGGGATTTCCAACGGACCCAACCGCCAACGTTCGAGCAAGCTGATGACCCCCTAGAGGCGGATAGCTGGATCCGGCAAATTGAGAGAAAGCTCGAGCTAGCCGAGTGCGTTGAAGCCAACAAGGTCAGGTTCGCGTCCCACTGCCTGGCAGGCGCTGCCGCTGAATGGTGGGAAAACTTCTTAGCCACGCAAGCTGCTGGACATGTGGTCACGTGGAACGAGTTCAAGACTGGTTTCCGCAACTTCCATATACCTGATGGAATCATGAACTTGAAGAGGGAAGAATTTAGGGATCTCCGTCAAGGCAAGAAACCTGTTATGGAATTCCTTCGTGAATTCAATCACTTGTCGCGGTATGCATCTCAGGAGATTTCCAACGATGGAGACAAGATTCGGCACTTTATGGACAAGTTGAACAAGGAGATGCGAGCAAAGTTAGCCGCTGTTGACGTACGCGACTTCCAATATTTGGTGGATAAAGCCATCAACATAGAAGCAAAAGAATCCGACCTCGGCCAGGATCGTAAGCGCGAGCGGGAAATGCAGAGGACAGCTGCGAGCAGTTCACAGAGGCCGCGGGTGTGGCAACAGCCGCCACTCCGTCCAGTGGGACAGTATGTCCCAAGGCCGCAGGGGTACATTCCTCGTTCCCCGCAGCAAGGCTATCAGCCTCAGACACAGCAGCAGCCGCAGTTGGATCTAAGCAAAGTAAGATGTTACAATTGCGGGAAGATGGGACATTTTGCAACTAGCTGCCGCCAACCTCGCACCGGGCATTCTTATGGCCCCAGGCCGCAGCAGGGTCAGTCAGGAGGAAACCAACCAGCAAGAGGTCAAGCTCCCCGCAAACCCCAAGTCCCTGGACGTGGCAGGGTAAACCATGTCACCGCAGAAGAGGCGCAGGAGGCGCCAGAAGTGGTGCTGGGTACGCTTTCTGTCAACTCAGCTCCTGCCGTCGTTCTCTTTGATTCAGGAGCATCGCATTCATTCATATCCAGCAAATTCGTGCATGAGAACCATGTTCCTTCATCCGCATTGCATCCACCCCTCCTTATTGCAACCCCTGGATCAGAATTAAGGGCCGAGGCAGTCTGCGAGGGTGTTAAGATAGAAATTGGTGGGGAACCCTTCCTAGCCAATACAGTGGTCCTTGCATCAAAGGGGTTAGATATTATATTGGGCATGAATTGGTTAGTTCAGCACAAGGCAAGGATAGATTGTGCCAAAAGGTCGGTCTCCCTGACCGCTGCCTCCGGCAAAGAAGTGGAGTTTGTGTCGCCATCTCCCTCAGGACATCTTTTCGCCATGAGTGGCACCCCCGACCAGGAAATAGAGCTTGTACCTGTTGTGTGTGAATACCCAGATGTCTTTCCGGAGGAATTGCCGGGTATGCCCCCGGACCGTGCCGTGGAGTTCGTCATTGACCTCCCGCCAGGAACAGCTCCTGTTTCGAGGCGACCATATAGGATATCCCCAAAGGAGTTGTTGGAGATGAAGAAGCAACTCCAGGAGCTGGAGAGCAAAGGTTTTATTAGGCCCAGTTCGTCACCGTGGGGCTGTCCTGCCATGTTTGTGAAGAAGAAGGATGACAGCCTCCGAATGGTAGTTGACTATCGCCCGCTGAATGAGCTTACAGTGAAGAACAAGTACCCACTTCCCCGGATTGACGATCTTTTCGATCAGTTAACTGGTGCTTGTGTCTTCTCCAAGATCGACCTCAGACTAGGTTATCATCAGATAAAGATAAGGTCCGAAGATATCCCAAAGACAGCCTTCACCACTAGATATGGCTCGTATGAGTATACGGTCATGTCCTTTGGATTAACTAATGCTCCTTCCACGTTCATGCAACTCATGAACTCCGTCTTCATGGAATATCTGGACCGATTTGTTGTCGTGTTCATCGATGATATTCTCATCTACTCCAGGACTGAGTCTGAACACGAAGACCACTTGAGAATGGTGCTCGGCAAGCTCCGTGAGCATCGCCTGTATGCTAAGTTCTCAAAGTGTGAGTTCTGGAAGCATGAAGTAGAATTCCTGGGTCATGTCCTGTCAGCCACCGGTGTTGCAGTCGAACCTAGCAAAGTCCAAGCCGTCCAAGAATGGAAGCAACCTAAGTCGGTGACCCAGATCCGGAGCTTTCTAGGTTTGGCAGGATATTACCGCCGGTTCATCGAAGGCTTCTCTTCCATAGCCAAGCCTATGACTGAACTGTTGAAAAAGGACGCCAAGTTTGTATGGACTGATAAGTGTGAAGCAAGCTTCCAGGAGCTCAAGAAAAGATTGACATCCGCCCCAGTGCTGGTCCTTCCGGACGTTGACAAGGATTTTGAAGTATATTGTGATGCGTCCCGGAATGGGCTAGGTTGTGTCCTCATGCAAGATGGTCGTGTCGTAGCCTATGCTTCACGCCAGCTGCGTCCCCACGAGGCCAACTACCCTACTCATGACTTGGAATTAGCAGCAGTGGTTCACGCTCTTAAAGTATGGCGACATTACCTCATCGGTAATCGTTGCGAAATTTACTCGGATCATAAGAGCTTGAAATATCTTTTCACCCAGCCAGACTTGAACCTTCGTCAGAGGAGATGGTTGGAACTCATTAAGGATTATGACCTAGGTTTGAATTACACCCCCGGCAAAGCTAACGTTGTTGCTGATGCCCTCAGTCGGAAGACTTATTGCAATAACACCCTGATCATGGAACAGCAACCACCACTCCATTTGGAATTTCAGCGGCTCAACCTGGAGATGGTTGAGCAGGGCACCCTCGCTGCTATGGAGATAAAGCCAACCCTAGAGGATCAGATCAAGGCTGCCCAAGCTCAGAACGCAGGCATCCAGAAAATCAAGGAGAAAGTGAAAAGTGGGACCACAACCTGTTTCAGCGAAGATAAGGATGGAATACTTTGGTTTGGAAAGAGACTTGTGGTACCCAAGGACAAGCAACTAAAAGACCTAATTCTTCATGAGGCTCACCATTCCCCGTTGGCCATCCATCCCGGGAGCACAAAGATGTACCAAGATCTCCGTCAACGATTTTGGTGGACAAGGATGAAGCGAGAAATCGCTCGTTATGTGGCTGAGTGTGATATATGTCGACGAGTGAAGGCTGAGCATCAAAGACCAGCAGGCCTGCTCCAACCAATCCCAGTCCCTGAGTGGAAATGGGAAGAGATCGGAATGGACTTTGTGGTAGGTCTGCCGAGATCCCCAAAAGGTAATGACGCCGTATGGGTAATTGTGGATCGCCTCTCCAAGGTTGCCCACTTCATTCCTGTCAAAACGACGCATAAAGTGAGTCAATTAGCAAGGTTGTACATCGCTCGGATTGTTTGCCTCCACGGTGTTCCCAAAAGAATCATTTCAGATCGAGGCACTCAATTTACTAGCCGGTTCTGGAAGAGTCTGCAAGAAGCCATGGGAACCTCCTTATCCTTCAGCACCGCTTTCCATCCCCAAACTGGAGGTCAGGTCGAGCGAACCAACCAAATCCTTGAAGATATGCTGAGATCATGTGCACTAGCTTTAGGTTCCAACTGGGAGGATTGTCTACCCTATGCCGAGTTCGCTTACAACAACAGTTATCAAGCCAGCCTCGGTATGGCACCCTTTGAGGTACTCTATGGAAGAAAGTGTAGAACTCCATTGAACTGGTCCGAGACAGGGGAAAGACAGTTCTTTGGACCTAACCCAATCGAAGAAGCCGAAGACATGGTCCAGCTCATCCGAGAACGTCTTCGTGAGGCTCAGTGCAGACAGAAGAGTTATGCAGACCCTCACCGTCGGGAAGTCACATTTCAAGTTGGAGACAGTGTATACTTGAAGGTCACACCATTCAGAGGTGTGCGCCGTTTTGCAATGAAAGGAAAGCTAGCTCCCCGATACATTGGACCCTATCGGATCTTAGCCAGAAGAGGAACAGTGGCATACCAATTGGAATTACCGGACTACCTATCCCGGATGCATGACGTCTTCCACGTATCCCAGCTAAAGGCTTGTCATCGAGTCCCCGAGAGGAAGATCAATCCTGAGATCGAAGTGTTACGTGAAGACCTTTCATATCGAGAGCATCCAGTTTGCATTCTCGATGAAACAGAGCGTAAGACTCGACGCCGAACCATCAAATTCTTCAAAGTCCAGTGGAGCAATCACACTGAAGAAGAAGCTACCTGGGAGCGTGAAGACTGGCTCAGGAAGGAGTTTCCAACTTTGTTTGTCGAACGTTAGAGATCTCGGGTCGAGATCTTTTAAGGGGGGTAGGTTTTGTAAGTCCCAAGTCTCGATTAGGGTTTAATTACATCCATGCATACATGGCATCCCATCCACCCCACACTTGTAAACTTTTGAAACAATGTATTGATGTATTGTCGAATACGTAAATATTTCATCCTCGGTAGGAATGATTGCAAACACCAATCAATGTAATTGAAACTATAGAATATGTGCATATCTCATCCTTGAAAACTCAATTTGTGGAAATCAACACCAATCAATTTATTTGAAGTATCGAACCTCGATAAAAGCACTAATAAGGGGGTGGGTCCAGTGGGTCCCACCAGTGAATCCCCCCTTTCCAACCTTTCCAACTTTCCCAACAATCATCTCCTAAGAATTGTCCAAAACCCACATGACATCATAGCCTGATTGGATTGTCCGAGGTAAAACCCTAAAGTCCGAGAAACTAGGGTTAAGTCGACAAGCAAGCCAGGGTGGATCAAAATGTTTTAAACTTTGGAAATGGGCATGAAATAGTGAACTCTAGCCCCCTGCCAAATTCCATAATTTTTGGAGGACCCTAAACCCTAGCTCTAGTTCAACTTGCCGAATTAGGTCAGAACCCCAATTTGAACTAGACCCCTATCCAAATCAACTCCAATTGAGTTCAAATTTCTACAGTAGCTCAATAATAAAATTATAAGGGCCTGGTAAAAATTTCAGATAATTTGGAGAAATATTTGAACATAAAATGTCGTGGGGAAGAGTCAGGGATAAAAGAAAATAGAAAAAGAAAAATAAAACCTAACCGACCCAGGCCGGAGCCAGCTGGGCCGGCCCATCTCCCCTCCCCGCGCGCGCCGTGCCTCTCCCCCCTCTCGCTGACAGGGCGGCCCCCCTGTCAGTCTCCCCCTCCTCTGCTGCCGCGCGCCCGGGCCCGCCTGCCAGGGTCGTCCCCTCCACGTCGCAGCCGACGAGCGGCCGGAGTGGGCGGCGCCCTGACCTTCCGACCAGCGGTCCGAGCACCTCGCCGCCGTATTTAAGCCGCCTCCCGACCAGCCCTTTTCTTCCCCCACCTCATTTCCACTTCTGGAAAACCCTAGCGCCCCACTTCCCCTCCTCCGAGCTCCCTCCGCCGTCTCTGCCCCAAACTCCGGCGAGCAATTCAGTGAGAACCGGTGAGCTCTAGCCCATTTCTCTTCACCCCCGAGCTTCCTCTGGTCCCCCTTTAACTCCTCCCCGCTGCCACTCTCCAGGTCTGTGCCCGAATCGTCCCCGGTGACCTCATCTTCTTCGCCTCCGGTCCGCTGCTCCGACGAGCCCCCTAGCGAGTTCCCGTAACTCCCCTCCTCCATTTTCTCCCTCTTTAACTCCCCCTCAACTCCCTTAACACTCCCCGCTGTTCCTTTTTACAGATCCGAGCTCCGACGCCTCTTTTCATCGGCAACCGAAGTAACCCGCCGCCGGTCACCGTCGCCTGAGCTCCTCCGACCTCCTTCTTCCTCCCCAAACACGGTAGCTTCCTCGGGGTGAGCCACTGATTCTCCCCGGCACCTTCCCGAGCCCAGCACCGCACCAGAGCTTGCTCCGGTGAGCCCTCCGGCGACCCACCGCCGTCTGGAACTCGGCTCCGGCCGGTTCCGAGTGAAAGAGAGAGGGTGCGAGAGAGAGAGAACGAGAGCCTGACATGTGGCGCGTTTTGGTTGGGTGCCGAGTGCCGGACCGACTGACAGACGGGTCCCACGGGTGCTGACTCGGATAAGTGAGTCGGGTTCCCGGGTGGATTTTGGGGTGTGCGTTGGATTTTGGCGAGTCTGCTGGGTAGGGTTTGGGTACCCGCAGCAATTAGATTTAGGGTTTCTAGGGCAGATTTCAAATGAAAATTCAAACTTGCATAACTTTTAAACCACTCGGCCAAATTTGAATATTTTTATATATTTGGAATCCTTGTGAAAAACTCTACAAGATGGCTGAATCAAAATCTTAAGTTGAGCACATGCACACACTGTCATCTAGGGTAGAAGTTTAGTGGTCGTCGAGGCCCCGTAAACCCTAGATTTTCAACCCTAACTCCGATCTCGACAAATTGCACCTTTCTGGAACCCTTGTGAGGTGTTCTATAACATGGAACCACTAAAGTCCCAGTAAGAGTACATGCATGATACATTGTAGGTGTTAGCTCCTTTATTCGTCGAACCCCGCAAACCCTAACTCGACAAGTGCATAACTAGTTGCTCGTAACTCCAATTTAATTGATTTCAGTTGCGTTAGTCAATTGGTCCAGAATACTAATCAATTATTGACATGCATGTTTATGCCACTTCGCCATAAGTGATTACCTCTAAAACCCTAATTTGTAATCGCATGAATCTGAACACGCATATAGCTTAGGACAACTAATCAACCCTAATGTCGATATATTATTAAACAATATAACCTTGCATTATCTTCATGCATACATGCTGGTGGTTCCATTATCACTTATTTCAAATACTCGAATTTCCTGCACTAGACGTCGAAGAAGGAGACCCGCAAGCTCACGACTACACGCAAGACCCGGATCAGTTCTACGAAGGCAAGCAGAGCTTGTTGCATCCTTTCCTATTCAGTACCTGTTTACTTAATCTTATGATGAATATTGTGATCTTGATTATGAACTAGCATGCTAGGGCCTGTTTGGGTGAAATGTCACATTGTGGTTGAAGTCAACATGAGAAATTAAGTATTTGAACCTATTTAAGTGAGATGTGAGAGTCGAAGGGAAAGTGGCCCATGGATAAACGTTGGTATCATTTGGTATGTATGTTGCGACCAGGAGTAAGGAAGTGAGACCGTCGCGATACCAACCCTGAGGTGATTCCATGTGGTTAACTACTCTTGTCACACGTGGACGTTAGCGACAGCGATGCCGGGGTGTAGGTTGAGGCAACCCGAGTCCTTTGGGGCCTTGCAACCTCCAAGGGATAGGGCCCTGACTACACTCGGGATCGGCTGCCGGTGACGGTCCGAGAGATTAAAAATTTGAGGTGTGGTGGTGATGGAACCCTGTCCATGCCCATATTGGCCGTTGTGCCCCATATTGGCCGTTGTGCCCCATATTGGCTGTTGTGCCCCATTTTGGCCGTTGTGCCCCATATTGGCCGTTGTGCCCCATATTGGCCGTTGTGCCCCATATTGGCCGTTGTGCCCCATATTGGCCGTTGTGCCCCATATTGGCCGTTGTGTCCCATATTGTACATTGAGACTTACATGTGACATGTGGTTGCCATCACACCCCCTGGTAGAGATATTTTGGAAATGTTGGATTGTAGGACATATTCATATTTTGATGTGAGAGTGGTTGATGTAATTTGATCTTGTTACGTATATTCACGCATCATGTTTAATTCCTGCTATACTAGTATGCTTAGGGCATCTAATCAAGCACGATTAAGTCTTGCGAGTACTTTGTACTCACCTAGGGCTTTTCCTAGATCATTGCAGGTGAGCCAGCGGTCGAGGAATTCTTCGACGATGTGTAGCGCATTTGTTTATCCTTGGTTGGTTATTTGGTTCGGGGAACCTGTTTTGTTAAACTGTTAATCAGCGGCTCTCATGTCGCTGTGGGACACCTTTACTGTTTCCGCTGTTGCTTAAACTCCGTACTCGGATATGCTTTCAATATTGTAATAGCTAGTCCGATGTGGACAAATATCGTAGTTCTATTTCGTAGTGTTTTGTTGTGATATTCAAGTTGTTCCTCCAGGCTGCCCATATACATTGCGTGTATCATATGAAGTATATGGGTTAGCCGTGAAGGGTTATAGTTGTACCGTTTGTTACCATGTCGAGGGGGAATCGGTTGAGTGACCCGCTGGCTGAGATGCTGTGCCGGCCAGGCAGGGTGTGGGGCATTCTACCGGGCTTTCGAGCGACCCACTAGCTTCGAGCTAGGTTAGGGTGTGGGTAGAATCGCCGGGCTCCTCCGACTCTACTCTGCCCGGTACCGTTCGGCGACGACTCTAGACCTTCACACGACCCGTGGAATTGAATGTGGCTCTGGGAAGCCCAGTCGCTTCCGGCCGGCTCGACCCACGGTGGGGTCGGGTGTCGGATCCCTCCACTGTGGTGCGTACGGCGCAGGTACCGTGCCACCCGGTCGACGGATGCCTTCGGTCCTTGGCGACTGTTCGTTCCCCTAGTCATATGCGATTCCGGGGCCGTGACATGTATAGTAGTAGCTATGTAGCATTCTCTATTTATATATGATGGCCATCCATCTTCATCGCCATCTTTGGCGTAATCAATTATTTTCTTGGGATTAATTTATGATGATATGTCTTTCATGATTTTACTTGATTGTGTGTCGTGTATTGGACATGTGAAAGAGCATCAAGGCCCCTAAATGGTTTTGATGGATAATGGCAACCCAAACTGGAATCTAATGTTTACAATGAGTGTAAGCAGGATGATTAGGTTCCAGGAAGAAGAGTCATCCAGGAAAGGATGATCACCCAAAAGTACAAAGGTTGTTTCCCAGGACAAGAAGATAGCGACGCTGGGCAGTTGTGCCACAGCTGTGAAGAAGCTGGTGCTGTGCAAGGAGTTGCAAGCAAGGTGAAGGTTGCTTGATGCATCAAGAGCCGTGACTACAGTTGGTAGAAGCTGAAGCCTAGGTTTGCTAGTTTTCTTGAGTCCTTAGGAAACACTTGTACTATCAAGAGGGATGAAGTAGCAATGATTTTTGGAGGTTCTTTTGCTCAATGATCAGAGTGTTGGACAGTGGCACTGATGCTTTGAGGTCAATGGCCCTGTAACAACAGTTTTACACAAGTGTGAAACTGGGTTGTGCTAGCACACTGCTGTGCTATAGCTTCCTCAAACCCTAGAGCCTAAGTTACCTGGGTGGCACAGCTGTGTCATAGGTGAACAACTGCTCTATGACTCAGGTATATCTCTGTGCCAAGGGAGAGCTTGAAAAATGCTAAGGGAACTGCACTACAATAGTTTGTCTACCGAGTCAGAAGACTGTTGGAGGTTTTCTCCTGAGTAGGCATTAGAGTTAGTTGTGTGCGCTGAGGGCATGTAATGTGCCAAGACCGGGCTGAGTAGTGAGGCTACATCAGTTAAGGTTTCACCTGTGTCAGCCTCCGGTGACACAAGTGTCGGTCTGCCTGAGCCGGTTACCATTGTGCGTCATGATTAGCTGTGTCATCGGTGACCCACTTAATCCTACATGGCATGAGTGTAATGGTCAGGTGTATGTGGACCCTATATATAGGGGACCAGGGGAGGTCTTGGATCTCAACCTTTGCAATCTTTGCTAACCCTTGTGAATCACTTTCGACCGTTGCAAACCTCTCTTCTCCTGAACAGAAGCCAATCCTCCTAAGTCTTAGTTCGAGAGAGAGTTAGAGCTTTGAGCAAAGAGCACTGGTTTCTCCAAGAGTTTGTGTTGTAGATTCCTTCTTGGAGTGTCTACTACTAGACGGGTGTAGAGTTGCTGGTGACCTCTCAAGCTTGTGTGGGTTGGCCCTGTAGTCTGTGAAGGTGATCTGAAGTCTACCTGCTGCAAGGCGAAAAGACTTCCACAAGCTAAGGCAAGAGACCTAAAAGCTCAGGTACTCAAAGAACAAACACGATTCAGTGCTGGCTATCTCTTCGGAGTAGCCTCTCCAACGGAGACGTACCTCTCTGAAAAGAGTGGGAACTTCGGTGAAAAATCCCTTCTCTCTAAGTACTTTTCATATTGCATTTACTTGCTCATCTGGTTGCATGCTTGTATGATTCACTGATATACATAATCTAGCTGTGACTTTAACTCTTTGCCTGTGTTAGTTTAGCTGTGTCACAGTTGCCTCATTGCTTGTCCCATATCTGTGCAAGTTATCTATTACACAGCTATTTGTCTTTCACATTGATTAGGGTTGTTAGTATACCTGTGTTAGGCACCTGTGTGACAGTTATGTGTTAATTTACATATCAAATACTGCCTGAGTATCTGACCTGTCACACAGCTAGCTGAACCCTTCAGCCTGTTAAGCCTTAATCTTGATAAATTGAAATAATTGTTTAAAATTGGTTAGCCTCCTATTCACCCCTTCTAGTCGGCACCTATGATCCTTTCAAATGGTATCAGAGCAGGTTGCTCTTTGAATTGGCCTAACAGCCAGAGTTTAAAGGATGTCGGGCTATGAGGGTAAAATTTCTATCTTAGATGGAACTAACTATGCATTCTGGAAAAGAAATATGCAAATGCATCTTATCGCCATAGATCCAGATGTTTGGAAAGTTGTGAATATAGGTTATAGGTTGGAAGACGCCATAATACCAAGCATCAATGACAAGAGAAATATCCAAAATAATGCAAGGGGTGCCACAGCTATATTCATGGGTCTCCAAGAACATGATTTCAACAAAGTCAGCACGATGGACTCTGCCAAGAAAATCTGGGATACTTTGGAGTAGATCTATGAGGGTAGCAACACTCTGAAGAAGTTTAAAAGAAGCCTGCTAGAATCAAAGCTTGAGAGATTTGAGTATGAACATGGTGAAGACATCAACTCCTTGTTCTCAAGACTCACCATCATCACCAATCAGCTGAAGGCTCTTGGATCAAACCATGTAGATGATGAAGGTGTGATGAAGTTTCTGTCAGTGCTGCCAAAGCCCTACAGGACTCTTGTGCTGATGTTGAAAGAGAAGGATGGTTTTGATCAGATGAAGCCCACTGAAGTGTTATAAAGGATACTAACACATGAGATGGAGATCAAGCAGGAAAGCAAGCACAGTCTACCCTCCTCACTCAAGAAGAACATTGCTTTGAAGACCACTACCTTAGCTTAACAACCTGATAGTGAGAGTAGTGAAGACCTTGATGATCACAAGTGGAGAGGAAAATGAACTGAACCTCCTTACAAGGAACTTTAGAAAGTTCTACAGAAAGAAGAAGCAGTTTGGCTCTAGTGACAGATTCAAGGGTAAGAGACTGGTCAAGGACAACAAATGTTTTCAGTGCGGGAAAGAGGGTCATTTGCTATGGATTGTCCAACTAAGAAGAAGGACAACAGCCAGTACAAGAAGAAGGAAGACTTCCATGGGAAGAAGAAGATCTTCAACAACAAGCATCCAACCTATGCCAAGAACAAAGCTACTGCAAGAGCTTATGTTGGACAAGCTTGGGTATCTGATCATTCAGGATCAGAGGAAGAATCTGAAGAGGAAGATGAAGTTGCTGGGATTGCTATCAGCGTAACTGATGTGTCCAACTGTGACACAGCCAAGTCACATAGATCCAACATGAAGCCAAGGCTGATTAGTTGTTATCCATCTCGTTCCTTTGTGCCTCATGGCCAAAGAATCAAAGGTACTTACTGAAGATGACTTTCCTGATTATGCTGAACTAATGGGTATCTTGGAAAGAACAGATAAGGCCTATGGCAAGGAGAGGAAGGAGAACATATTCCTAAGGGATAAGCTTAGAGAGCTCAGAGAAACCTGTGATGAAGTTATGGATGACAGGGAGAACCTCAGGCTAGATCAGGAGAACTTGGAGATTGCTCGTGACAAGCTTAAGTTAGCTCATGAGCTTCTTCTCAAGGAGCATGAGGAGCTAAAGGCAAAGCATGCCAAATGCATTGATGATACTAACTCTCCGGTTGCTTCTGATATTATATCTTTGCCTACTCCTACAACTCTTGAAACATGCTTAAATTGTGCTACTCGCATAAATGTTCTAACTTCCACAGGTGTTGTAACTGATAACTCCAATGCGGCTTCAACCTCTATTGTAACTAACGCTATGGATGCAGCTAAAGGAGAAGACACAGGTCTACAAGAAATTCAAGCATCTCATAGTTAGAGTGCAAAATGGGTGGAAGGTGAATCTAGTCAAAGTCAGAAGTGACAATGGGACTGAATTCAAAAATTCCAAAGTGGAGGCATTTCTGGACAAGCATGGAATCAAGCATGAGTTCTCAAGTCCATATGCCCCACAGCAGAATGGCATAGTGGAAAGGAAGAACAGAACATTGATAGAGATGGCAAGGACACTACTCAATGAGTACAAGACTTCACCAAGATTTTAGGCTGAAGCTGTCAACACTGCCTGCCACTCAATCAACAGATTCTATCTACATCCACTGCTCAAGAAGACTCCATATGAGCTGCTCACCAACAACAAGCCAACTTTGTCATACTTCAGATTATTCGGTTGTAAGTGCTACATTCTTAGAAAAGGCAAACACCTCTCTATGTTTGAAGCTACATCTGATATTAGTATCTTCATTGGTTATGCTACTAACTCCCACGCCTATAGAGTTTTTAACACCTCTACAAAGGTTGTTGAAGAATCTATAGATGTGGACTTTGATGATTCTTATGGCTCTCAAGGTGAGCAAGTTGCTAATGATGTAGGGAGCAAGGACATTCTCAAGAAATCCACTGGTGAGATTAGACCTACTGTCAAGGAGGAATCTACCTCACCAAGTGATCATGAACCACCTGCTCCACCACTATGTGAAGACACAGGAGAGCAAGACGTCGAGCTCGAGTACAACCTAGCCAATGATCAACTGGATGCAGAGGACTGACTTAGCCAGCTGTGTCGCAGGAAGAACCAGCTGTGTCACAGGCAACACCAACAGCTGTGACACAGGTAGTTGACCCAGAATCCCTTGTGATCAGTAAGCTGCAGAAGGATCACCCTATAGATTAAATCATTGGTGCCATTCATAGGGGAGTGACTACTCGTTCTCGTATTGCAAATTTATGTGAACATTACTCTTTTGTCTCCAGTGTTGAACCCAGGAACGTCAATGAAGCTCTCAAGGATGCTGATTGGAGAAATGCCATGCATGGAGAGCTGAATCAATTGAAAGAAATCAAGTCTGGTCCCTGGTGGAAAGACCCCATGACCACAATGTCATTGGAACAAAATGGATCTTCAAGAACAAGCAAGATACAAATGGACTGGTGGTGAGGAACAAGACCAGATTAGTTGCTCAAGGTTTCACTCAAGTGGAAGGTCTGGATTTTAGTGAAACTTTTACACCAGTGGCAAGATTAGAAGCAATCAGAATTCTACTTGCTTATGCTGCACATCATAACATCAAGCTATATCAGATGGATATGAAGTCTGCCTTCTTAAATGGTAAACTTTCTGAATTAGTCTATGTTAAGCAACCACCTGGTTTTGAAGATGCTAAGAAGCCACAACATGTTTTCAAATTGCACAAAGCTCTTTATGGGCTCAAACAAGCATCTAGAGCATGGTATGATACACTAAAAGATTTTCTAATTCAAAACGGTTTCAAAATGGGCTTAGTAGACACAACTCTTTTTACTAAAAAGAATGGAAAAGACTTATTTGTGTGCCAAATTTATGTCGATGACATAATATTTGGTAGTACTAATCGTTAAATGAGTAATGAGTTTAGCAAGATGATGACCAAGAGGTTTGAGATGTCTATGGATGGAGAGCTCAAGTACTTCCTAGGACTCCAGATCAAGCAACTCAAGGAAGGGACCTTTATCTCACAAGAAAAGTTCACCAAGGACATCATCACCAAGTTTGGCATGAAGGATGCAAAACCTATTCACACTCCCATGCAAACTAATGGTCATTTGGACTTAAATATTGAAGATGTCTTCAGGGTCAGACAGAGAGGACAGTGGTCTCAAATGGTCAGATCTTGAAGAGTCAAGCAGAGAGATCATTATCTTCTACTCTGATCAAGAAAGGGAGAGGTTGAGACAGAAAGAGGAAGCTGTTGAGAGAAAAAGAGCACAGCAGAGAGCATATAGGCAGAAGAACGCTGCTGAAAAAAAAACTGCAGCAGCTAAGGCTAGACAATCTAGTTCATCTCAGCTTATTCCTTACAAGGGGACAAAATCAACAATGGATGTCCAGCACACATCTTTGGGCAAAGTAGCTACTAAGAAGCCAAGGAAAGCAATTAGGAAGGTCAAAAAGACCTCAGTTACAGACGTAGTGCTGCCAAGGGGCACACTAACAATCCGAGAGCCTCAGGCTGAGGAAGCTGATCCATCCAGTCAAGAAGCAATCATTGAAAATGACAAGTTCATTTTAGAGGAGATGGACAAACTCGCAAATCAGGTTAGTGCAACAACAGATGAGAAAGAGAAGAAGCAACTTCTTATGATATACACTACAAAGAATCTTGAGCTCTCAGTGCAGGCCAGGCCAATCTCAATCGCTTTTCAAGAGCCTACAGCTGCAGATAAAGCCCTTCTATGTGAAATAGCAGATTTGCATCTACAATTACAGGCAGCCACCTCAGAGTCTGCCAAGAAAGATTTAAGACAGAAAATCCTTGAGAAGCAGAAGGCATTCTCATCCAGCTCTCAATCAGCTTTAGCATCAAAACCAATTGCAATTCCATGTTCAGATGTCAGAGATCGTAACCTTCTACAACAAATTAATGAGCTGTTTGCCAGAATGAAGAACACTCCAAGAGGTCTTGCTAGGCAAGCTTTGCTAGCAGAGATCAAAATCAAGCAAAAGTTGCTCTCTCCTAATCTCAGACAAGAAGCTACAGTCGTGCCTTTACCAAGCTTCAAGAGGAAGAGATCTAAAACTGTAGTAATCTCTGATGAGCCTCAAACCAAGAAGCAGTCAGATGCAAAAGGTCGTAATCATCTCTGAGACCTCACAGAGCTCCAAACCATCTTTGAAAGAATAGCTGGATCAACAACAGGAGGCTCTGGAGGAGTTAAAGAAGGAGATGTCACCACCTGTGACACAGGTGGCTGACACAGCTCAAGCAAGCATGCACACTTATCAGAGAAGAAGGAAGAAGAGTTCCAGCTCAATCAATACTGAGACTCTCTCATCCCTGGATGTGCATAGACCTATATCCCCTTCACAGTTCCTTGTGTCTGAGACAGAGGAACAAGCTGCAGAAGTAGCCCAAGCACCTACGTCATCACCAAAGGCTGAGACAGATAAGCCTTCAGGATCTGCTCAGATCACAAGTCCACAGCTACCTCAACCAACTATGTCCCAGGCAACAGATGCCCCAGTACAAGCACCTCATGTAATACCCAAATTCAACGATTAGGTCTTTGCCTTGCATTCATGCATACATGTCATCATCCCCTACACACACACCTTATTTAAACTTAGATGTGATATGATTATATTTTATAGAATATGTACATATCTCATCCTCGGTGGTTAATTTCACAAACACCAATCAACTTATTTGACATATTGAACAACGTTACCCGCTTTATCAGGTGGGCAAGGACGAGAGCCCTTGCCTAGACCAGTCTACCCCCACCTTTCCCCCAAAGCCCTCCAAAAACTACATGAAATGATAGCTCGATTAGAAACTCCGATTTCAAACCCTAAAGAGATAAAAATTGGGGTTGAGTAAATAGGCAAGCTAATATGCATAAAAATTTGCCAAACTTTGGGAATGGCCATGAATATGGAAATATTAGCTCCATGCCAAATTTCAAAATTTTTGGAGATCCATAGGACCTAGCTACAGTTCAAACTTAAATTTGATCCCTATTTGAATTTAAATTCAAAATCAGGTCAAATCAGTTCCAATTGACCTCAAAATTTTACAGTAGCTCCTAAACTCTATTTTAGGGGTTGTGTGAAAATTTCAATCAATTTGGAGTTCATTCGGGTGCTCAATTGACCTAACCAGTTCTGCCTAGAGTTTAAAAGAAAAAAAATAAAATAAAAAGAAAAACGAAATAGAAAAGACATCTGGGCCGAGGCCCACTCGGTCAGCCTGCGGGCCGGCCCGCTTACCCCGCCGACCCCGAAAACCGCTTTCCCCCATCCTATTTTCCACCTCCTTTCTTTGAAAGCGCCCCGCCCTCTGTTCGTTTTGCCCTCTGGGAGGCGCCCCCGTGGCATTGCGCGTCTTCCCTCCTCACCCGACGGCTGGGGCCCGCTCGTCAGGGCGCCCCCGCCACGTCGCCACCACCGGGTGGCCATGGTGGGCGGCGGAGCTCCCTGCCGTTCCGACCAGCCGCCTTATTTAAGGCGCGCTCCGACCGCGCCTCTCTTTCCTCCTCGCCCCATCCCGAAACCCTAGCCCCCCTTCCTCCCCTCGCGCGTGAGCTTCTCCCCATCGCTTGCGTCTTCTCTGCCTTCGGTGTCCGCTCCGGCGAGCTTTTGTCGCCGCCCCAGTGGCTCTCGGGTCTCCTCTTCTAGCCCCCAAACTACCTCTCCTCTCTCCTAACCTCCCCGGCTATTCCTCTTCACAGATCTACGCCCGGAACATCCTCCCCGTCGGCGACCGATACTCCCGCTGTGGTGCCCCGTTGCGAGCCTCACCTCGGCATCCTCCGTTCCCCCGCATCGACGTGTCCGCACCCTGGTGAGCGGCTGCTTCCCCTCGGCGCCCTCCTCGAGCCCGCCGTGGCCCCTAGGGCCCCGGCCCCTTTTTCCGGTGATGCTCCGGCGAGGGAAGCCACCCCTCCCGAGCTTCTCGTCGGCCGAGCCAACATAGGAGAGAGGAGTGAGGACATGGCCACGTGGCCTCTTCCCACTGGCCACGGGTGCCCAGTCAGCACCAGCTGTGGGTCCCGTCTGTCGGTGAGGATAGTTTAGGTTTAGTTAAGTTTTTGGGTAGAAGTTTGGGTGTGCGTAGCAGGTGCCCTAGTAGGTTTTCCAGAAAATGGATATATCCCGAAATAGAATTTTAGGGTTAAAGTTTAGTTGCTATTTTGGGTAAATCTTGAATCTAGCGTAACTTTCAAACCATAACTCCAAATTGGGCAAATTTTATATTTCTGGAAACCTCATAAAATTCTCTACAACTTGGTCTGGATGAAATCTAAAAATTTAAATCGTAAATCCTGGTCCATTTAAGTTGAAACCATTTCATCCCTATTTATACGATATTTTCGATGAATCATAACTTGATGCTCGTAGCTCCGAATTGAGTGGCTTCAGTTGCGTTAGTTTCGTATTGTAGAACACTTTCATAACTTACACATTTCATTATATGACCCATTGCTGAGAATAGTAATTTCCTAACCTAAAATGAACTCAACCCTAGCCTGACATGCATGCATGGTTAGAGTTATACCTTAGCTTCTATAAGTTTAATTTGAGCTACGCTCGCTGCCATAACCTTTTTAACACCAGTAGATCACTTTAGAAATACGCATCTAGCATCATTCATCATGCATACATGCTGGGTCTCATTGCTTCTTTTCTCATTTGTTTCCGGAATCGCCCGTTGCTCGAAATAGAGCTCGAAGAAGGAGACCACAGGCTCACGAATCAACGCAAGATCAGGAACCCTGCGACCAAGGCAAGCAGAGCTTGTTGCATCTTGTTATTATCATTTCATGTGCTTACTTATTTATGCTTGCGGTAGGATTGTTTGTTTATATGTGAGGGTCGGAATCCTTGAAACTAGCATGTTAGGTGAGATTGTGTGTCATGTTTAGCTCTGGCTGAAATTTAATCTTGTTGCCCTAACAAGTTGAACTTGGTTAAGTGAGATGTGAGAGCCGAGGGTTTTGCATGATGGATACAGTTAGGTATGATTGGAAGTATCAGCATGAGCACCTGTGTTTAGAGGTGGATTTATTGAGATACCAACCTGAGGTGACTTCATCGTGCATCTCCCTTTTTACCGCGTGGACATCACCGGAATCGACACAGGGGTATGGTTGAGATAAGTCTCAGAGTCTCTTGGAGCCTTGCAACCTCCAGGGGAAATGCACTCGCTATACTCCGTGTGGTCGTATTGCCGGTAATGATCCGAGAGAGTGATGACTAGGAAATGTCTTTGTGGAGAATCCGTGAGACGTCACCGGGGTCGACGCAGGGGTATGGTTGAGGTAAGTCTCAGAGTCTCTTGGAGCCTTGCAACCTCCAGGGGAAATGCACTCGCTATACTCAGTGTGGTTGTATTGCCGGTAGCGATCCACGAGATTGATGAACATGTGATTAAATTGGGGCGTGGGCTGCCCCTGAATGATTTAGAAATGAGGCTATTCCCCTGGATTATGTTTGTACCTTGTTACTTCGGAACGCATCATGTTTAATTGCTGCTATACTAGTATGTGTAGGACATTTAATCAAGCACGAATAAGTCTTGCGAGTACCTTCGTACTCACCTAGGATATTCCTAGATCATTGCAGGTGAGCCAGTGGTCGAGGAATACTTCGATGATGCCTAGCTACCTGGTTTTCTTGGTTGGCTATCGACTCATGGGATTTTGGGTGACTATTGGGCAGCGGTTGATGCACCGCTGCGGATTTTGAGTCTTTTATTCTGCTGTTGCTTGCATACTTCAACTTAACTATGTTTCCGCTTATTGCCGACTGATGTAATTATATAGTCCCATGTGGACAGCTAGGTGTATTATCGTATCGTAGTGGTTCGTGTGATGATATGCTTGCTGTCCAACATATGCCCCCACCTCCCGTCTGTCATGCGTGTATGTTGAAATGGGGAGTGTGGTTGGATGCATATGGAGGAACTTGTTGTTTTAGTTCGAATCGAGTGAAGTGCAAAGTGAATGTACGGTCCATTGCCAAAGTGAGTCATACACATTGTGGCGTATGTTTTTGGAATCATGATCCCTCAATCAGGCCGTGGTGAGTCATACGCATCGTGTCGTATGCATGTCGCACGGGGCGGGGGTGGGCCATAGTCCGTCGCAGGTAGCGGCTATGGTCACCGTCTTCAATTGTTGTGAATTCCTCGATTCGGGTTAAAATACCGGGTCCCTCACACCTCAGCTGCCTTTGTCACTAGTGTCATAGCCAGTTGACATAGAAGTCACTTCACCTGCTGCTCATTCCCCAGCATCCCCGCCTGTGGCACAGGCAAGTGACTTAGCCGAAGAAGAAGAAAGCTCGGAGAGCGTATCTGATGATGGCAGGGGTGTCTCAGTGACCCCTCCAAGAGCTAGAGAGCCTCAATCTGATTCTAATAAAGAATATGAAGCTAAAGACTCTTCCTCTAGCTCAGAATCAGATCAAGAAGCAGAAGAAGAGGCAGAACAAGAGGACAGTTCTCTAGGAAATTCTGATGAAGAGGAGGATTTGGAATCCAAGTACAGTTATATATTCTCCTCTGCTCTCAGGTCTGAACAAGGTCAGATGGAGTTCCTGCCAGATCTGTTTGGAAGAAGCAACCAAAGAGTGACCCCAAGAAGTCCAAGAGCAAGGTTGCATCTCTAAGCTCCAGTGCTTATATTAAGATGAGATCAACCTGTCCATACTTCACAGCTGACAAGGAATATATTGAGCCAGTTTGCTCTGACCCCAGGTTTCACAATGACAATCAGAAGGGGGTCTATCATGAGATCCTATCAGTTAAAGGGTTTGTTGATTGCAAAGCTATTGAATGGGATGCTCTCACAGACTCTAGGCTGTGTGCTCTTCCATCTTTGATTCAAGCAGTAGGCCTAGAGTTCCTATGCAATCTTCAACAAGGCTATGATCCCAAAGTGATCAAGGAGTTCTATGCCACTGTGTGGGTAGAACAAGAAAATCAAGATGTCATGCTCTGGAGAACTAAGGGGACAATTGCTATCCATAACAGCTCCAGAGTTCAATAGCCTGTTTAATGCACCTGTGGAGCCTGGAATGCCTAATCTATTCAAGTTAGAGCCAGTCTCCAATGCTGAAAGAGGAAAGTTCTATCCAAGAAACTTCACATTCCCTGCAAATGCCCCTTTCAGATCATGTGTACTTCAAGGGCATCACCATCACTGCCAAACACTTGGTAAAGATTCTCAATGTCACCCTTTAGCCAAAGAGAGGCAACACAGATGCGGTGTACAATCCAGTGTGGCAGGTGTTAGTGCACATTGCTAAGAATTAGCATTTTGATGCGGCACGTTACATCTTTCATGAAATTGATGTTGTTTAGAAAGATAAGAAGGCTAAGCTGAGGTATGGGTCATACATCATGTATATGATCCTTCAGAGAATAGGTCTTCCAAAATCAACTTTTGATATCTCAGTGAAGGCAGCCAAAACCTAGCTCAGACCTCAAGCTGATGATCACCCTGATGAGATGGCTGTGCCAGCACTCTTTGGTGAGCCAAGTGTTTCACCTGTGTCACCCCCTGGTGACACAGCTGGTCCAGCAGCCTCTCAAGATCCAGCTTCTCAGCCCCATGACTCTCCTCTCCTTGTGCCAACCGGTGTCACAGCTGGTGATCCTATAGCTGACCTAGCTAAGCTTGTATCTATGACACAGATGGCAGCAAATGGCACCCTCTCTTCCCGATGATGTCCCAAGAAGCTGCCAGAGCTTACTAGAACAAGATCATGCCTGTTCAATTTGTAGCTCTGCGCAAAGAGAATCTCCAGCTCCGAGAAGAAATGACCAGTCTGCACACAAAGGTTGATCAATTGCAGACTCAACTCCCAGAAGTTCTTCAGCTCTTGAGATCCAAGTCAACCTGAAGTTTCTTTTCCCTAACCCTTTTCTGGTGTTTAGTGTCAAAGGGGGAGAGAAGCAAGGGGAGAAAAGGGAGAAAGGCTTTAGGGGGAGAAAACCATATATGTGGGAGATATATATAAGGGGAGTGGAGAGTTTTGCTGTGTATGAAGACTTGTTCTTATTTCAATTCCTCATGTCTTGATCACTTTAAGTCATTTCTTTACGCTCTGATGCAGTTTTATTTATGTTCTGAGCTATGCTATTCTGTCATGATCATGTGTTGGTATGTGTGAATGGTTTTTTGCTCTGATCTGATTTATGCTCTGATTCTTCACACATATTCTGCTTCATATATATATATATATGTTTGCTCTGATCATAACACATGTTAATTAATGCTCAGAACATGCTTTAAAAAAACTCTAGAAAACTGCATCATTATCAGTTCAGTTCAGTCTATTACTCATGATTCTTTTAACACTCTGAACTGATGAAATGCAAGTTGTGAGAAAA
Source organism: Stipa capillata (assembly GCA_019208055.1). Lineage (NCBI taxonomy): Eukaryota > Viridiplantae > Streptophyta > Magnoliopsida > Poales > Poaceae > Stipa > Stipa capillata. The sequence goes on from JAGXJF010004864.1 coordinate 130,617, forward strand.
TACTACTCATGGTTACAATTCAAATCAGTGCATTTGCATTCCAAAAGCAAATCTTTTATGCACAGCTTCAGGGGGAGTATATTCTAACAACCTGCACATGTACTACTCATTCATATCTTTAATTGATAATGTTGAATGGGTTGCCACTAACCACCAAAAAGGGGGAGATTAAAAGAGCATTTAGGCCCCTAAATGGTTTTGATGGTTAATGGCAACCCAAACTAGAATCTAATGTTTACAATAAGTGTAAGCAGGATGATTAGATTCCGGAAGAAGAGTCATCCAGGAAAGGATGATCACCCAAAAGTACAAAGATGGTTTCTCAGGACAAGAAGATAGCGACACTAGGCAGCTGTGCCACAGCTGTGAAGAAGCTGGTGCTGTGCAAGGAGTTGCAAGCAAGGTGAAGGTTGCTTAATGATGCATCAAGAGTTGTGACTACAGTTGGTGGAAGCTGAAGCCTAGATTTGCTAGTTTTCTTGAGTCCTTAGGAAACACCTGTACTATCAAGAGGGATGAAGTAGCAATGATTTTTGGAGGTTCTTTTGCTCAATGCTCAGAGTGTTGGATAGTGGCACTGATGCTTTGAGGTCAATGGCCCTGTAATAACAGTTTTGCACAAGTGTGAAACTAGGTTGTGCTAGCACACTGCTGTGCTAGCTTCCTAAAACCCTAGAGCCTAAGTTACCTGGGTGGCACAGCTGTGTCACAGGTGAACAACTGCTCTATGACTCAGGTACATCTCTGTGCCAGGGGAGAGCTTGAAAAATGCTAAGGGAACTACATTGCAATAGTTTGTCTACCGAGTCAGAAGACTATTGGAGGTTCTCTCCTGAGTAGGCATCAGAGTTAGTTGTGTGCGCTAAAAGCATGTAATGTGCCAAGACCGGGCTGACTAGTGAGGCTACGTCAGTTAGGGTTTCACCTGTGTCAGCCTTTGGTGACACAAGTGTCGGTCTGCCTGAGCTAGTTACCATTGTGCGTCATGATTAGCTGTGTCACCGGTGCCTATCACCGGTGACCCACTTAATTCTACATGGCTTGAGTGTAACGGTCAGGTGTCTGTGGACCCTTATATATAGGTGACCAGGGGAGGTCTTGGATCTCAACCTTTGCAATCTTTGCCAACCCTTGTGAATCACTTTCGACCGTTGCAAACCTCTCTTCTCCTAAACAGAAGCCAATCCTTCTAAGTCTTAGTTCGAGAGAGAGTTAGAGCTTTGAGCAAAGAGCACTGGTTCCTCCAAGAGTTTGCGTTGCAGATTCCTTCTTGGAGTGTCTACTCCTAAATTGGGTGTAGGAGTTGCTGGTGACCTCCCAATCTTGTGTGGGTTGGCCTAGTAGTTTGCGAAGGTGATCTGAAGTCTGCCTGCTGCAAGGCGAAAAGACTTCCACAAGCTACGGCAAGAGACCTGAAAGCTCAGGTACTCGGAGAACAAGCACGATTCAGTGCTGGCTATCTCTTCGGAGTAGCCTCTCCAACGGAGACGTACCTCTCTAAAAAGAGTGGGAACTTTCGGTGAAAAAATCCCTTGTCTCTCTGAGTACTTTTCATACTGCATTTACTTGCTCATCTGGTTGCATGCTTGTATGATTCACTGATATACATAATCTAGCTGTGACTTTAATTCTTTGTCTGTATTAGTTTAGCTGTGTCACAGTTGCCTCATTGCTTGTCCCATATCTGTGCAAGTTATCTGTTACACAGCTATCTGTCTTTCACATTTGCTTAGGGTTGTTAGTACACCTATGTTAGGCACCTGTGTGACAGCTGTGTGTTAATTTACATATCAAATACTGCCTGAGTATCTGACCTGTCACACAGCTAGCTGAACCCTTCAGCCTGTTAAGCCTTAATCTTGATAAATTGAAGTAATTGTTTAAAATTGGTTAGCCTCCTATTCACCCCCCTCTAGTCGGCACCTACGGTCCTTTCACCATGCATGGCACCTAGCATTATGGAGGATGGGTCGAGTAGCCAACCATATGGTCGTCTCTTATATTTTCTAGTAAATTTATTATTATTGTTCTGGCTGAGCCTTCATGTACGTCTCAAATTGGTGGTTGGGCAAGGGGAAGATTATTTCTACTTGTTACTAATAATACTAGCATCTCATTTAATTTCTGCAAATTTCTAGTTCATAATTTTATGTGCATAATCCCTATTACTTTTTTTAGAATTGCTACTAGAGTATCTATATACGCATGCCTCATTTTTAGTTATTAGAACACCTTTCCTATCACATTTAGTATTTGTTTATTAAGTTTAGTTTCCTAGCTCAAGTAATTGCTCTTTTTTATTTTCTATACATCCTAGAGGTCCAACACTATTTGGGGAAGGTAGTCAGGAATCTTGATCATTGTTTTTTAAATATTTTTAGTGTGATTTCAGATTTGGATCCAAGTGAGATTAATCAGGGCCTCCTTGTGGGTTTGACTCTTCCTCATTGAAGTGCACTTGCTAGCCAATAGTAACTATCCATCTTTGGCACCACCAATTACATGTTATGATTGCCATCCATCTTTGGTACAATCAATTTATTATTTGGGATTAGTTATGATTATTTGTCTAATGCCCCAAAAGGGATCTTAAAAGTAGTTTTTTGTCTTATTGTCCCCCTTTGCTAGACACGGTGACATTGGTGTAGAGGGGATGATGCTTGATGACCATGTGATAGAAGTTCCGCCATAAAAAGTTGTACGATATAATTCCATAACCGATGCATAGTGACATTGTACAAGTTTGGATTAATTATAGGTGCGCTGTAACACCCACTTCTATTTACGAACTAGGTCATGCATTTCATCCCGCATGCATGTCATCATCCCTGCACCAACCCTTGCATAAACTTAAATGTGAATAAAATATGTTTTATAGAATACGTACATATCTCATCCTTGGTAATTAATTTCAGTAAATTAATGCCAATTAACGCATTTGAATAACCAATAAAACCTGTTATTTTCCTATAGCCCAAACTAGTTTTTATGCCAGGTTTTCTCTCTGTCGCTCAATCCGGAAGTTGGTCCGGAACATCCGGATGGAACATCTGGGCTGTCCGGAAATTCTGGATGGAATCCGGACCAATTTCCGGAGGAGTCCGAGAGGGTTTAGGTAGTCCCGTTGCTACCGGAGGTCCGATCCGGAGCCTCCGGGATGAACCTCCGGGATGTTCGGAAATTCCGGACTAAATTCCGGAGGAGTCCAGAGAGGGTTGGGTTGGTCCTGTGGCTGCCGGAGGTTCAGTCCGGAGCCTCCGCGATGAACCTCCAGGTTGTCAGGAAATTCTAGATGAACTCCGAGCTGTTTTCCGGGGGAGTCCAGAGAAGATTTGAGCCGGTTCCATTGATGCCCGAGGTTCGATCCGGAACCTCCGGGTTGAACATCCGGGCTGCCCTGCCTCCGGGCTGCTTCCGGGTTAATTCTGGGCGAGCCGCACCCGGGCCTGACCCGCATGTCAGGCTCCGGCCTCCACGTCGCCGCCGTCGGTTGGGGATAGTGGGCGGTGGCTGCCACCGCGGCAAGCCCTCCGGCCACCCTATTTAAGCCGGCCGAGTCCCCCTCTCCTCTTTTTCTCCTCCTCCTTTCTCTAATTTCTACCTCAGTGCCCGATTCTCTCGTTCTCGTCGCCGTCTTCTCCGCCTCCCGCCGAAGCTCCGGCGAGAATTTCCGCCGCATCCGGTGAGCCCCGGCCTCCCCTTTTCTCCCCAAGCGTCCCTTTCTTCTCCCTCACCTTCCCCGCTCTTCCTCTCCTCAGATCCGCACCCGAGGACCCCCCACCGGCGACAACCGGATTTCTTCACCACCGTCAGCCACCGAGAGCTCGATTCCGACCTCCGTAGCTTCCCCGTGCCCTCACATTGCCTTCGGGGTGAGCTGCTGTTGCTTCCGCCGCTACCCCCGAGCCCGGCGTGCTATATTTGCCGCCCGGAGCCTCCCCGGTGATGCTCCGACAAGGGCCCCGCCACCCAAGCTCACCAGCCACATAGGCAGAGCAAGGGAGCGACGTGGCGCCCTCCCTTGGCTGCCAGCTGGACTGAGCCTAAGGTTGGGTAGAGTCTCTCGGGTGTATCTAGCATTTGTTTTCCTTTTATTTTTCGCAGAAAAATAATGAATTAGGAATTAGGGTTTGTTCCAATAGTTGTGCAAATTTGAAAATGCGATATCTTTTCATAGGTCCAAAATTTACAAATTTTATATTTCTGGAAACCTTATGAAATTCTCTACAACTAGGTTCAGACACAATTTCAAAAATTGAAATACAAAATCCTGATCAAATTGAGTATATATATATTCATCCCTTCCGAGAGTCGTTTTTCGATAATTCATAACTAGATAATTATAGCCCCAAATCAAGTGATTCCAGTTGTGTTAGACTCGTATCTCAGAGCACTTCCATAATATAAAATTTTTAAGACATAACCATCCTAACATGAATTCGATCATAAATTGACATGCATGCCTTGTTAGGACCCTAACTCAATTTCCACCAACGCAAATTGGGAAATCCTTGTTTCAGTGGATCCTTAACGTCCATAAGTCACCTTAGAAATTAATTCCTAGCATCATACATCATGCAGTCATGCCGGAACTTATTGCTTTCCTTTATCGTTTCTGTGATTGTGATCAGGACTAGGACCTTTGCGATCAAGGTAGGCAGAGCTTGTTGCATACTTTTATTGTTATCTATATGTTTTATCCGAATACGCTGGTGTGCGGAATTGTTTGCTTGAATAGTTGATTGGAATTGAGCAAACTAGCATGTTTAGGCTATGTGGTGTGATCATGTCCAGCTGTGGTTGAGAGTTAACCTTGTTACCCTAACAGCTTGAACTTGCTCAACTGAGATGTGAGAGCCAAGGGTGTGCACGAGGGATACGGTTGGTATATTTTGATGCCATGAATGCGACCCCTGGTGTTTAGAAGTGTTTTTGTCGCTATACCAACCTGAGGTAACTCCCACGTGCATCTCCCTTATCACCGCGTGGACGTTAGCGGAATCGATGCTGGGGTACGATTGAGGTAAGTCTCGATATCACTTGGAGCCTTGCAACCTCCAAGGGAAATGCACTCGTCATATCCAGGGTGATCGTATTGCCGGTAACGATCCGAGAGATAGATTAAAATGTTATTGTGATGGAACTATGGTTGAATTAGGGGTGTGGGCTGCCCCAAATGAGTTGGTAATGTCAAGGTGAGTGTTATTTCGTTCACGCTTTGAGTTATATGAAATCTGGATTGCAAGTTACTTCCATGTTTCCTTTTATACCGTCAATGCCATGCTCGCATTTTTGTACCTTGTTAGCCTGAGACGCATCATGGTTAATTGCTGCTGTAGTATATACATGTGTAGGACATTTAGTCAAGCACGAATAAGTCTTGTGAGTACTTTGTACTCACCTAGGATATTCCTAGACTTTGCAGGTGAGCCAGTGGTTGCGGATTACTTCGATGATGCCTAATTGCTTGGTTTCTTTGGTCGGCGTTCGACTCATGGGATTTCTTTTGGCTTTTGGGCAGCGGTTGATGCACCGCTGTGGATTTTGGTTTATTTATTCCGCTGTTGTATGATCCTTTCAAATTTGACTATGTTTCCGGTTATCACCGAATGATGTATTCATATAGTTCACCATGTGGACAGCTTGTATTATTATCATATCGTAGTGGTTCGTGTGATGATATTTTTGCTGTCCAACATATGCCCCCACCTCCCATCTGTCATGCGTGTATGTTGAAATGGGGAGTGTGGTTGGATGCATATGGAGGTACTTGTTATTTTATTTCGATTCAAGTGAAGTGCAAAGTAAATATACGGTCCATTGCCAAAGTGAGTCATACGCGTTGTGGCGTATGTTTTTGGAATCGTGATCTCTCAATCAGGCCGTGGTGAGTCATACGCATTGTGTCGTATGCATGTCGCACGGGGCGGGGGTGGGCCATAGTCTGTCGCAGGTAGCGGCTATGGTCACCGTCTTCACTTGTTGTGAATTCCTTGAATCGAGTTAAAATACCAGGTCCCTCACATGCGCATAGTATCAGCGCCAATGAAAAGGTTCTTCCAATAATTAAATATTATTTTTATGCACTTTATATTTATCTGGAATGCCAATATCTTATGAGAATTGCTACTAGTGAACATATATACCTCGTGCCTCATTTTTAGCTATCCGAACACAACCTCCAGAACATTCCCGAATATGCTAGAATTTCTGATTTTTGTGGTGTTTTTTCTGCATATATAAAATAAGAAGATAATAAGCCAGTCTGACAATTTATTAAATAACTTAGAAAATGTCACGGACCCGGAATTTCATATGATTAGGGGAACGCGAAGTCGCCAAGGGCCGAAGGACTCGTTCGCCTGGTGGCATGGTACCTGCGCCGTACGCACCGAGGTAGAGCGATCCGACACCCGCCATGTGCGAGCCGGCCGGAAGCGACCAAGTTTCCCAAAACCACATACGATTCCGTAATCCGGTGAAGAGTCAGAGTCGTTCCCGAATCCTACCACGACAAACAAGGTCGGAGAAGCCCGGCAGTTCTACCCACACCCTAACCTAGCCCGGAGGCTAGTGGGTCGCTCGAAAGCCCGGTAGAACACGCCCACACCCTGCCTGGCCGGCACAGCATCTCAGCCAGCGGGTCACTCAACCAACACCTGCTCGACTTAGTAGAACAAGGTACGGCTTCGACTCTTCACGGCATACCCAAAACGCTTCATATCATACACGCATTGCGTAAGGGCAGCCTGGAATTAACAACTCGGATATCATAACAAAGCTCTACAAATACGATATTAATATTAACTGCCCACGATGGGACAACACCTTACATTATCCAGTCCTAACTGAAAGCATATCCGAGTACGGAGAAGTTAAACGACAGCGGAAACAAATGGATGAGTCCCACAGCGGCTTAGCGACCGCTGAACAAAAGCTACAACTATCCCAACAATCGAACACGACCGAGGAAACACACGTTCAGGCATCATCAAAATAATCTTCGACCACCGGCTCACCTGCAAGCTCTAGGAATAACCTAGGTGAGTACGAACGTACTCGCAAGACTTATTCGTGCTTGATTAAATGTCCTACTCATGCTAGTGCAACAACAATTAAACATGGATGCTTCTCAGAGTAACAATATACAAGTTAAGAACATAACATTAATAAGGTGAAGTAAAGACAGATTAAATAACAGATTAACTCAGGACATAACATATCACAGCTAATTTACCTCGAGATCAAGTTATCGAATCCAAATCCATTTGGGGCAACCCATGAGTTCAATCCAAATCAATCCATCAAACATCATCCAATTCGATTAGGGCAGCCCCTAACTCCAATCCAAATTAATCCAATCCTCAAAGGTTCATTTTAATCTCTCGAACTACTACCGACAACCCAACCCCTGCAGGCATAGTGAGTGCATAACAGTTTGGAGGTAGCGAGCCTCACAAAGTGCATGCCTACCCCCAACTATCCTCAGTGTTGGTTCTCGCTAGCGTCCACGTGTGATAAGGGATGGTGACACTCTGGAAAATAGGGTTGGTATGGCGACAAAACCTTCATACACCTGGGTCGCCGTCATGCATCAATTCACACCAACCGTACCCATTGTGCACGCCCTCGGCTCTCCCAACTCACTTAACAATTTAGTTGAAGAGCTATAAGATGTTCTCGACGTAAGACACATCCTACACATGCTAGTGTACGCACCTTGCAACGATTCAACGATAACAATCATACACATAGCACATATAACAGGGCATACACGAGAGTACGGAAGGTAAAGTGCAACAAGCTCTGCTTGCCTGATTCTGGTTGCTCCTGTTCTTGCGAGGGGTCGTAAGCCTGGTGGTCTTCCTCTTCAGATTCTTTTATAATCAATACGAAGAACCGGAAAAGAAACGATAAGGAAAATATTAAGATTCAGCATGTATGCATGATCTTTAGGTAGAATATGCATGTCATGGAGATGCTTGGATGACTAGGGTTTCGTTACGACAAGGTATATACAACTAAGCAGTTGATGTTATCCTAATGCCTTGCGCATGCATGTATGTAATATTAACCTTTATGTTGAGTTGGGGTTAGTTATTTACTACTAGAACACATGGTGTTAGGTTATCTTGTCGAAGCTACGGGGAACACTAATTATGCATGCATGACAGGTTAAGGGGGTCTCGAGGAATTAGGGTTAATAGTATTGAGGATAAGGCATGGCAATGTGCTGGTTAGGTTAGTATAATATGTGTAGTACAAGTCACGGGTACAATGCAAATATTGGTCATAACTGTCGAGTTAGGGTTTACGAGGCACGACAATAAAAGACTAATCAACTCAGGTCTATCGTGCATGTATCCTTACTGGAGTTTCAGTGGTTCCATGTCGTAGGATATCTCGCGAGGATTCCAGAAGTATAAAGTTCGTCGAAATCGGAGCTAGGGTTGAAAGACTAGGGTTTATCGACCCTCGACGGTAGCTAAACATCTACCCTAGATATCTTCCAGTGCATGTATTCAAAATTACTTTTTGTTTCAGCCATATTGTAGAGAATCTCCTGAGGTTTCCAAATATATAAAAATCTTCAAATTTGGATATACGGTTTAAAAGTTATGGCCATTTGAAATTCAGCCAAAATCTGCCCTAAACACACCCTAACCCTAATTGCTAAACCTACCCGACGTCTACCCAGCCAAATCGGTAATCCCTGAGTGCACCCGAGAAGCACCCCAGCATTCCTACCCACTAAACCACGTCAGCAGGCGTGGGCCCCAACTGTCATCCGGCCCGGTACTCGGGAGCCAACCGGAAGGCGCCACGCGGCCCACCCTCTCTCTCTCTCTCGCGCTCCCTCTTCTGTTCCGAAGCCGGCGGCGATCCAGACGGCGGCGCCTCGCCGGAGGGCTCACCGGAGCGAGCTCCGGTGCTCGGATCTACTCGGGGTGAGTGGCTAAAGGCTCGGGACCTTACCCTGAGCTCGTTTCGGTTCTCGGAGAGGGCAGAGGAGGCCGGGAAGGCGTTGACGACGGCGGGGCGCGACGGGGAGGCTCGGTCACCGGTGGCGGGGGTGTTCTGGTCAGAGACCTGCGAAGGGAAGCATACCAAGGCGTTAAGGGAGATGCGCGGGTCCTCTGGAGCAAGAAAAGGAAGGGAGAGGGAGACCGGAACGGCGAGGGGAGGCTCGTCGTGGTTCTGGTCGGAGCTGAAGACGAAGAAGGCGACGGGAAGCTTCCGGGCGCCGATCTACAAAATGGAAGAAGGAAGGAGGTAAGGGAGAGGGAGGGGACTGTCGGGAAGAAGAATTGGGGCTCGGGGCTCACCGGGATGCGGTGAATTGCTCACCGGAGTCGAGGACAGAGGCGGCGGAGGAAGCTCGGGAACGGGGAGGCAGAGGGGACAAGGGGTTAGGGTTTCGGGGAGGCACGGAGGAGGAGGAGGGCTGCCCGAGCGGAGGTTTAAATAGGGCGGCGACGGCCTCGGACAAGCCCTGCCGGGATCAGAGCACCGCCCACGCCGGCGAGTGCTCGGGCGAGACGTGGAGGGGGAGGACCTGACGAGCGGGCCCGGGGCGCGGCAGTGAGGGGGAGCGGAGGCTGGCAAGCGGGCCCGGGCGGTCAGCGAGAGCAGAGGGGAGAGGCGCGCGCGGAGTGAAGGTGGGCCGGCCAGCTGGGCCGGCCGAGCAGGCCACTGGCCCGAGTAGTTTAGGGTTTTGTTTTTGTTTTTGTTTTTATTTTATACAGGGTCATTCCCCACGATATTTTATGTACAATTTCTTCTCCAATTAAGTTGAAATTTTTACAGGAGCTCTAATATATTATTTGGAAGCTACTGGAGCAGTTTGAGTCGATTTGGAGCTCATTTGAATGGGTGTGCAGTTCAAATTTGAATCAGGGTCCGAGTTAGGGTTTTGAGCTGAAAGTAGGTTTCAACTATTTCAAAACTCTTGAAACTTAGCAAGGGGCTAGGGTTGCCACTTTAGAAACTATTTGTGCAATTTGGGGAGGATTGCATCCACGGGAAACTACTCTGTCGGCGAAACCCTAATTTTGGCACCGTTAGGGCTTTAGGGTTAGGGACAGAGATTCTTCGAAGGGTTCGATGACTTCCTCCACCCTTATCGACGATATTGTTATTTGAGTTGCTTCAAATAAATTGATTGGTGTTTGCAACAATCATCCACCGAGGATGAGATATTAACATATTCTATAAAGTATATTCATATTACATCTAAGTTTAATTGAGGTGGGGGGGGTGATGATGATGACATGTATGCATGGATGCAAATCCAAAAACCTATTTATCGACTTTGGGTATTACAGAAAAATAATTAATTTATATAATATAAATACAGTGAAAAGAAATCATTAAACTCAAAATAATATGATACATTTTTGAAATATGATATATTAGTAATACCTGAAAAATCTTAGCAAAAGAAATATTGCAACACATAGGCATTTGTCCAAAAACAATTATTACAAATCATTAAGGCTAAGATTTCCTTCAGAACTCAATTGATGATGTGGCAAAGACAATGAATAATAGCAGTTATCATACATACGACAAACCAAGGACAATTTGTTTTGAAGAAAGGGAGGATGATGCTGGAGCATCAATGACCATCAATTTTTATCAACATGACTCTTTATGCTACAAAGAATTGCTAAGCCTCATTGACAAATATTTTCAGGTGGATTCAATTAAAATAATTTATACACTTTGTATATCAAGAGGCAGAGCTACTACATTATTTACATGTTATATGCAGAACATTTTTGAGTTATACAAGTCAAAAGTGAAGATGAGATATGCTAGCGTCTAGCCGGAGAAGAGAGAGAAAGTACTACGGCATAGTCAAAATAATCAAGTGTCTACATATATATTTGGAAAGGATATCGAGTCTACTTTCCAACAGTTCAAACGTTGTATGATTTGGAGCTTCCAAGAGAAAGTTATGGCCACGGAAGTAAAGATTGCACAAGCTATCTTGGACTACATGAGAGAATTGACACTTGAGGAGTCTAGAGCTTGTATGGCAGTGAGTGGTGGAATTCTACACTCCTACAACCATCCAAAGGTTACAAATACTATCCTTAGCTGGTTCCACTCGGACATGGGGCGAAGTAGGCATGAAAGAGAAGATACAAAGAGTTGAACTCATTTGGATTCGGTTTGGATCAGCCGGAAGGTCCAAATTTGAAACAGCCATGGTTTCCTCATATGACTCCAAATCAGGCAACTGGGAAGCTAATTACAAGTACTTCCCAATGTGTATGAGTCCAATCACAGATCTGTCCACAATCATCACAACAAGTTAGCAGTTGTATCTATCATTTTCCAAATAGAGTCTTGTAACTTAGGGAAGTTAGAGATAGGTTGGATTTTGATCCTAATACAAGGGTGGGCATCCTATAGTCTTTATATATTCTTGTACTTCATGTCTTTTAGCCTTAAACCATTTTATGCATAAGAATTGAAACATAGCTATTGTTTATTCTTTCGTACTAGCATTCATGCAAGGATAGCTCTGAGAGGATTACGCAATCATGTTGATTCTACAATCATGTTCCGTTGGGAATTGGGGACTTGGTGATCGTTACTCATGGTCTTGCAATAATATATAGTAGTCTGTTTGGGCATTTTCAAAAGAGTTGAGTGTTCATGCATTGGCACAAGTGTTTAGCGAGCTAGCGAGATCATCTATTCACACCATCTATCCACGGTTCCTCTCCAAGAAGATCAGGCCACCTCGTACCATCGTGGTATCAGATTCTAGGGTCACTTGGTGAGAGCGATTTACCCATAGTTTTAGTCGTCTATTTTCTATCCTATACAACAAAAAAGCCTACAAAAGTATTTTTGTTTCACCGTAGTTTTACTTCTACATTTTCATGTGTGTTAGGTCAACTTTGCTAGATTATAATTTTGAGTTGCTGATCGTGTTCTTTTTGCGTCAATTAAGCCGTTGTTTTTTGTTCCAATCTGTTTCCTCATTTCATGTGTGTTTGGTGTCAAAATAGAGTGTTTCTTGATCTATTGGAAAACTTGTGTCATCTATTTGCTATTTGTGTCATCAAATCCAGAAAATACAAAAATATATTAGCCATGAAAATTTGGAACCATCATTGTTGGGTGCACTAGTGATTGTTTCAATTGGTCGTTTGTGTCTTTGGTGATCTAGTTGTTTGCATGATAGTTGTAGGTTAGTGAGCTCCACCATCTTTGCATATATTTTGAACCTATTGAGATTAGCTATAGATTTGCTCGAGCGACTACTCATTCTTTAGGTTGTGCGTGCTAAATTTTATTTCATCAAGTTGTGCTCATCATCAAGTTATTATGCTCCCTGAGAAGAAAATGAAAAAAAAGGCAACAAGAAAATACCAAAAGTGGCCAAGGTTTATCATCATATCAAGTGCTATCTTATTTGGGGATGTAGTTTTGCACACGTAGTTAAGCAATCTTGTACCCTCTTCTTTCATATTTGAGCAATAGCTAACGTCTCTCCTTGAGCTATTGCAATACGAGCTTTGACGACATTCTAAATTTTTATAGCTCATTCTTTTTATTGCAATAGTCCAATTGATATTATGCGTACACTGCTATCCACTTTTCACTTGTATATATCTAGCAGCAACTAGGCATTGTGGTTTGGTGACTTTTGATTTAATTTGGAAATCAAGGTTCAAAATTTCATAGGGTTTCCTACCAAGCTCCACCTACATCTATGTCGTGTGCTACCTTGCTCTCGATTACGCTCATACATTACTTGGTATTTGTTTGTTCGCTGTCGCAAGTGTAAGTATTGCTATCTCTAATTCACTTCTGAATGGTAAGCTTTCCTTGTTTCCAAGTAGTGACTTGTGAACGTTGAGAGTTTGCACTTATATATCCACATATACTTTTCACTTGGTGTTTTCCACATTTGGTCATGTCAGGAGACGAGGAAAACATTCATACATTTATAGGAAGCCCGACTTAGAGGAATATATTACATGGGAGCTGAATGTCGATGAGTTGTTTCACAAGAACCACTATTCAGAGGAGTGCAAATTGCAACTTGCATCTAATGGTTTTGCTGATTATGACCAACATTGATGGGAGTGAGTTGCCGATTGACACTTGGGATGAGCTGAAGCACGAGCTGTGTGCATGTTTTGTACCTTGCCAGAAGCGCTTCCTATATCAGAGGTCGCGACAAACGATTCTAATACATTACTACTGATCAAAATATCAAAAAGATGGAGCTTGGGATGTTCCCTTCTGTCCAAGAGACGAGTGTTACACATCTGTTACCAGTGGCACAAAAGACGAGCATGGTTGATGGCGAGCATGCCATTGCTGGCCATGTTCTATTCTGGAGGTTGATATGCATCAAAACCCATATGAGGATGAAAGCCACATAGCCACATTGAGCGGGAGTGATGTTATCAAGAGTAAACTGTGTGATTCCATCAAATGTGAGGTTGAGCACACACGTCTTGAGAGTGTGAGAGTAATAACAGAAAAAAAAGACTCTAAACTTCCAAGTTGCCTCCCGGGAAGCGCTTTGGTTCTAAGTCAATAGCATTACTTAATTACCTTCAGGTAATCAACCTTTTCTTCCTTCAACCAAAGTGTAGGGTTACGGGTAGGCTACACTAGCGTAAAACAAAATTTTCTACCGCGTAAACCAGGAATTGCTATAGCAGTAGATCATGAGATTACCCCTTGTTGCGCAGAACCGTAGAGGAAGTAGAGTCCACGCAGCGGAAGCAGCTGTAGTCGTACTACCTTCTCCTCCTCGTAGTTCCCTCGAACAGATCGTCTCCTCCTCGCGGTTCCCTCGGGCGGATCGTCCAAGCGTCACAGCTGCAGGTTCCCTCGGGCGGATCGTCCAAGCGTCACAGCTGCAACGCCTCCAAGGTATCCACACGTTCGGGGAGGAACGTCGCTCATCCGGATTGCTAGATCCGAACGAGCAACCTTAGGCGTGGGAGGGATGACGGCTAGGGTTTCGGGAAATCTCAGTTGGCTTCCCCTAACACGTCCGCCCTCCTCCTTATATAGACGTCCCCATAATGGGTTTCTACCTTAGAGGCCCAGTAGGACTCTATTTCCTAGTCTAATTCGGATTCTAATCCGAATTTAAGCTCCTGCCCCTTAAGTGTGCGACCCTATAGGTTCATGCACATTTAGACATGAACCAGTACTCCTACTCGGTCACTAATTGGTAGCGGTCCCTAGCAGGACGTGCCAACTCCCAAACGTACGTAAATATCGTATCGGATGAACCATCACAATGTTATGTATGCAACTCCCTTTGCCTCATGATATTTGTCAAGCTCAAACTCGAGCTTGACAGCTCTCTCTTGATCGTGTGTCTCAGATTCCTTTACTAGGTTAACTCTTTAACCTTAAGTAGCACGACCATGCATTTCTGGATCCGATTACTCGAGGGGCCCTGAGATATCTCTCTCATCACAAAGAGGGGCAAATCCCATCTCGATTAACCATGACTCGCATCGTGCTTCATGACAGACAAGAAGGCAGCCTTTATGACTACCCAGTTACGGAGTAGCGTTGGACAACCCCTAAGTAAGTCATTTACACATATCAAGTACATACGACAATCTCAGGTCAAAGGACATAGCACACACATTGTGTCTTAAGTTGGGTCTGTCCAACCCCATGTTCCCTAACATGTGCTCATACAATTGGTTCGACATCTCTATGTCCATAACCCGTGGAACATGATCATCAATCAATACATATGCTAGTCTATTATTCATATGTGTCCTCACATGAGTTCCGACTAGGGACCAATTTTAGAATAATCATTCAAGATTAATATGAGTTCCACAAACAAGTCACATACTTGCCAATCCATACAAATGATATTATTCAAGGAACATTTAATAAATCATGGATACAATGAAATATGATCATCCTTATGATTGCCACTAGGGCATATTTCTAACACAAAGAGCTAATGCTCCAAGCCAAAATAATTTTTACCTCAATCTGTTCTTCTTTTCTTGCCTTGGAAAATGCATCAAAAAATTACGACGGGGAATATTGAAATTAATGTTCCCCTTTGTCATGTTAATCAAGCCACCTACGGTTGTCGAGAAAGGCATTCCCAAGGAGTAACATCATCTTTAATAACATCAAGCACAATTAAATCAATAGGAATGAGACAATTTTTTTATCCACAATAATATTCCCAACCATACCAAATGCTCTTTTAATAGAAGAATCCACTAATTGGAATTTCATATTGCAAGGATTAAGCTTACCTAATTTAATTTTGTCATAAAGACACTTAGGCATGGTAGAGACAGTAGCACCAAGATCACATGAAGCACTAATAAAATGACTACCAATTTTAATCTCATTAATAGGTTCATATATATCACCCAACTTGATAGGGAGCATTTCTTCTCTAACTATTTCATCATTCCTAAGACCAACCACTTTTATAGCAACTTTAGTAATAAATTCATCATGGATAGGATCTTTAATAGTGGCATGAGAAGAACTAGCATGCATAATTTTAATCAACCCATTAACAGAAAATTCACTCGCAGCATTATGAGGATTTTTATCATTCACAGCATCACATAGATTCATCCATAGGCATAGAAGAAGCATTTTTAGTAGCATTAGAAGCATCATCAAGCATAGGATCGTCATAAGACATGAAAATATTATTAATAGCAATAACAGTAGCACCATCATCAATCTTAACAAGACGAACAAGTTTAACACGTCCTCTAGGATTAGGGTCAAGCTTTCCCGAAAATATATCAATAAGAATTTGTTGACTATTTGCAATTTTAGAAATAGAAGCCTCTATATTTTTCATTCTACTTTCCAAATTTTGAACATCATTAGTAAGAGAACTAAACTTTTAAGTCAACTCATTCAAGCAAGCACCATGTTCACCAATCTTTTCATTAGATATTTTATTTTATTCTATTGGAGTGACAATAAATTTATTAAGCAAATTTCAACATGGTGAGAAGAAGTATTATGAGAACCATAACTCTTATCATCATTATTACAACCATAATTATTATTATATGGTATAAATTTTGCCCACCATAATTATTCCTCCAATCATTAGAATTAAAATTGGTTCTAGCAACAGAACTAACATTTTTATTGTCCTCAAGAATAGCATTGATAATAATATATCAACCTTAAAAGCATCACTAGTGGAAGCAAGTATATAAATAATTTTATCCATCTTAGCATGAATATCACTTTCCTCCTCAACCATGTTTACCTTTCTTGTTGATGTAGTGGGAGAACGCTCATTATGCCATTGAGAATGGTTCTTAGATATTTGATTTAGCAATTTCTTAGCTTATATCACAGTCTTATTCATGAAGGTACCACCGGCGGCGACATCAAGAGCACTTGACACAAAATTTAGTCCATGATAGAAAGTATGTAAAACCATCCAATCAGCAACTCCATGGTTAGCACAATTCCTTAGCAATTCTTTCAAGCATTCCCAAATAATAGTTAATTGTTTGTCATTACCTTGCCTAGAAGTGGCAATAGCATTTCTTATTTGTATTATCCTAGCGGGAGGATAATATTTACCAATGAAAGCATTTTTAGCTCTTTCCTTGAATCAATACTACCCGTAGGTAAAGACATAAGCCATTCTTTAGGCTTTCCTCTAAGTGAGAGTGAAAACAAAGTCAACTTAACAGTGTTGCAATTAACTCCCCTGATTTGTTTTCATATTTCCAATTTCATTGGAATAATTCCAATGTTGAGAAGAATATCTATGGGGGACCACCAAATTGATTATTAATGACCAAGTTCAACAAAGAAGACTTAATATCAAATTCTTTTGCATTAATTTCAAGAGCATTGATGGTTCCTCTAATAAAGTCATCATTAAGGACACTAGCAAATTCACCCAACTTATTATTGGAATCACTAGCAAGATTAAATTACATAATTAGCAACTAATTTTTTTGTTGTTTTTAATAAGACAAACCAAGCAAGCAAGCAAATAAATAAACTGAGCAAAATTAAATAACTAGAAAGCAAGTAATGCAAGTAATAAAAACTAGAGAACAAGAAAATTAAAGAGAGTGGTGAAATCAAATTTAGAGTGAAACCGATGTTACCTTCCTAGCAACAGCACTAAAAAGCTTACGATTATGATCTTCTCTTTAGTTCCTGTAGCGGACATGATCAATTCTAGTGTAGCTTTCATTGAGAAAGAGTGTGGAACCCATAAGGAGGCGGTGATTAATCTCACTTGGTTCAAATCTAAAATCACAGTAAAATAAATAAAAAGTGAAAGTAGAGATACTGCCTTTCTCAAAATAGTTGTGACCTCTAGGGTGCAATTGTGGGAGCTCAAAAGTAACTTATAGACCCCCCTTGTATACTCTACTAGTCCCGGGTCAGATTCATGAAAACAGTCGAATTGATATCACTGCACACATCACAAAGTTTAGCACAAAACAATTGAATAATAGTAGCCACATGGCTAAATGAAATACTTAGGACTTATATCCCTTACCATTCAAAAACACAGCGGAAATAATAAACCGTAGAAGCCACCATCTCAGCCACAGGGTAGTTGACCAAGTCGAACATTACCCATTCCTCAACTTCATTGTAGTCTTCTCCTTTATCATCATAATCATCTAAACATGCCAAAAAACAACATGCTCGATGAGTACTTCGCATACTCAGCATGCCCACTTTTTAGGGAAATTGTGAGAACCCTAATTCTGGCGTAGTCAAAAGAGGCGTGAGGTGGAAGTCGTGGAGCAACTCGCGCTGCTGAGTTGTTTCAAACCTATCGAGCTACGTCGAGAGTTAGTCGAGAGGGGGAGGAAAATGGTTGTGCATTCGCATTCATCGCATACATGGCATATGTAGAGAGTAATACATATATGTATAGATACATGTGAAGTGAAATTGAAACTTTATTAATTCAAATACATGATACAAGTGTTAATGATACAACATTGTTACAAATGAATAAAGAAGAAGAAATAAAAATTACATGATTAAGATTCTATCTATACAAATATCTAAAAACCCTAACTCGTGAACCTTCGGGTCTTCAAAGTCTTCAAGTCGGAGAAGGATACCGAGAGCCGAAGGGGGAAGTCCTTCGGGATTGTAGGCGGTCATCCGAGGTCATCGAGTATGGGCACTCGAGACCGTTGGGAATTGTGCCGTTGCTGTAGGAGGCAAAAAGTTCCTAAACCTATATTTTTAAATACGTTTGGTCTTATCGGCACAGTTCCGCCGACGTCTGCAGGGTTAGCTGGGGGGGCAAAATAGCGCCGATAACCTAAATAATTTTTTTTAGTTTTCGAAAATAGTTTTGTAAAACGTTTTGGTTTCGAAAATGTCCGAGGGCCACGTGGCTAAGACCCTCATCGGACAAAACCTAGTATTTTATATTAGGGATAAAAGAGGTGAGAAGAATAGTAAAATAATTTTATTTATCCTATGCTAAATTGCCTCCAAAATTGTTGTTCTAAAAAAAAAGGAAAATTCTTTTATAAAGCCAAAGAGTTAAATAAGGTAATCCAACATCAGTAGCTATCCATCAGCCAACCGTGCATTTGACCAAAGGTAAATATCCTCACTCCAAAGGCAGCCATAGATTTTTACCAAATAAAAATCTGGAATGGATAGGTATCAATCCAGCTGAATGGTTTAACCAACAGCCACATATAAATTAACCAAGGCAACAAATATCCACCGTAGGAATATTCAAATAGCCTTAGGAATCGACTAAGGTCAATCTCCTTACCAAGCAAGGTAGCTGAGCTCAAATAAAATAGCAGCCACGTAGCCAAGAGAAGCAAGCATGAGGTGGCCGGAGGTAATCATCATAGGGAGTTCAGGAACCCAGTAGAAATATTTAAAAGGCAACCAAATAGAGCTAGTACCACAGTAGCAGCACTAGAACTCACCTAAAACCAACACTCCAGTGCAAATAGTGGTAAGCCATTAGAGCAACCGAGAGCCAAACCCAAAGAGGCCAAAGCATAACCAGTATAGCAAGGATAGAGACTACCAGCAAGAGCAAGGGAGTCAAGCTCCAGGAGGCTAAGGACCCCAAGAACAAGGAGACATCAAGAGCATCAGGGTGAGAAGGATTCCCACGGCTAGAAGGATGAGAAGCCCTTAAGACTTAAAGAAGAGGATCAGCTGAGAAGAGAAGAAGGAGGCTAACAACTCACTCTTACCACCATTTTGTACCGCAACAAGGTAGGAAACCCTTAAAGCATACAAAACCTTGGCATGCATTTTAGCAAAACAATAGAACCCTCAGAACCTAATTCTCATCACAGGAATGTTTGTAGAGTTTTGGTAGCATCTGTTCTTATCATTGGCACCATAGGAACTCTCAAACAAAAATCCTCAGGGTTCTAAGTTCATCATGGGGTTTTCAAAGGCGGCTAGTGCATGATCTGTTCTTCAGAATAATAATCTGATATAGGTATATACCCAAGCAAGAATAACTAAAAGCAAGTGCAGCATCTGTTCTTAAATTATTGAAATACATGGTCACCAAGAATAATAGGTAGAGGCAGAAATCAAGAAGTAGAATCTGTTTCTCTCAGTTAATAAACTGATACATACATGTAGAATAGAGGCAATTAAGGTCAAATGCTATATCTGTTCTTATCAATTTTCAGGAATAACCTCTCAAGAATAGCATCTGTTCTTAATCAAAATAATATAGAAAGTGGCTGACAACCAAAGTGAGCATCTGTTCTTATTTCAAAATGGAAAGTACTAAATCAAGTATAGAATCCATTCTTGTCAGGTAACTAGCTGAGCTAGACATGTATATGGGGAAGCAGAAGTAAGCTAAGAACAAGTATGATATCTGTTCTCCCAACTGATTGACTGATATGCATACCATGGGGAAAGTAAGGAAGAACTAAGAGCAAGTGTAGTAGCCTGTCCTTACAGTTAAATAATCTGATCAGGAGTAGACCATATGCATGGTAATCATCGAGTTGAACCACATACAACAATCCTAAACCGAGCCCAAATCACAAGTGCACATGATCAAACATAGAACCTGTTCTGATTTAAAATTGAGTACACACATGTCAAACCAAATCCCAAACTCTGCAAGCTTCAGATTACCGTCAGCCGAGTCACATGAGGAACCATGGGCATAGCAACCCCATTCTAGCCGAGCTTACCAAATTCCCAAATCAATCAGCAGTGGAGGAACCCTAGAAATTGGGGGAAATGGGGATTGGAAGTAGAGAAGTGAAGAAAAGGGGACCTACCTGTAGATGGCGGCAGTGACCCACCGCACCACCGGCGAGGAGCGGGCCCAGTGGAGCGCCGCCGGTGGCGGGCTTCCACACCGGACCACAGCGGCCTCGGGCGGCGCGGTGAGGCGACCATGGGCAGCGGCCGGGACGAAGCACCGAAGGGAGGCGTTGAGGCGGTGGTACCGGCGGCCAGGGCTCGGCAGTAGGACCGGTCGGACCCGAGCCTTGGGCTCAAGGCGGCGGTGTCCGAGCCCATGGGAGACAGCGGCGGAGCGTCGGGCAGGCGGCGCCGAGTGGGGCGGCGCCACGGAGCGGCGCAAGGCGGCGGCGGTGTGTCCAGAGGAGAGGAGGCGCCGGCAGCGCCGGGGGAGAGTCCAGGAGGAGCCGGCGGCGCACGGGTGAATGAGAGGAGAGAGTAGTTAGGGATTTGAGAGAGAGTTGGGGATTTTTGAGAGGAGAAAGGAAGAGAGAGCCAGGGGGGTGTCAACTTAGAAAGAAAAAAAAAGAGAGAAAGAGAAGGGGAATGAATGAAATAAAGGAAGAATTAAGAAGAAATAAAATAAAAATGGAAAAATGGAAAAGGAAATAAGAATGACAAAAAAAATGAGAGGAGGGAACACATCAAAAATATGCATATGTAGATTTCTAATCTCTGTAAAATAGAAATAAAAAGAAGTTGAAAAAGAAATAATAGATATATATATGTATGGGTCAGGGAGTGATCTAGAAGTTGAAACAAATTAATTAGCTTTAAAAAGGGGTTTCTTAGAAGAAAATCTAAAACTAATTAAGTTATTGTTCTTCTTGAATAGTAGAAATAAAGAAAGCAAATAAAAGAAGGGTCATAACATATATATATATATGTGTAAATAAAAAGGAAACTAAGAATTAAGAATAATCATCTAAGTTAAACAATTTCCCTTGGGAAGAAAATATGTCGATAAGTTAGCTACCACAAATCTAAATCTAATGCCTAGCTAAGTAAAAGAATTTGAAAGAAAACTTTAAACTACTAAGTGAAATTAAACCAAAAGTTTAATTGATAAAGGTATTATGTGGAAATCAACATAAGGTTTAATCATATCTAACAATTGAGATATTCCTTTAAAATATCTGGAGTCATTAAAGGAGATGTGTTTAAAAAAAAATTATAGGTTTAAAATCCTTGGGAAGAAGTTAAATACCACATCACCTCATGCATGTTATGGCATGTCATTTACATCCATTCTTGGAATTCTTTGAATTAGTCCTTATCGGACTTCATTGCTTTTATCAGAAGCCGGAGTTCAGCAGGCAGAACTGTCGAACTCCACTACCTATCCGTTACCAGGCAAGTCCAGTTTCTTGTTCATGTCCGTTGAGAATGTTCTTCGATTTCCCTCTTGTCTATAACATGCACAAAAATCTATTTTCTAAAGATGAATCAACTGTTGTTTTGTTTTGGATCGCCGGTTCTTGGGTGATCGCATGGCGGGTGGTGAAATCCTGGTATGGGTGCAGTTTGGCACATTTGGGAAGGTAGATTTCATCACACGGGAAAGTCTCATATAAGGTTAATGCAACCAATGATCGATTGTGCTTAAGGGCCGTAGTGATCGCGCATACCACATACCCTGTATGGGCGGGGCTGAGCTAAAGTACCCTTTACCCTAGGTCTATACTCCCGCGGGAAAGGAAGACCTCAATAGTTGTATCCGGAGTATCAGCTATTGGGAAGGTGGCGCTAGCCGTTGGCTATCCACAACACGTTGTATCTGGAGTATCAACGTGAGACTGGTAGTCCTTGGCCTGATTGTGCAGGACTGCGACGCGGGGTATAACCGAGCGGACGGTGAAACGGCTCTGTGATTTGCCGGTCTGGTAGTGCATGTGACGACATGAACTCCATGACTATTGATCGTTTGTGGGTACAGTTGTGCACCTCTGTAGAGTGTATTGAATTGTGGCATTGTCACTCCGTGTTCCCGGTTGGAACTGCGAACCCGGCAAGAAAGGGATTCATCGGGAATCCTAGCAGCTTGTGAGACATGAGATCATTAGTCTCTTTAATTAAAACTTGACTCTCTTACCTTCTCCAACTGCATTTCTTTTGAGAGAACGTTGCCGTTCTCAGTAGCTAGTGCATCAAACACCTCTTTGCTATTCCTGGACTTGTTGAGTACCTTTTGTACTCATCCCTCTATCTAATTCCTTTGAGTAGATTGTGAGCCGACGACGGAGGAGGAGGTGATCTACGTCGAGATCGACGATGAAGTTCCCGAAGATCAGCCGACGACGAAGGAGGACGAAGGCATCGACTACTATGTCGAGTTTCGCGACGAAGAGAACGCCGAGTAGAGTAATAGGTCGTAAGAGTGGTCAGGTGTAGATAAGACTTTTGCTGTAACCAAACAATAACGGTTTTAAATTCCCCGTACTTTTGGGAATGTGTTGTAAGACTTATGTTGTATTTCGAGTTTGTAAATTATGTTTGTATCATATGGACCGCTGCAATGCTTCTGTCGTGCCACTCTGTCACAGAAACCTAATTCTGGCTTAAACAAAGGAAGGCTTTATGGCTCTTTTGCATAAATCATACTTTCAGATGAATTACTACAATTGTTTCGATGCCAGGTTTTGGGATCAAAATATTTATTTGAGATCAAAGCAGTTTTATTAACTGGGGTATTGTAGGGAAGGTTCTAACCACTAACACTAGTCGAGTAAGGTCTATGCCTTATTCCTCACCATAGGATCCAAGAAGGGAGAGAGGAGTAAGAAAGAGGCAAAACCATTAGATAGGAAATAGATCCCTTAACATGAATAGAAAGTTATGCTCCATGACCGTGGACACGGCTAATCGATTAGTTTTACACTCCGCTCATGTTGTACACTTTACCCAAAAGATGTAAGATTAACCTGGGTTTCAAACTCTTCTGAGAAATGTGACCGAGCCCTTACAACAAAGCTTTACAACGCTGTCCCCTAGTTGACACTGCTCACCAAGCTAACTCTAGGATAGCTATCATTAACAATTACCACAAGACATACCCTTATTTGTTTCCCTCCACAGTGTCACCCTAGGTTTCAAAAAATTAATTGGCCAAGTCATGCCCATAATAGACTTGTGGTTGCACTTGGTTTACGATTTCATAAGTTCTTGATTTGGGTTACCACCACAAGAACAATCCATTTGTCACCCACACCTTAGTGGTAAGTTTTACCCATAGTAGAATTTAGATAGAAGTAGGAATGGAGGGGTAAATGCTCAATGAACCCAATGTATTACCAAGTGATAACAATTTATTGATTCTTATACGAGTAATTCTCGAATGAGGCATAAAAGGGATTTACTAAACTTTGCAAGGCTAGGCATTTCTACATCTAATACTTAACTAAACAGCTAGTCTAAATAAAATATGGTATGGCAACATAGATTCAAGGTTCAGTTGGAACTGACACTAAAACATTTGATAAAAAATTTGGATAACAACATGCATGTTTATAATAGACCAAAATATAATGACCTTGAAAATATAGGATCTCATGATCAAGAAGGGGGTATGTGTTCGTTAACGTATTCCTCCACTTCTCATTCTTGAACTTGACCCCTGTTAACCTCGTCACTCCACATCCATCGTAAAAGAAAACTATTGCAAGCAAATAAATAAACAACTCCAAATAACTCAATGCAAAATAAAAAATAATGAGGATTGGCGATTAGGTGACGTTTGGATAAGGATGGAGGAAAAGACAAGAATTGTGACAAGGGTGCATCCGGTAAGTTCCTAGATCAGGGTTATTCCAAAGAAGAATTAGATTTGACAACCAGCAAGTTGATAGATGACATAGGTTCTCGGTGTTGGAATTAATTCTAGTGAGAGCATGACATACGGAGCATTGTTCTATGGACCAAGTTCACAAGAAGAGTATTGGTTGCGCTGAGCCAGTACAACGGAACAGGGATTAACAGTTGACTCGTAAGCATTGCTTGTCAATGGTTCAAGAAAGTCAACAGTACAAGTTTGCCCGATGGCTTGGATTATCAGCCCTGGATGGATCATTCTACTGAAATGAAGGAGTGAAAGACATTGATCCTCCGCGGGTACAGAATTTATGGATGCTTCAAGACAACGACTTACATGGTTGTCTAGCGGTACGTTTGTTAGAAGAACTCTGAGGATTTGGACTAATTCCCTGAACTTACAACCGCAACAATGGGAGGTATTACAGACTATCCAAGTGACACATTAGCACAAGGACTAGAGCTTGATTAGATTGTTATGATTGATCAAGTGATTGATCCCTATTGGAGGATCACTATTACATTATTGGTGTAATGAACATGATTTAAAGTGGGTATCCAAATAAATACAAGATATGGAACCCACATACTGGTGTCATGCTATAGCCAGCATAGGGAACCATGATTTACGGTATTTTCAAGGTTTTGGCCACTAATTGATACATGGATCCCATCAGGATGAACGAAATTGTGTTCCAGATGTAGGTGGTTGACATGAACCTAGGGTTTAGGTCTATCAGTCGAGATGACATCCTAGATGTTGGATCAGTGGTCATGCGGACATCGCCATGGACGACACTCTCTCAAGCTATTCAACTCCAAGTGACACGTGTATGGATCCATATGTTGCCAAGACAGGGCATGAAAAGGTGAATCTTCTCCTTTACGCGTGTCCATCTGATCCTACCAAGAATGGCATGCTACTTTATGTCCCTATGTTTTGCATTCTTAGGTCTGGAGATCCTAGTGACATGAGGGCAAGGGAGGAAGCTGTCGCTGCAAAGGAGCAAAGGAGCAACGGGACTGAAGAAGAGACTCCAAGCACTAATGGCTTGACCCTATGCTTGCCAGGGTATGTAGAAGCAACCAGGTGGAAGAGCAAGCTGATGAGCAATGGGACTAAGGAAGAAACACCAAGTATCAAGACCCCAAGCTCCAAGCCGAGGCCCAGTCGGACCGCTGCCTCAGAACCTCTGGATGTGCACTAGAAGTGAAGACCCGGACTGTCCGGCTGAGGCCCGGACCCTCCAGATCAGAGCCGGACCTCAGCCCGGACCCTCTGGGCGAGTATCCGGATCCTCTCTGGAAAGGTCGGACCTCAACCCGGACGCTCCGGTTGAGTGTCCGGATCTTCTTTGGACAAGGCCGGACCTCCCACCCGGACATTCCGGATGAGCGTCCAGATCGCTTCTGGAAAACCCGGACATCAGCCCGGACCATCCGGCCAACCGGATCCTCCGGTCTCAATCCGGACCCTCCGGATTCTGCCTGCGAGCAGTAAAACAGGCTGCGGCCCATGTATCCAAGGGGGTCGGGGTTAGACTATAAATACCCGTACCCAAACACTAATTAGGTTTTAGACTTGTTGTTAAGACTAATAGTGAGCTTTGCTCCTAATCTAGGGTTTCATCCCTTTAGATTAGGGTTCCATCTTAGACCTTGTAATCATCCTTGGATTGTAAGGACCGGCGCGTGCCCCCGGATGGTAATCGAGGCATTCATTGAGAGGAGGATTTGATTTGAGTCCTAGTTCCAAAGGCTAACCCGTTGGGGTTTTATTGTTGGTTTGGGATTTCATCTAGGCCCTTCTAGTTACCCTTGTCCAAATCGTGAAGATCGGGAGCCACCGTATCAACTTGGTATCAGAGCTCTAGGTTTCCACGATTTGGATTTGTATCCCCTCTTCCCCCCCCCCACCAAATTGCTTGCCTTTTGTTTTGGTTTTTCTTACCTATTTCGAAAACCCCACAAAAAGAACCCGATTTGAAATCTTGATGCAATTCAGAGTTTTGAGTGAGCTTTGGTTGGTTTTGATCCATTAGATCTTTGCTATACTTGTTGATCTAACCTCCCTTTGTGTTGCTTTGGACGATTTCATCGTTTGCCCATTCGATTTGATGGATTTCGGTCTGCCCAAAATTTCAGATCTGCTCCTCTGTTCCTCGGCCGGACCCTCCGGATTCCAGCTGGACAGTCCGGGCGGCCGGACCCTCCGGATTTGACCCGGACAGTCCGGATTGGGCAAAAACAGGGCGCAACAGTTGCACTAATTGGGGCATATCTTCCACACCCGGTGTCCGTTTTGGGAGATCTTGGGGTCATTGGAAAGCTAGCGACGAGCTCTAGTTCATCATCATCGACACCAACCTCCACAAGCAAGGTATAATCTCTAAAAAGTCCATCTTCCTTGCATTTTCTTTGTGAGCCAACATCTTCCAATTGCGAACACTTTGAACCTATGAAGACTAGCTCTTTGATGATTGCTAGGGTCTTGTACACTCGTGCTGTGCAGAATACCCTGTCCCAAGCAATTTGAAAATCCCCTGTCCCAAGCAATTTGAAAATCGTTAGTCTTGTAAGGTCTTGGCACAAAAAAAAAGAGGAAGAAAAGTAAGATCAAAAGAAAAGAGTTAAAAAAAAAGAAAACAAGCAAGTGCCATGACCATCTTGTAGGAAAGCGCAGAGCTTGGAAGAGAACCCAAGGTAGAGTAGTAGCCGAGTGTGCAAATCTTTCACCCTACACTTTGCAATCGAGCTAGCGTCTTTCCTAGTATTTGTGCAACATGAGTTTTTAGACTTTATTAGACAAATCTTGTGCAAGCTCATTCCTTTGGTTGCACAAATCACATTATCCTTGAGTGTGAGTTGTCTTGTGCTTCGCTTATATCCTTTGAGATCAACTCATTGTTTCATTGTGGATTATTACTAATTATTGCAATATCTCTAATTCCGCTTGATTAGTGTGTTGTGCTTTTCCTTTTCCGAGATCCATAAAAACTTTTGAATGAGATAGTGTTTGGGACTTTGGAACCTTTTCAACCTACTCTTCAGGGTCATCTTTTCCCTCCACGGCCCGTCGATCCTTCAATCCAAGGAGACAAGGACTTCGGTGGTAAGTGGGGTGAGCAAAAAGCGTAGGATTCCAACTTCCACATACACAACATACATATCCTTTGTGCTTGCATCTTAACCATGTTTAGGTTTGACCACGAAATGGATGCCAAGAAGGAGAGACAAGGACAAGGGGGAACACGGCGCACTACAACATCATTTCGAGCCTCGTGGTCTTCAACGAATGAGGCGAGTAATCCACATTCATCTCCATCAAGGGACCTCACCGACAAAAACCTCGACGTCCGAAGCTCCAAAGGCCTGAGAAGAAGCCATCATCGACGGACGGAGGAGGATGAGGGAAGCCATACAAGCACCTACCGCCAAGAAACTCCTCCACAACAAGGTTGCCAAGGTGGCGGAGTGGACAAGCTTGACAAGCCAAAGATCACCATGCCCAAGTCCCTCAAGACCAAGTTCCCTCGGCGCCCAAGATTCTGAAGACTACATAGAAATTCCATTCTATGGAACTCAACACCCGGAGGAGTACCTTGAATGGGAATGGCGAATGGAGAAATTTCTCAAGCTTCAACAAGTACCCACAAGTCAAGAAGTCAAGCAAGCCACAATGGACTTCCACGACTACGCTTCAACATGGTGGCGTCTACTTCCCATGAAGGAACTCGTCATTGATTGGGCAAGCTTGAAGACACTCATGAGAGATGAGTTCGTGCCACCCAAGTTCTCAAGGTAGTTACTTCACCAAGTGGAGTGCATCAAGCAAAGAAATCAACCGGTCCAGGTCTACTTCAATGAAATGAAGCGTGCAATGCGACGAGCCGGTGGTTTTAGTACAAGAACAGAGATGAAGTACTTTGAGGATGGATTAAACTTTGACATCATCTCTGCACTCCCTCTCAGGAACTTCTAGAGCTTGCTAGATCTCTTGGATGGTGCTCTCGAGGCGGAGAAACGAGTCAAGGTGATCAAGGCCCAAGAAGAGGAATGGCGAGAGGAGAAGCTTATCAAGGAGACCAAGGCTCCACCTTTGGAGGCGAGTATGGAGTTGGTCGAGCATGGGATTTTCCCTTCGACCAAGGTGGCGAACGGTGCTATCCAAGATGGCGCTTGCACCTTTGGCAGCGAGGTGAGTGAGAACGTGATCGAGCATGGGATTTTCCCTTCGATCGAGGAGGCGCATGGGGATGAATGCACCAAGGAAGCTCCACCATATCAACTTAAAGGAGAGATGCAGCCGATCCTATGTGAGGATGAGAGCCACCAAGCCAACTTGGGAGAGAGTGATAAAAACCAAGAGTTGTGTGACTCCACCAAATGTGAGATTGAGTGCATCAATACTGAGGGTGAGAGAGAAACACCACAAGAGTTGAGAGAGGTAGTCGATAGGTCAAGCGAGGCCATTTCTAAAGCTAACGACTTACCCTCTACTTTTAGTGTTGTTTCTCACTTGGCGCAGGAGTTGGAGACCCAAGCGGCATCCATTCTCAACAAGCCGGTTCCACCATTGGAGGCGAAAGAGTTCATTCTGGTGGAAGATAAAGAACTTGCCACCCCGTGGTTATGCCAAGAAGAGGAAGGAGGCTTCAAGGAGACAATGCCATCATCAACACCTACTTCAACTGAGGAGGACATCAAAGGTAACATTTAAGGTGTTGGTATGATTGCCTCACAATCAAATGAGAGAGATGTTGATTGCTTGCATGATGTAGATGAGCTTAATGTTTCTTCTCATGTCATTTTGACTCACCCGTGTGATGATTTGAGTGCAAAACATGCTAATCATGTGGAGTTAATTAGACATGATGAAGTTCTTTCCAAAATCACACTTGCTTATTCCATATGCTATGTCATGTTTGATAAGCCTTTGACTTTGTCGTGTGCTATGACAAAGATTTCCAAAATCATATCTTTGAAATCTTTTAATAGTACATATGCCTATCCTTATAAATTTAATTTAATTGGTGAATATGGCATAGATGACAAGTTTAGTGTTTGTGGCACGAATATCTCTTGCAATGAAACTGCCATGTTGAAATTGCATATTTTAGGCAATCCATCTTGTATGCCATGCTATGCACAATCTAACATGCAAAATGATCATAATGCCCCTTGTGTTGTAAGAAACATGATGGCCACTTGTTCCTAGATTTCTTGCAACCATGCTAGTATGTTAGAAGTGCCATCTAATGAACTTTATCAAATTGCTCCTTTTGTTGCAACAAATGTGTTGACCACTTGCTCTTTCCAGAGATTTGATTGCAACAAAGATATTATGATACGGGGGCTCCCGATCTTCATGATTTGGATTGGATAACTAGTGTAGCCTAAATGGAAATCCCACCCCAACAACAAACTCCAACGAGAAAGCTTTTGGGAAACTAGGAAACCAAATCAACTACACTCTCGATTGAATGCCACGATTTCCACCCGGGGGCACGCGCCGGTCCTCACAATCCACAAGAGAAAACAAGATCTATGGTGGAAGCCCTAATCTAGAGGGATGAACCCTAGATTAGGAGCTAAGCTCACTTAAGTCTAAACAACAAGTCTAACCCTAATTAGTGCTTGGGTACTAGTATTTATAG
Organism: Stipa capillata; assembly: GCA_019208055.1. NCBI lineage: Eukaryota > Viridiplantae > Streptophyta > Magnoliopsida > Poales > Poaceae > Stipa > Stipa capillata. The sequence goes on from JAGXJF010004864.1 coordinate 160,340, forward strand.
TCCTAACCCCGTAACCCTTGGATACATGGCCCGCAGGCCGTTTTACTGCTCGCAGGCAGAATCCGGACTGTCCGGATTGAGGCCGGAGGGTCCGGGCTGATGTCCGGGATTTCCAGAGGAGATCCGAACACTCAGCCGGAGTGTCTAGGGTGAGGTCTGGGATTTCCAGAGGAGATCCGAACACTCAGCCGGAGTGTCCGGGTTGAGGTTCGGGTTTTCCAGAGGAGATCCGGATACCCGCCCGGAGGGTCCGAGCTGAGGTCCGGCTCGGATCCGGAGGGTTCAGGCCTCAGCCAGACAGTCCGGGTCTTCACTGCTAATGCACATCTGGGGGTTCCAAAGCAGCAGTCCGGCTGGGGTTCGGCTTGGAGCTTGGGGACTTGATTCTTGGCGTCTCTCCCTCAGTCCCGTTGCTCGTCAGTTGGTTCTTCCACTTGGTTGCTCCTTCATACCTTAGCAAGCAAAGAATCAAAACATTAGGTAGCATACCATTCATACTCAAGTCAAGTGGAGCTGTATCAAGGAATAGAGTCACCTCATGTTGTATAGCCTTGGCTCGAGCCCTTGTCATTGGTCCAATAGGTTGCAAAGGTGGATTTGGGCGTCATTCCCCCCTTCTTGAAAAGGAGTCGACCTCGACTCCAACTCGTTGTAGCCATGGAAGGGTGAAAGATCCACGATGTTGAAGGTGTTGCTCACCGAGTACTTGTCCGGTAGAAGGTCAATCTTGTAGGTGTTGTCACCGATGCATTGAAGCACTTGGAAAGGTCCATCGCCGTGGGGCATGAGCTTGGATTTGCATTCTTCGGAAAAACGCTCCTTGCGGAGATGAACCCACACAAGATCACCGGGGTCAAAAACCATCTTCTTCTTGCTCTTGTTGACCTTGTTGGCATGTCGAACCACTTGTTGCTCGATTGTAGCTCTTGTTGTCTCATGGAGTCTTCTGATGAAAGCAGCTCGCTTGGAAGCATCGATGTTGACGCGCTCGTGTAGTGGTAGTGGAAGAAGGTCGAGTGGTGTAGAGGGGTTGAAGCCATACACCACTTCAAATGGGCTCATGCTTGTAGTAGAATGGACCGCTCGATTGTAGGTGAACTCCACATGGGGAATGCATTCTTCCCACTCCTTCAAGTTCTTCTTGATCATAGTGTGGAGGAGAGTTGACAAGGTGCGGTTGACGACCTCGGTTTGCCCATCGGTTTGTGGGTGGCAAGTTGTGGAGAAGAGAAGCTTGACTCCCAACTTGGCCCACAGTGTCTTCCAAAAATAGCTGAGGAACTTGACGTCGTGATCGGATACGATGGTCTTGGGCACACCGTGAAGCCTCACAATTTCCCTGAAAAACAAATTAGCAACATGTGAAGCATTGTCGATCTTGTGACAAGGAACGAAATGTGCCATTTTTGAGAATCTATCCACAACCACAAAGACCGAGTCCCTCCCCGTTTTGGTCCTAGGCAATCCTAAAACAAAGTCCATGCTAATATCCTCCCAAGGTGCACTAAGAATAGGAAGTGGAGTATAAAGACCATGAGGGTTTAGCTTTGACTTAGCTTTGTGGCATGTGATGCATCGTTGGATGAATCTCTCCACATCTCTTTGCATTTTTGCCCAATAATAGTGGTTGGACAGCATCATGTAGGTCTTGTCCCGCCCAAAATGTCCCATCAAGTTGCCGCCGTGAGATTCTGGCAAAAGTAGCAAACGCACGGACGACTCGGGAATGCAGAGTTTGTTAGCTCGAAATAGAAAGCCCTCATGCACATGATATTTGTCCCAACCCTTTCCTTCGCTACAATTAGCAAAAGGGGAAGCAAATTCAGGATCATTAGCATATAAATCTTTCAAGCACTCTAAACCCAAAACTTTAACTTCGAGTTGATTCAAGAGGGTCATTTTGCGAGAAAGAGCGTCCGCCACAACATTTTCTTTACCCTTTTTGTATTTGACTACGTAGGGAAAGGTTTCAATAAATTCAACCCATTTTGCATGTCTTCGGTTCAATTTAGCTTGGCCCTTAAGGTATTTCAAGGATTCATGATCGGAATGAGTAACAAATTCTTTTGGCCAAAGATAATGTTGCCAAACTTCGAGAACACGAACCAAAGCATACAATTCTTTATCATAAACCGGATAATTGAGTTGAGCACCATTTAATTTCTCACTAAAGTAAGCGACCAGATTACCTTCTTGCATGAGCACACCCCCTATACCGATTCCACTAGCATCACATTCAACTTCAAAGGTTTTAGCAAAATCCGGTAAAGCAAGCAAGGGTGCCTCGGTTAAGCGTTTCTTTAATTCTTGAAAAGCGTTTTCTTGAGATTGCCCCCATACAAAAGGAATGTTCTTCCTAGTCAATTCATTCAAAGGGGAAGCAATAGCACTAAAATCTTTGACAAATCGACGGTAAAAACTTACTAGGCCATGAAAGCTATGCACTTGACTCACATTGACAGGGGTAGGCCAACTTTTAATAGCTTCAATTTTGGACTCATCTACCTCTATGACATGAGTTGAAACAACAAAGCCTAGAAACATAAGTTTTTCCATACAAAAAGTGCATTTCTCAAGATTAGCAAACAAGCGTTCATTCCTAAGCACTAGTAGAACTTGTCTAATGTGGTTAACATGATAATGAAAAGTTCTACTATATATGAGAATGTCATCAAAGTAGACTACCACAAATGTACCAATGAATTGGCATAAAACATGATTCATTAAGCGCATGAAAGTGCTGGGAGCATTGGATAAACCAAAAGGCATGACAAGCCACTCATACAAACCAAAATTAGTTTTGAAATGTCACGGACCCGGGAATTACATATGATTAGGGGAACGAATGGTTGCCAAGGGCCGAGAGACCAGTCGACCTGGTGGCATGGTACCTGCGCCGTACTCACCGAGGCGGAGTGATCCGACACCTGACCAACGCAAGTCGGCCGGAAGCGACTAAACTTCCCAGAACCACATACAATTCCCTGATCCGGTGGAGGTTTAGAGTCGTTCCCGAATTCTACCACGCAAAGCAAGATCGGAGGAGCCCGGCGATTCTACCCACACCCTAACCTAGCTTGGAAGCTAGTGGGTCGCTCGAAAGCCCGGTAGAATACACCCACACCCTGCCTGGCTGGCACAGCATCTCAGCTAGCGGGTCACTCAACCAATACCTACTCGACATAGTAAAAAGGGGAACAACTTTAATCCTTCACGGCATACCCATATACTTCATATCATACACACATTGCATATGGGCAGCCCGAATAACAACTCGATATCACAACAAAGCTCTACTACGATACGATAATAATATTAGCTGTCCACCTTGGGAACAAAAGATTACATCACTCGGCTATAACCAAAAGTTTTAGTCGAATCCATAAAGTAAAACGAGTAGCAGCAGATGAAATAAACGAAACCCACAGCGGCGCATCAACCGCTGTCCAAAACATTCCCACAAGAACCCCATGAGTCGAACACTACCGAGGATACACAATTTCAAGCGTCGTCGAAAAAGTCCTCGACCACCGGCTCACCTGCAAGCTCTAGGGATAACCTAGGTGAGTACAAGAGTACTCGCAAGACTTATTCGTGCTTGATTAAATGTCCTACACATGGATTTACTACAGCAGGAATAAACATGATGCTTCTCAGAGTAACAAGATACAGAATTAAGAACATAGCATTAACAGTGTGAAGTAAAGACAAGGTAGGTAACATGCTAATCAGGGTACATACATATCAATGTCCAATCACCACAACATCCATTTAACCAGTTCCAAATCATTTGGGGCAGCCCATATTCCAAATCCAAATTGATCCATTAACCAGTTTCAAATCAATTGGGGCAGCCCATATTCCAAATCCAAATTGATCCATCATATCCACATTTTATTTAATCTCTCGGACCGATACCGACAACTCAACCACTGCAGGTATAGCGAGTGCATAACCGTTTGGAGGTAGCGAGCCTCCAAGGGGCATGGAGACTTACCTCAACTATGCCTCAGCGATGGTTCCCGCTAACGTTCCCGCGGTGATAAGGGATTGTGACACGCTGAAATAAGGTTGGTGTGACGACAAAACTCTACTTGCTCCGGGGGTCGCCTTCACACTGCAATTAACACCAACCGTACCCATTGTGCATGCCCTCGGCTCTCCCAACTCACTTAAACAATTTGGTTGAGAGATGTTCTCAACGTAAGATACATCCTACACATGCTAGTGTGCTCAACCTTGCATATGATATTTTAAGCAAACATCCACACATAAGCACACATGAACAGGGCATACACATAAGTACGGAATGTAAAAATGCAACAAGCTCTGCTTGCCTTGCTTAGGTTGTTCCTGGTCTTGCGTGGAGTCGTAAGCCGGGTGGTCTCCTTCTTCGAACTCTGTTTCAAGCAACAAGCGATATCGGAAATGAACAAGAAAAGAAGCCATGAGGCCCAGCATGTATGCATGATGAATGACAATAGATGCGTATTTCTAAAGTGATCTACTGGTGTTAAAAAGGTTATGGCAGCGAGCATAGCTCAAATTGAACTTATAGGAGTTAAAGTATAACTCTAACCATGCATGCATGTCCGGTTAGGGTTGAGTTCATTTTAGGTTAGGAAATTACTATTCTCAATGCATGGTCATGACCTAGAATATTTACAGTATGAAAGTGCTCTGAAATACGAGACTAATACAATTAGGTTCATTCAATTCGGAGCTATATTCATCAAGTTACGTATATTGGGAAAACATCGTCCGAAAGCGAGGAACTAATTCAAACTTAAGGGGGCTCAGATTTGCATTTCAAATTTTGAAGTTTTGCTCCAGCCAAGTTGTAGGAAATTTCATAAACTTTCCAACGATATAAAATTTGCTACATTTGGAGTTACGGTTTAGGAGTTATCGCATTTTGAAAATCGTCGAAAAATCAAACCAAACCCTAACCCTAATCTGTGAGGACCTAAATTCTTAGGCGTACCCGAGAAGCTATCCTAACTGCTATACGCACCCGACCGAGGTTCACCCCAAAACTTCAACCCATAACCTCACCCCACTAACATGCGGGACCCGCATGAGCACCCGTGGCCAAATAAAAAGAGGCCACGTGGCCTCTTCACCCTCACTCACTCTCTCTCTTCTCTCTCTCCCTTGGACCCGACCGGAGAAAAGGCCGGTGGCGGCGCTCTCGTCGAAGAGGTGGCCGAAGGCGCTAGGAGGGGCGGCGGCTTCGGGGAATCGGCGGGGAGAGGCGGTGGCTCACCCCGAATCGGATGCGGCGGCGCGGGGAGGCTGGGGAAGCCGGAGGGAGCTTGGTGACGAGGGAAACGACGACGGACCTCGGGGGCTCGTCGACGGGGGCTTCCGGGCTCGGTCCTGCGAAAAGAAAGGGAGGGGGAGGTTAGAGGGTATGGGAAGGTGCTCGGGAGCAAAACAGGGCAGCCGGGGAGGAGCCAGAACGGCGTGGCGAGCTCGCCGGAGATGCTACCGTGCGCGGGGAAGAAGGAGACGGGGAGGAGCTCCAATGGCGGGAGAAGAAGGGGAGGTGGATCTAGGGTTTTGCAGAGGGGAGCAAGGGCTGTCCGAGCGGGGTATTTAAGGGGCGGCGGCCGGTCGGAAAGGGGTGGAGCACCGCCCACCATGGCCTCTGGATGCCGGCGACGTGGAGGCCGGCTCCCGACAGGTGGGGCCGTGCGACACAGAGAGAGGGGGGAACACGGGGGCTGACCAGCCGGGCCCGCATGGCAGGGAGAGAGGAGGCGCGGGAGGGGCGAGCGGGCCGGCTGGTGGGCTGGCCGAACAGGCCTCGGCCCACTCCCCTTTTGTTTTTCTTTTTGCTTTTTCTTTTTATATAACTACAGAATTGGTATTTGTATTATTTTATGTGCAAATTTTGCTCCAAAAATTCTGAAATTTTTACAGGATGTCCAAATGGATTTGTAGGATCTACTGTGGAAGTTTGAACTGATTTGAAGCTGGTTTGACCTGGTTTCTAGTTCAATCCCGAGTTTTGACCTAAAATGGGGTTTAAATTGCTGCTAGGTTTTATTTTCTTCCAAAATTTTTTAAAATTGGTAGGTAGCTTGGGTTTCTGCTCTCGAGACTACTTCTGAAATTTGGGGACTTTTCATCCACCAGAGCTTCCCTAATCTCTCAGCCCTAGTCCTTCCACTTTTTAGGGTTCGGGATTGATCGCCTCTATCAGACTTGCAGTTAGTAGCAATTTTGAGACGGCTTCAAAAGAGGAACAAGTAGGTGTTGGTCCTAGCTAGAGCATGCTAACTCACCTCACTTACTATTGCTAATTCTGGTGTTTTTCGACCCAAATAAGTTGATTGGTGTTGTAATGATTTCCACCGAGGATGAGATATGTACGTATTCTATAAAACATACTTTTTATAAATTTAGGTTTATGCAAGGTGGTGCGGGGGATGATGACATGTATGCATGAATGCAAGGCAAAAACCTAGTTGCCGAATTTGGGTATTACATGAAAGCGGTTTTCCACTCATCTCCTTCACTCATCCTTATTTGGTGATGGCCACTCTTCAAATCAATTTTAGAGAAAATGGTTGCGCCACTAAGCTCATCAAGCATGTCATCTGAGAAATGGGATGGCGATAACGCACGGTGATATTATTGATGGCTCGGCAATCAACACACATGCGCCAAGATCCGTCCTTTTTAGGGACAAGAATAACGGGAACGGCGCAAGGACTTAAGCTTTCGCGAACATACCCCTTGTCAAGTAGCTCCTGTACTTGACGTTGAATTTCCTTGGTCTCCTCGGGGTTGGCGCGGTAAGGTGGCCGGTTGGGAAGTGGCGCTCCCGGAATGAGGTCGATGCGGTGCTCGATGCCTCGAATGGGTGGAAAGCCCCGCCGGAATCTCATCGGGGAAGACATCCTCGAACTCCTGCAAAACACGAGACATAGCTAGAGGAAGTGGGGGTGAGTCATTAGTCAAAGCAACCACATCTTTGTATACAAGTACAAAGTGTAGTGTAGGTGGGTCATTCCTCACTCCTCTCATCTCGGATTTGGTGGCTAGCATCACTAAGCCTCTACTCGCTTCCTGACTCTTTTCTCTCATTTTGGGCTTGTGGCTCTCGCTCACCGATTTGTGGAAGTCACTCAAAATTGTGCTCTCTCGCTCATCTCTCTTCTTTTCTTCTTGAAGCCTTGCCAACTTTTGAGCATTGTCGGCGATGATTTGGCTTGGCGTCATGGGGCGAAGCACATACTCCTTATGGTGCCACCGAAAGATGTACTCATTGGTGTGGCCGTCGTGGCGCGCCGCTCGGTCGTACTGCCATGGGCGGCCCAATAGAAGGTGGCACACCGTCATGGGTACCACATCACACTCCACCGTGTCCTGATAAGCTCCAATCTTGAAGGAGACTTGCACCATGTGTTGTATCTTGACGGTGCCGCTGTCACTCAACCACTGCACATGGTAGGGGCGTGGGTGCTTCTTATACTTCAGGTTGAGTTTGGAACACAGCTCTTGACTTGCCAAATTGTGACAACTTCCTCCATCGATTATGACTTTGATGGTTTTGCCGTCGATTGCGGCCTTGGTTTGGAAGAGGTTGCACCGTTGTTCAGGCTCATCTTGAAGTTGGACAGTGAGGATCTTCTTGGTGACGACGAGGGATGGACCCGACTCGGTCTCGCAATAGATTCGCTCTTGTCCATCTTCATATTCTCCTTCTTGTTCAATCCGGGCTACTTCATGGATGGCATCAATCTCGCCCTCGCTAGCAGACTCATACTCGCCTTCTTCAGTGATCAACATAACTCGTGCATTGGGGCACTCTCTTTGCATATGACCACGTCCTTGACACTTGAAGCATACAATGTCACGGGTCTTGCCCGTTGAAGCCATTGAAGAAACATTGCTTCGAGCTGGTGCATCCTTTGAAGATGAGGTGGTAGGACGGCTTGTGTTTGACCATTGGCGCACGCTTGTACTTCCACCTCCCACTTGACCTTCTGTCTTAGTTGTTGTCGGTCTTGGAGCAAACTTTGCACTCGGAGTGGGGCGAGGAGCAACTGCTCGTGGCACGTGAGGTGTAAGGAGTGGGAACGTGCTGCATATGTTGAAGACTTGGAGTAGCGAGCATCTTCTTGCACTTGGCGCTCGGCCTTGATAGCTTGATGCACTAACTCCACAACTGTGTTGTAGGGTTGATAGTCGGCGATGCGCTTGATTGGATGGTTCAACCCGGCCAAGAAACGGGCCATAGTCTGCTCTTCAGTCTCTTGGACATTAGCTCGGATCAAGGCGGTTTCCATTTCCTTGAAGTATTCTTCAACTGACCGACTGCCTTGCTTGAGGTCTTGGAGTTTCTTGAAGAGATCTCGCTTATAGTACTTGGGCACAAAGCGAGCCCGCATTTCTCTCTTCATCTCTGTCCACGACATGACAGGCAGCTCTCCATGTTCGCCTCGCTGATTTTGCACTTGTTCCCACCAAATAAGTGCATATCCATCGAACTCAAGTGAGGCCATAGCAACTTTCTTCTCTTCGGAGTAATTGTGCATCCGGAAGACCTTGTTCACCTTGAGCTCCCATGTGAGGTATTCTTCGGGATCCATTGCATCACCGGAGAACTTGGGCATTGTGAACTTAAGCTTGCCAAACTTTTCTTCCCCATCTCCTGGTGGACCCCTCTGCCGGTGTTCTGTACCCTCATCATGATAATTCCGCCTTCTGAACCCTGGGTCTCTATCCGGGTGTCTTTGATGTCTTCGGTCATTAGGTTGATGAAAGCTTGATCCTCCTTCTGATGCACTTCCCTCATGCCCATCACGTCCTTGGTGGCTCCTTGCCCGACCATGATTGTGTGGCCCAAAGGTTGGGTCTCGGGTTCCTGATGGAGGAAGGGATGCTCGGTGTCTAGCTGTTCTTCGAGCTTGGGCACGCCGTGCCGCCATCTCGGCATCGGTCTCATCAAGAGGATCCTCTTCATCAATCTCTCTTCTGGAATTTGGCCTCGAAGTGCTTGCACAACTTCCTGCACAATGCTTGTCTTCATAGATTCCATCTGCCGGGTCATATCATGCCTCAGATTGTCCACAGTGTCATGGAGGCTCCGTTGGAGGGCCAAATGTTGCCCTCGAGTCACACAATCTTCATTGCCACTCACTCCGTGTGATCCTTCCCTGGACATGATTAGCGAAATAACAATATATGTGGAATATGTGGAATTTCAGAACTCTCTCACCTCACTTACCACCGAAGTCCTTGCCTCCTTGGATTGAAGGACCGAAAGGCCGCGGAGTGGAAAGATGACCCTCGAGAGTAAGTTGAAGGGGTTTCCAAGCTTCCAAAACACTATCTCATTCAAAAACCTTTAAGGATCTCGGAAAAGGATTAGCACAACACACTAAGCAAGTGGAGTTAGGGATATTGCAATGATTAGTAATAATCCACAATGAAACAAAGCAATAAGAGTTGATCTCAAAGATATAAGCGAAGCTCAAACAACTCACGCGCAAAGATAATGGGATTTGTGCAACCAAAGAAATGAGACTAGTACAAAATGTTCCTAGCGAAGACTATAAGCTCGTGTTGCACAAATACAAAGAAAGACGCTAGCTCGATTGCAAAGTGTAGGGTGAAAGATTTGCACACTCGGCTACTACTCTACCTTGGGTTCTCTTCCAAGCTCTACGCTTTCCTACAAGATGGTCATGGCACTTGCTTCTTTCTTTCTTTTTTTTGTCTTTTTTCTTTTGATCTTACTTTTCTTCCTCCTTTTCTTTGTGCCAAGACCTTACAAGACTAACGATTTTCAAATTGCTTGGGACAGGGTATTCTAAGCAGCACGAGTGTACAAGACCCTAGCAATCTTCAAAGAGCTAGTCTTCATAGGTTCAAAGTGTTCGCAAAAGGATGAAATGTTGGTCACAAAGAAATTGCAAGGGAGATGGACTTGTCGGAGATTATACCTTGCTTGTGGAGGTTGGTGTTGATGATGATGACCTAGAGCTCGTCGTTAGCTTTCCAACGAGTCCAAGTTCGCAGAAAACGGACACCGGGTGTGGAAGATATGCCCCAAATGGTGAAGTGCTGCGCCCTGTTTCTGCCAATCCGCACTGTCCGGGTTGAATCCGGAGGGTCCGGCCGCCCGGACTGTCCGGCTGAAATCCGGAGGGTCCGGCCGAGGAACAGAGGGGCAGATCTGGGGTTTTGGGCGGACCGAAAACCACCAAATCGAAGGGGCAAACGATGAAATCGGCCAAAGCAACGCAAAGGAAGGTTAGATCAACAAGTATAGCAAAGATCTAATGGATCAAAACCAACCAAAGCTCACCCAAACCTCCAAATTGCATCTAAAACTCAAATCGGGCTCTTTTTGTGGGGTTTTCGAAATAGACAAGAAAAATCAAAACAAAGCTAGCAATTGGGGGTAGGGGAAAGAGGGGATACAAATCCAAATCGTGGAAACCTAGAGCTCTGATACCAAGTTGATACGGGGGCTCCCGATCTTCACGATTTGGATTGGATAACTAGTGTAGCCTAAATGGAAATCCCACCCCAACAACAAACTCCAACGAGAAAGCCTTTGGGAAACTAGGAAACCAAATCAACTACACTCTCGATTGAATGCCACGATTTCCACCCGGGGGCACGCGCCGGTCCTTACAATCCACAAGAGAAAGCAAGATCTATGGTGGAAGCCCTAATCTAGAGGGATGAACCCTAGATTAGGAGCTAAGCTCACTTAAGTCTAAACAACAAGTCTAACCCTAATTAGTGCTTGGGTACTGGGTATTTATAGTCCTAACCCCGTAACCCTTGGATACATGGGCCGCAGCCCGTTTTACTGCTCGCAGGCAGAATCCGGACTGTCCGGATTGAGGCCGGAGAGTCCGGGCTGATGTCTGGGATTTCCAGAGGAGATCCGGACACTCAGCCGGAGTGTCCGGGGTGAGGTCCGGGATTTCCAGAGGAGATCCGGACACTCAGCCGGAGTGTCCGGGTTGAGGTCTGGGTTTTTCCAGAGGAGATCCGGATACCCGCCCAGAGGGTCCGGGCTGAGGTCCGGCTCGGATCCGGAGGGTCCGGGCCTCAGCCGGACAGTCCGGTCTTCACTGCTAATGCACATCTGGGGGTTCCGAAGCAGCAGTCCGGCTGGGGTTCGGCTTGGAGCTTGGGGACTTGATTCTTGGCGTCTCTCCCTCAGTCCCGTTGCTCGTCAGTTGGTTCTTCCACTTGGTTGCTCCTTCATACCTTAGCAAGCAAAGAATCAAAGCATTAGGTAGCATACCATTCATACTCAAGTCAAGTGGAGATGTATCAAGGAATAGAGTCACCTCATGTTGTATAGCCTTGGCTCGAGCCCTTGTCATTGGTCCAATAGGTTGCAAAGGTGGATTTGGGCTCTTGTCATCCTTGATGGAGGTGATGTCCGCATCATATTAAGCTTGAAAATGGGAAGGTTCCTAGAACTTTCTCACATGCCTTAGGAGAATTTGACTTAATCAATGTGAAACATGCTCATTTGACTTGTTCGCATAATGTGGATCACAAGAATAGGGGTGCCATGGATGTCATGTTTGATATATCACATTTACCATGCACCTTTAAGTCAAATAATAATGTGCACAACAAAAGACAAGTCAAAGTGGATGACATATACATATTCCATGCATACACATTATATTTGCTATACATTTTGTGTGCTAATGGTGTTGTGCGGGAGAAGAAATATGTCATGACGTATGACGTGTTCATCTACCACGCATACACGATGTTTGTTTTGTCTAGTGATGGTGCAGGAAACAAGGTCTACATAGCAATGGCCGAACAACATGAGCTGACCAAAAGAAGCTTAAGCATCCAAGAAGTGTTCGTGCCAAGCACCGCGATGCGTCAAGAGTTAAGAAGGAAAGCATGATAAAACCTCACCAAGGTGAATTCTTTCCCTTGTGACAACCCTCTCATAAGCTTTAAGGATGGTCTACTCTTTGAGTGTTGTTTCTTCTTCATTGTTAACTTGACGTACATCATGGAAGGACAAGGAACACCATGGAGTACCAACTACAAGGGAGACGTCGGTGCGAGGTATTAAAGGGAAGAAGCTTGGACATCATCCCTCTTGGGCATTGAAGGAGCGGAGTCGAGGACGACTCCTTTTCAAGAAGGGGGGAATGATGCGGACATCACCATGGACAACACTCTCTCAAGCTATTCAACTCCAAGTGACACGTGTATGGATCCATATGTTGCCAAGACAGGGCATGAAAAGGTGAATCTTCTCCTTTACGCGTGTCCATCTGATCCTACCAAGAATGGCATGCTACTTTATGTCCCTATGTTTTGCATTCTTAGGTCTGGAGATCCTAGTGACATGAGGGCAAGGGAGGAAGCTGTCGTTGCAAAGGAGCAAAGGAGCAACGGGACTGAAGAAGAGACTCCAAGCACTAATGGGTTGACCGTATGCTTGCCAGGGTATGTAGAAGCAACCAGGTGGAAGAGCAAGCTGACGAGCAATGGGACAAAGGAAGGAACGCCAAGTATCAAGACCCCAAGCTCCAAGCTGAGGCCCAATCGGACCGCTGCCTCAGAACCTTCGGATGTGCACTAGAAGTGAAGACCCGAACTGTCCGGCTGAGGCCTGGACCCTCCGGATCAGAGCCGGACCTCAGCCCAGACCCTCTGGGCGAGTATCCGGATCCTCTCTGGAAAGGCCGGACCTCAACCCGGACGCTCCGGCTGAGTGTCTGGATCTTCTCTGGACAGGGCCGGACCTCCCACCCGGACACTCCGGATGAGCGTCCGGATCGCTTCTGGAAAACCCGGACATCAGCCCGGACCATCCGGCCACCCGGATCCTCCGACCTCAATCCAGACCCTCCGGATTCTGCCTGCGAGCAGTAAAACAGGCTGCGGCCCATGTATCCAAGGGGGTCGGGGTTAGACTATAAATACCCGTACCCAAACACTAATTAGGTTTTAGACTTGTTGTTAAGACTAATAGTGAACTTTGCTCCTAATCTAGGGTTTCATCCCTCTAGATTAGGGTTCCATCTTAGACCTTGTAATCTTCCTTGGATTGTAAGGACCGACGCGTGCCCTTGGATGGTAATCGAGGCATTCATTGAGAGGAGGAGTTGATTTGAGTCCTAGTTCCAAAGGCTAACCCGTTGGGGTTTTGTTGTTGGTTTGGGATTTCATCTAGGCCCTTCTAGTTACCCTTGTCCAAATCGTTAAGATCGGAGCCACCATATCAAGTGGCTTCCGACAGAGGGGGGTGAATGTCAGTTTTTAAAAAATTCTTCTTCAAATTCAAATACAAATAGCAACTGAGCTGTTATTGTAGGTGACAGGAAAGACGCAGTGAAAATAAGTCGATAAAATACCACAAAACTGGAATAGCAGTGTCTCACACTAGTGACACAGCTGTGTCACATAGCTGTGTGACACAGCTGGCTTGGTGAAAAACCCCCAAAAATCCTTGGTGATGTGGAGCTCGTCAATAGCTTCCAAACGAGTCCAAGATCACTGAATTCTGAGTTCGGACGCAAAAGTTATGATCAAAACAGTGAGCGTCCGAAGCAGCAGCAGTAGCTCACACCAGTGGCACAGCTGTGTGACAAGCAAATTAGTCCAGAACTGATATTTCGATCCAATTTTTGGTCCAATTCAAAATCTACCTAACCAAATCCAACCAAATTTTATAGAGAGGTGTCAGAAAGTCTTGTGAGTCTAGATCAAGTGTTGATCTCCATAAAAACTTCTCAAATCAAGACCTTTATCCTCTTTTCTTCAATCAGCCCTAGAAATGAGAAAAAGAGGAATTTTGAAGGGAAAGGAAGCTCATGAGGAATCTTGATCTCAAATCACTATGGTATCATCTCACATGTCCTAGCAACCTATTCCAAGCCCAAATCACAGCATCAAACCCCCTACAAAGATTACTCATGAAAATACAATTTCTTGCTTGTTTTCCAAGGAAACTCGAAATAGAGAAGAAAACGGTTGATTCCTTGGGTATGCTTGGATGGGATCAGTATGGAGATGTTCTTCCCATCACTTACTTGCCATACCACGGATCAATCCATAGGAGAAAACAAGAAAATGAAAATTTAAAAGAGCTAATGAAGGAGATAACTCAAGAACACAAAGGAATGGGGAAAATCTTTTTTATTGCATTTTCATGGATTTTCTTGTTGTTTCAAAGGCCTCTCATGATTAGGCCAAAGCTCTCTTGAGCAGCCTCTAACTAGGATTTCCACAAAGCTTACAAAAAGATTAAGGGATAAGCACCTCTTACCCCTCCTTTTATAGTGGTGGAGGCATACCTCCCACCACTTGGGCCTTAAGCCCACTTAGATGGCATGAGCACTTAGCACGCATCACAAAGCGTCTAAGTGACTCATCCACCATCCATCTTTCCTTCTACCCTAAGCAACTAACTCTAAACCGCTTCCCGGCCGCCGCCGCAGTTTCTTGGTTATCCTTCGTTAGATTATGTTTTTTACCAAAACGCCCTCGCACTGACTTGGTCCTCACGTCTCATCTCCACCCGCTTTCTTGTCCTTCACGTACATGCTTTTAAGCCGCACGATGTCATCGCCACCTTCTTGACCGCATCTCAGCCCTCCAAGCCTCATGCCGGTCCATATGACCGAACCATCGCCGCACCCAACTCGCACCTGCACACCATAGACCAAGCAAAGCGTTGTGAGCACAAGTTTTCCACTTGACCCAAGTCAGTCGAGAAAAATCTTTCATCCACTCAATTTTTCCTTGAGACAAATTGAGAAACTCAAACAACCACACAGTCAATTATCCAAACCAATAGTCATTGAATTCATGCAACTGAATATTCAAATCCAACAAAACAAAGTGTGGCAAAATATTCATCACATATATTGTTTATGTCATCACATGACTCATAATCTCCCCCTTGATGAATATATTGCCAACATCTCTCAATCAAACACATTGGAGTTGACTTAAAGATTTAAAAGCAATCGAGTTGCAAGAATTCACACTTGGCCAAAAGAAAGAGAAAGTAGGCACTGGGTCAAGTGAATGTCAACAAGAGTAAGATCCAGAAATGTGAGTGAAGGCAAAACCTAATTGCTAAACATCTCCCTCACTCCTGTAAACCATCTGTCTATGATCTACTCCAGAACAAAGCAATTTTATTCAAGATCAAGTTTAAAATGCACACACATGCCTATCTCGCAAAAGAATGCCAAGGTATGATTGAGACTACTATTTCTCCCCCTTTGGCACTATAGTCATCAAGGGACTTCAGGTCTTTCCCTTAGACTAGGCAATGGTAGAATATCAAGAATAAGCATGTATGCATGGAATGGAATGGAAAATTTTGATTTGTTAGTTTTGAGCGAGCTTTCAGAATTATCCAAAATAAGACACCAAAAGTGCTAATATGCCACATAGGTGCTCATCAAACCATAAAAAGACATGTAGATCAAGAAGGGCAGCTAGCATATCAAGTTCTTAGCATATTAAAGAGTTCACTAGTGATGAGTTCCAGACTAGGTAGTCACAATTGCAATGACTCTAAACACGAGTGAAGTATGACAACCTAGCGCTAAGCCATGACTAGGAGGACAACCAATCAAGACGAGGACCAAAATACTCTACCACATGCTGGATTAAGCAATCACATGATTAAATGGATTAGTCACAACCAAAATACAACCCCCTTCACGAGGAAGTACCTTGAGTGATTCATCCTAAATTTTTCACATTGATTTCACATGATTATTAATTTGAACTAGCCACGACCAAAGTACTACCTCCTGCACGAGCAAGTACCTTGAGTGGTTCATCCCTGATTTAACATTTTTCACATCAGCACATGATAGATTTCAAGCAGGTAGAGCAAAACTATTAACTCTTAATGACAATAAGCATATTCCGACCCGAGCCACAAAAGCCTAGGCATGTTAGGTCATTAGTGATCCTAATCAAGATTACCATGAAGTCCTATCTTTGACCAGTCACAACAGAGATCTAGTTGCAATACTAGAGACATGGGCAGATTCAAAAGCAAAGGATTCCCTAGCAAGCAACTCATCAGTAGATCAAAAATTTAAGTTCAAGTTGTTGTCCAGTTAAGCTAGCATTGAAAATTCTTGAGTACATATGTCAAAACATGGTGAAATGAGCTAGACAATCAAAACATGGCATATAGCAAACTCTAGTAAATCACTGTCATTTTTGGGATAATAAACAAAGCTCGTGAAATTGAAAAGTGCACATGATATATCACAAATGATGCAAAATGCACTATGTTACAATATGATACACAATGAGAAGACTCCCCCTCAAACCAGCCCATGGGGATGAACAATCCCTAACTCCCCTCTAAGTGCACAGAATCGTGTGGGATCTAAAGGCTTGGTAAAGATCTGTGAGCTGATTTTCAGAATCAACAAACTTAAGCACTACATCACCCTTCTCAACATGGTCTCTAAGGAAATGAAACCGCACATCTATATGCTTAGTCCTAGAATGCTACACTGGGTTCTTAGCAATGTTAATAGCACTAGTGTTATCATAGAAAAGTGGAACACTATCAAAAGACAACCCAAAATCCCGTAAAGTAGAAATCATCCAAAGAATTTGACTACAACAACTAGCGGCTGCAACATACTCAGCTTCAGCAGTAGATTGTGAGAAGACCATGAAGCAAGGGAAGCGCCAAGAAAATGACAAGTTCCAGAAGTACTCTTGCGGTCTATCTTACACCCGGCAAAGTCTGAATCAGAAAAACCCCGAATCCCGAGAACAGAAGAGCATGAATACTAAAGTCCAAACTCAAGGGATGATCGAAGGTACCTCATAATGTGCTTCACAGCTTGCCGGTTGGAGTCTCTCGGCGAGGCTTGAAACCTCGCACACAGGCAAATAGCGAACTGGATGTCCGGTCTTGTCGCCGTCAAGTAGAGGAGGGAGCCAATCATGCTCCTGAACTCCTTCTGGTCCACCACCTCTTCTTCTTCATCAGGACCAAGTGATGTTGCAGTAGACATCGGGGTATTGATTGGCTTGGCATCGCTCATCCCGAACTTCTTCAATAGATCCTTGGTGTACTTGGCCTGATGAACAAAGGTGCCTTCCTTCGTCTACTTGATTTGCAACCCCAAGAAATATTGGAGCTCACCCATCATGGACATCTCAAATTTCCTGCTCATCATCTCAGAAAACTTGGACATAAGAGCATTAGACGAGCCACCAAAGATTATGTCATCCACATAGATTTGCACTATTAGTAGGTCATTGCCACGCCTAGGGTTGAAAACGGTACGGAAACGGTCGGAAAAATGTCTTACCGTTTCCATTTCCGCACTCTTTTATCGGAACGGAAACGAATACGGAAACTCCAGAAATAAACAGAAACGGAAAGTACCGGAAACGAATACAAGACGAATACGGTAGAAAACGAAAACGAAAACGAATATTTGTCGGAACACAAGAACCCCTTGAACCGTGCACAAAAACACAACAAAAGCAACATGACACAAAGAATATATATTACATAACCAATTATATTTGTACAAGAGTAGGAAAGGTTAGCCTGTTAGGGATAGGAGATCTAGATGGGTTGGATGGGGTGGATGACTAAATGGGCTAGAACTTTTACACGGGCTTATTCGAAAATATTCCATTTTTCTTATACGGAATTTTCGTTTCCGTTTCCGTTTCCGACTGAAATCGTCGTACCGTTTCCATTTCCATTTCCATATAAAATTTTCGTTTCCGTTTCCGTACCGAGAAATTCCGTTTTCATTTCCGTGTAAGAGCTTCCGTTTTCGTTTTTTTCCGGAAACAGACGAAAAATTTCTGTTCCGTTTTGAACCCTAGCCACGCCTAAGAAGAAACAAGGTTTTGTCTACCCTTCCCATTTCAAACCCATTTTGAATCAAGAAACTCTTGAGTCTATCATACCAAGCTCTAGGAGCTTGCTTAAGACCATAGAGAGCCTTGGACAATTTGTACACATGGCTAGGGTATTTAGGGTTCTCAAATCCTGGAGGTTGTTTAACATAGACTTCTTCTTCAATGAAACCATTAAGAAAAGCACTTTTAACATCCATCTGATAAAGCTTAAACTTCTTAGAAGCTGAAAACCCAAGCAAAATGCGTATAGCCTCCAAGCGAGCAACTGGTGCAAAAGTCTCATCAAAGTCAAAACCCTTTATTTGACTAAACCCTTGGGCTACAAATCTAGCCTTGTTGCGAACAACAATGCCATCCTCACTTTGCTTGTTCTTGAACACCCACTTGGTTCCAATGATATTGTGACCAAGTGGAGGCTCTATGTCACACCCCGATTTTTCTGAAACCCAAAAATTAGGGCTAACAAAAACTTTTTCACTAATTATGTCAGTTAAAATACACCAGACCAAACTTTTATTCAAATCATGCTTCTGCAAAACCCTAAAGTGAGACAACCAAAATCCTCCACCTCTGTACCTATTTCCTCTATCTCTGCTTTGTCGAAGCTCTGTCTGGCAAGGTAATTAAACTTTGTTTTACACCTTGTCTCCCTACATGGCTAACCACCCTTGCATTCCCGCCACGAACACACCTTCGACATCCCTCCCCCTTCTATCTAGCCGGTGCAACCTAAACCAACACCTGCCGCTAAGTGCCCACACGGTACTTCTGTGAAATTGAAACATATATACATTATGAACCTCGTCCGAATGCTATGATCTGCTACCATCTTCTCCTACATGTCCTATCATCAGTATGTGCCCGCATATACTGCTTTTATGTATACGCATATACGCCAAACCCTAACCCCTACTTCCCGAGCTGCGAATTAAAGCCCTAATTCATTGTTCGGCTCCGCTACCATCCTATCCATATATATGTGTATACCGGTGACATTCCCCAAACTTTAGCCCACCACGGCCTCCTATATCTATTCTGACTTCATCGTCACCCCATATATGCTAAAAGTCCCATGTGTATATGAGCACATACACCCTGAATCCTAAATTGCTCCTTTTGAGTAGAGGAAAGCCAAAACGCTATCTCCCTCTCGGTTCCCTTGTTATACCCCTGAAACAGTACGAATCATATAACTATTTCTTTTCCTTCACTTCTATCTGAGTGCGTGCGAGCACACACCTTATACCCTAAAGCTCTAATGCCATCCTTCCTTGGCTCATACCATCTCTAGAATTTCCAGAGAGTTTCTGAAAACCCTTGATGGCAATACCTCCCATTTACCAAATCAAATTTTGAATTCTCAGCTTGAGTACTCCAACTGGTTCCGAGCAAATCGTGGTGATATTCTATGTGTATCATGAACCTATTTTCTAAACAACTACAGTACAAAAACCTCAAATGAAACTTAACAAAATTGTAGTGTCTCGCCAATATTCTCAAGCTACTTCTAAGTTAATATGATATAGCAAAGCAGAAAGCTAAGTCCCACTTCAGCTACTTTTAAAATTTAAATGCAAATTCTAAATTTAAGCTTCAGAGGAGTAAGATAATTTTTGGACTTCCTTCTCCCGCAAGAAAACTATTTTTACAGCTGAACCTTGCTTGTGGTGTTCAGACTTTTGTGTTCCCTTAAATCCTGAGGGGAATGCACTGGCAGTTCAACCAACTAGAAGGGTGATCACATGGGACGTTTTCAAGACGAAGTTTCGTGAAGTTCATGTGCCATCCAGTATAGTGGCACTGAAAAGGAAGGAATTCATGGACTTGGAGCAAGGTAACATGCCAGTTACCCGATATGTGCATGAGTTCAACCGACTGTCGCGCTATGCGCCAGATGATGTAAATATGGAGATCAAAAGACAGCAGAAGTTCATGAAAGGACTTCATCCGTTCCTGTTAATGCAGCTGAGACTTGTCCGTGCCACAGAGTTCCAAGATCTTGTCGATCATGCTATCACCTTGGAGAATGATTATCGCAAGGTGTAAGAGGATCGAAAGAGGAAGTTTGAGCCGAGGCGACAGCAGTATCAACAGAACAAGCCTCGTCGAGTGGTTTACGTTCAGAGGAACCAAGCCAGAGCAATACCTACCGGAGCAACAAGCCGAGCACCGATACCTCCGGCCACATGTTATACTTGTGGAGGAAGTCACTATGCACCACAGTGTCCAAAGAAAGGAAATTGCTATGGCTGTGGTCAACCGGGACACAAAAATCAGAGATTGTCCAAATTCGAAAGCTCAACAGCCACGACCTCAAGCACCAAGACCAGCAGCACCAGCTCCAGGAGCAGCAGTTCGAGGAGGGCAAGGTACTCAAGTCCGTGGTAGAGGCAAAGTTCATGGAAGGGTGAACCAAGTGACCGCTGAAGAAGTCGGAACAGTTAGCGACGTGGTGATAGGTACACTACCTATCTCATCTCGTATTGGTATCGTACTACTTTTTGATTCTGGAGCAACGCATTCATTCATCTCTGAGGAATTCATGAAAGGGATACCATGGGAAGCTAGTTCTTTAGAGAAGCATCTACAGGTGCAGTCGCCTGGAGGACCCATAAAGGTTGATAAGATGATAGAATGGCTAGTCATAGAGATTAGTGGCTATGCATTCTTTGCACATCTGTTGATCATACCACTCCCAGGCCTAGATGTCATATTAGGCATGGATTGGTTAGCACGTCATAAAGCTCAGATTGACTGTGCTAGCAAGACCATAGTTCTTAACCACTGGGTAGGCAGAAAAGTTGTATTCTAAGGCCAGAGGAACCAAGAAATTGAACCGGAATTTCAGTTAAACTCTTTGGAAGAGAGGAGTATAGAGCAAATACCAGTTATCAGGGAATTTCCTGATGTATCCCGAGATGAGTTGCCAGGTATGCCACCAGATAGAGAAGTGGAATTCACCATTGATCTGGTACCGGGCACCTCACCTTTAGCTCAAAGGCCATATAGAATGGGACCCGTAGAGCTAGTAGAGCTGAAGAAACAGTTGGATGAGTTGACGGAGAAGGGATTCATCCGAGAGAGTATATCACCTTGGGGAGCACCAGTCCTCTTCGTTGATAAGAAGTATGGTAGCATTCGGATGTGTGTAGATTATGGAAACCTGAACAATGTCACCATCAAAAACAAGTATCCATTGCCAAGGATCGATGACTTGTTTGACCAAGTTAGAGGTGCTGGAGTTTTCTCCAAAATAGATCTATGATCAGGATACCATCAGATCAAGATTAAGCCAGAAGATATTCCGAAGACCGGATTTGTCTCTCGATATGGACACCACGAATACCTTGTGGTACCATTCGGATTGATGAATGCACCCACAGTATTCATGAATCTGATGAATAAGATATTCATGAGGTATCTCGATAAATTCGTGATCATTTTTATCGATGACATTCTCATCTAATCTCAGAATGAAGAAGATCATGCAGAACATCTTCGGATATTTCTACAGACTTTGAGAGAGCATCAGTTGCATGCTAAGTTCAGCAAGTGTGAATTTTGGCTAGATCAAGTCTCTTTTCTAGGCCATGTCATCACAAAAGAGGGAGTAGCAGTGGATCCGAAGAAGATTGAGGCAGTTGTAGAATGGAAATCTCCAACATCTGGGTTTGGCCGGATATTATAGGAGATTCATCGAGGGACTCTCCAAAATTTCTGGACCCATGACGAAGTTGTTGAGGAAAGACATCAAATTTCAGTGGACAGAAGCTTGTGAGAGCAGTTTTTAGGAGCTAAAGCGGAAACTCACTACCGCTCCAGTGTTAACTTTACCGAAAAGTGGTAAGAATTTTAGTGTTTACTGTGATGCATCCAAGTCAGGGTTAGGATGTGTGCTAATGCAAGACCGGAAGGTCATTGTTTACGCTTCGAGACATCTTAGACCACACGAAGTTAATTACCCGAACATGATCTAGAGTTGGTAGCAGTAGTGTTTGCACTGAAACAATGACGGCATTACCTCTATGGATCCAAGTGTGAGCTATACTCGGACCACAAAAGTCTGAAGTACTTCTTCACATAGAAAGAATTGAACATGAGACAGTGAAGATGGCTTGAGTTAATCAAGGATTATGACCTCGAAATTAACTATACAGCAGGGAAAGCCAATGTTGTAGTAGATGCACTGAGCCAGAAGTCAGAACTTCAACCGAAGAAGGTCGACGATATATCCAAACATATTCTTCAAGACTTGGATAAAGATAGAATTGAAGTTGTAATCAACAAAGGTGAAGCCAGTGTTGCAGCTTTAGTGATTCAACCGAGTCTTCAAGATGAGATCAAGAAAAATCAACTGGAAGATAAGTTCATTACGGAAGAGGTGAAAAGGATCAAAGCAAAACAACCATCGGAATTTACCCTAGCGGAAGATGGATCGCTATGGTACAAGAACCGGATATGTGTTCCTAACATTCCGGAGATCAAGAGGGTGATCTTGGAAGAAGCTCACCGAACTCCTTACAGTATTCATCTCGGAAGTACAAAGAGATGTATATGGATTTGAAGGGAACATTCTAGTGGAACAATATGAAGCAGGAGATTGCCAAGTTCGTGTCTGAGTATGACACTTGCTCAAGGATTAAGGCGGAACATCAGAATCTGGCAGGGTTAATGCAGCCATTACCGATACCACAGTGGAAGTGGGAGGTGATCGGTATGGATTTCATTACCGGTTTACCGAGAACTCAAAGGCATAAAGATGCTATCTGGGTTATTATTGATCGATTGACCAAGACAGCACACTTTATCACCATCAATCAGAATTATTCTTGTGAAAGACTTGCCAAGATCTATGTTCAAGAGATCGTTAGCAAGCATGGAGTTCCCAAGAGGATTGTGTCTGACCGAGGATCGGTATTCACATCTGTGTTTTGGTAGCAATTACAGCAAGCTTTAGGTACTCAGCTTGATTTCAGTACTGTTTATCATCCGCAGACCGGTGGACAGACCGAGAGAACGAATCAGATTCTTGAAGATATGTTGAGAGCCTGCGTATTTGACTTTGGAGGCTCATGGGACGAACATCTCGCTTTGGCGGAGTTCGCATACAACAACAGTTACCACAGCAGTATACAGATGGCTCCATTTGAAGCCCTATATGGTCGAAAGTGTCGATCACCGATATGTTGGTATGAGACCAGAGAGAAGAATCTCATCGGACCAGATCTCGTCAAGGAGAAGCATGATGCAATAGCAATCATCCGAGAGCAGTTGAAAACAGCTCAGAGCCGTCAAAAGAGTTATGCGGATAAAAAGAGACGGCAGATAAAGTTTGAGGTAGGAGACTTAGTCTATCTGAAAGTGAGTCCTACCAGAGGTGTAAAAAGATTCGGTCTGAAAGGAAAGTTGAGCCCTAGATACATCGGACCATTCCAAATCCTAGACCAGAAGGGAGAGGTAGCCTATCAGTTGAAGTTACCAGCATCGTTGTCGAAGGTACACGATATATTTCACATCTCACAACTCCGAAAGTGTTTGAAAGAACCAAACGATAGAGTGGAACATATGGAAGTGGAGTTACAAGATGACTTGTCATATGTTGAAAAGCCAATCAAAATTCTTGCCGAAGAATGGAAGCAATTGAGGAATCGAGCGATTAAGTATTGCAATGTTAGAGTAAGCGACGTGGGAGAAAGAAGAAGATCTACGTAGAGACTACCCGTCCTTATTCAGGTACCTCATCTCTAATTTTGAGGATGAAATCCTTTTAAGGGGGTAGGATGTGAGAACCTTAGTTTCTAGGTTAGAGTAAGCGTCGTCGTGAAATGGGGTCAGATCAAATCGCGATGCTGAGTTGATCCGAACCTATCGAGCTACGTCGTGAGCTAAGTCGAGAGGGGGAGGAAATCTATTGTGCATTCACGGCATACGCATTACTCATGGCATTCCGTACTCATATGCATTGGAAATGAATATGATTGAAATTAAAAATTTATTGATTAAAGAAATATTACAAGTGTTAATGATATAACATTATTACAAAATGAATAAAGAAGAAGAAATGGAAAAGTACATGATTAATATTCTACCTATACATCATCTAAACCCTAATTCTTGAATCTTCAAATCTTCGAGTCTTTGAGCCTTGAGCTGTGGCGAAACACCAAGAGTCGGAGGGGGAAGATTCTTCGGAAATGTTGGCGGTCATCCGAGGTCATCGAGTATAGGTACTCGAGACCGTTGGAGTTGCACCGTTGCTACAGGAGGCAAAGTGTGAGGGACCCGGTATTTTAACTCGATTCAAAGAATTCACAACAAGTGCAGACGGTGACCATAGCCGCTACTTGCGACGGACTATGGCCCACCCCCGCCCCGTGCGACATGCATACGACATAATGCGTATGACTCACCACGGCCTGATTGAGGGATCACGATTCCAAAAACATATGCCTCACGCGTATGACTCACTTTGGCAATGGACCATGCATTCAATTTGCACTTCAGTTGAATCGAGATAAAATATTAAGTACCTCCATATGCATCCAACCACACTCCCCATTTCAAATATACACACATAATAGATGGGAGGTGGGTGCATATGTTGGACAGCAAGAATATCATCACACAAACCACTACGATATGATAATAAAACTAGCTGTCCACATTGGACTAAATAAATTACATCATTCGGTGATAACTGGAAGTTCAGTCAAATCTGAAATAAACATTGCGACAATAGATAAAGGAAATAAATCCCACAGCCGTGCATCAACCGCTGCCCAAAAGCCAAAATAATTCCCATGAGTCGAACGCCAACCAAAGAAACTGATCAACTAGGCATCATCGAAGAAATCCGCGACCATTGGCTCACCTGCAAAGTCTAGGAATATCCTAGGTGAGTACAAAGGTACTCGCAAGACTTATTCATGCTTGATTAGATGACCTACACATATATATACTACAGCAACAAGTAAACATGATGCATCTCAAGCTAACAAGATACAAAAATACGAAACATGGCATTAACGGTATGGAGAAAAGCATGGAAAATAACTTGCGGTCCAGATTTCATACATATCAATGCACGAACATAATAGCACTCACTTTGTCATTTCCATGTCAATTGGGACAGCCCACACCTCAATTTAAACATTGATCCATCACAACCACATTTTAATCAATCTCTCGGATCGCTACCGGCAATACGATCACCCGGAGTATAACGAGTGCATTTTCCCTTGGAGGTTGCAAGGCTCCAACTGACCGAGACTTACCTCAACCATACCCAGGCACAGATTCCCGGTGATGTCCACGCGGTGAAAAAGGGGGTGTAACACGATGAAGTAACCTCAGGTTGGTATAGCGACAGAAACACTTCTAACACCAGGGGTCGCATTCATGGCATCAATAAATACCAACCGTATTCATCGTGCACACGCCCTTCGGCTCTCACATCTTACTTTAGCAAGTTCAAGTTGATAGGGCAACAAGATTAATCCTCAGCCATAGCTGGGCATACACACAACACATCCTAACATGCTAGTTTCATCGAAATCCGACCATCACAAGCAAGCAAAAATTTCACCCACAAGCACATATAGTTAAGCATATGAAATGATGATAAAAATGTGCAACAAGCTCTGCTTGCCTTGGTCACAAAGCTCCTGGTCTTGAGGTGAATTGAAAGCCTGGTGGTCTCCTTCTTCGGGCTCTATTGCAAACAACACGAAGTACCGGAAACAAACGACCGAGAAAAGCAATAAGGTCCAGCATGGATGCATGATGACAAGTGCTAGGTGTGAATCTATAAAGTGACTAGGGGCATTAGGTGTCACGGACCCGGAATCCACATATGATTGGAGGAACGCGAAGTCGCCAAGGACCGAAGGACTCATCAGCCCGGTGGCACGGTACCTGCGCCGTACGCACCAAGGCGAAACGATCCGACACCCGCCACGTGCGGGCCGGCCGGAAGCGACCAATCTTCCCCAAACCACATATAGATCCCAGAT
Organism: Stipa capillata; assembly: GCA_019208055.1. Classification (NCBI taxonomy): domain Eukaryota; kingdom Viridiplantae; phylum Streptophyta; class Magnoliopsida; order Poales; family Poaceae; genus Stipa; species Stipa capillata. The sequence continues at coordinate 186,250 of JAGXJF010004864.1, forward strand.
ACCGGTGAAGGGGTAAGACCACGTGATAAGTCTGCGCTCCGCGATAGTCATAGGAGGACTAGAGCCCGGGATATGCATCCCCTCAACCCTACCTAGCCACGAGATGCGACTCTGGGAGGATCCAGCTCTGCTCTGCCGTCAGCGCGAGGCGTGACAGTCGTAGGAGGCTTAGCGAGTACGGGACGAATCCCCTGGATCGACTCAACCAAGGCTACGCAGGACTAGTGGTTCGCTCACCTCTGCCATCACGAAACGCAATCCTAGCACGCAATAATACCGCTGCACAGTTGTCCACATACTTCATCACATACACGCATTGTACATGGACAACCGCAAGTAACAACTTGGATTACCACAGCACAAATTCTACTAAAGAAAGACTTATAGAATACATATATATACACATAGCGACTCGGAAGTCGATCACAATATACATTATTACAAACAGCAGCGGAAGGAAAACAGAAAATGCCCGAGATGGTGGGGAAACCACCTTCAAACAGCTCGCAACAAAGATCCCGAGGAAATCGAAACCTAGAGTGGTAAATCCAAGCAGCGACGTCAACTTCAATTGCTCCAAGAACCTGCCTAGGATAAACCTAGGTGAGTACAACCACCGTACTCGCAAGACATTGCTTATTGATTAATTAAAACATGGTATTAATCAAGTTTGACAAGTGATAAAGGTTTGCATTTTATAACAAGTTCAAGTTACATACTAGAGATGAAATGAACATAAACTACACAATTTAAAATCATATTGTAGCAAGAGCATAGCAATGATAAACACATGACGATAAAAGTAACTTACGAGCATACACACAAATATAATAATACGAATGTCATCATTTCCAATTTATTTGGGTAGCCCACACCCATTTAAAAATCTCAATCTTTCTCACGGCAACACATACCTCAAACTCCAATTCATGGCAACACCTGCCTTTACTCACTCTCATGGCCACACATGCCTAACCGTCACCAACGAGCCGACAACCTCGGATATAAAGAGCGCAACCCTGGTGGAGTTCACACTACTCCCCCCAGTCTCTGAGACTTACCTCAACTATATCGTAGTTTCGTTTCGTTGGTGACCTACGCGTTTTCCCTCGGGTCTTCACCGCCGACTCAGCCACCTCGGGTATAAGGAGTGCAACCCTGCTGGAGGTTGTGAGGCTCCACGCAGTCTCTGAGACTTATCCCCAATATACCGTAGTGCTGGTCTCGATAACACCCTCGATTCTCTTCTTCACCGCCGACTCAACCACCTCGGGTATAAGGAGTGCAACCCTGGTGGAGTTCACAAGACTCCCACCAGTCTCTGAGACTTATCCCCAATATACCGTAGTGTTGGCCTCGGTACACCTTCGGTTCTCATCGACGTGTGGTAACGGTAGTGTATGTGGGAGTCACCTCAGACTGGGGCGCACAAACACAATCTCAATAATCTCAATAATCTCAATAATCTCATTAGCCACCAGTTTTATCCCACATACATGTCCCCTCGGCACTCACATCTCACTTTATTAGGTTCAAGTTAAAAGGGCATCAGGTTAAAGTATCAACCTGAGCTACTGCATAATAGCACGGCCTACACATACTAATGAAGTATCCAGCACAGATCAAACAATCATTCACACAAGCATACCACACCAAACAGGGATTAACACACAGTGTAATAATTAATCAACAAGCAATGGAGCTTGCCTGGGAGCTGGGTGACGATGCCTAATACATCCACGAGCGTTCACGAGAAAATCCGAAGTGGCCAAACTTCAATAAGAAGCAAATGACCTCCAAAAAGGGAAAAACAAATCTAAGAAACCGGTTTGAAATTGACGAAAATGTATGGATGCAATTGACGTGGATGCAACTACGGTGGATTAAAATAAAGTGTACAAATACATAGGCAGGTTGGTCGTTATTCCAGATTCTAGCCTAGTTTTAGTTGTACTATCATTTTAATTCTTGGACGAACCTAGGTGATGGATGCATGCATGAGATGTGATGGATAGTTAAGGAAAAAGGCTGTTATATCAATGGTTAGAATTAGGGCTCCTCCGATTGCTTCACAGTGGTGGTAGGTGAGGACATGGTTTTGTGGTTATACTTCGGCCGTTAAGCGAATTGTGACACTAAGCATATTTAGTTTGGCTGTTAAGCTAGATTCTCTAGGATATACATATCTGAAGGTTGTTTACATTTTTCTACCAGTTCTACAAGTTTAATTAAACTTAATATTTCCTGTCTTCTTCTCAGTAAAGAAAGAATTTAACTAATCTCAATTAGCAAGACGGTGAGGGCTAGAGGATGATAAAGCGGGTCTATGCCATAAGTCAAGTTCGATAATACCCGGTTGGGTCCCTGGGCTTATATAACATGTTAACGTGTAGGCGCATTTTCTTTATACTAAGGCAACGGTCTAATTACCACATTAATCATTGATGTTAGTGTTACACCCGCGGGGAAAAGATCAATCAAGCCAAACACGTATTTAACTGATCACCGAAGTAACCAGAGTTAATTACTAGGTAATAGCTTGTTTTTGGGAGAACTAAGTGTAATTATTCTGCTATTTCCTAACCCCTCAGCTAAACAATTTTTAATCCGATATGGCCCTGTTCACCAATTAGTGCACATCCAACACCCAGTCTCTAAGCGTTCATCTAACACTCATTAACACCTAGAGCATTGTTTACGTTTGTAATAGAACTCATCTAACCCGAATAACTGAGTACATTGGTTTCAACCAACTGTTATGGACACCACTAACTAGTCTACCAGTGAGTATCGGGAATGTGAAATTTGATACCTACATCTAACTAGCTCACTCATGCATGCATGTATTGTAACCCATCACAATCTACTTAACTGGATTCTGATGTGATAAAAGCATTAGTTAGGTCGGGTATACACCGTCTCCGAGTTCAATATTCTGCTTATTACATGAGTCGACATGGCAGATGATGGATATATGTATGACTTTAGATGTAGCATCTATTCTCATCAATTTTATCACATATAAGCATACCAAGCATTTGAATCTCAAATGCTAATCAGTTAATTAAAGATACCGTAGGCATGCTTATGTCAAAACATCACAGCCAATGAAGATAATGCATCCCTTAAACACAGCAGGATTCTCATGCATCAGGACACAGCCGAGTCTCCCTTGATTATAAAATCTACCCAGCATCAACACATCTAGACTAATTGACAGTATCGCTGGGCAACTACTAATCTTTTGCCTCTCACCATCAACCTTAATCAAAACCAATTGGACCAAACATGGCAAGAAATGAACCCTAGACAATGGGGAATGGGAGCTCACCGGAGAAGATGTGCTTGGTAGCCGAAGGAAGAAGAGGGGCGCGTCCGAGGTGCTCGGTTGGCAGCAGTGGTTGGTGTAGATCGACGTGGTGGTTGCTGGAGGCGAGGCGGTGCTGGTGCCCAAGAACGGCGCAGAGGTGGGCTCGGACGGCGACGGGGCGACGGGGCCGGGCTGGTCCTGGAGGCGAGCGGCACCGGTGAAGAGGGAAGCTGGCGGGGAGCTAGGACGGAGGAAGAGCGGCGCTGGGTAGAGGGAAGGCGCCGGCGGCGGGGTGAAGGAGGGGGATGAGTGGGGGAGCGGCGCACGGGAAGGAGGCTGGCGGAAGGGGGCTGCCGGCAGTGGCTCGCCGGCCACTGCGGCGAGCGGCGGAGGCGGCGGCCGTGGCGCAGGCGGCGGCATGTGCAGAGAGGCGAGGGGAGAGGAGGCACGGCCGGCGGCTCGCTGGAGCTACCAAGGGAGGCGGCGGCGGCTTGGGGATAGAGGGGAGCGGCGGCGGCGCACCAGGGAGGAGGAGGTGGTGGCCGGCGCAGCTAGGGGCTTGGGAGGCCGGCGCGGATGGCGGGGCGAGCGGCGCGGCCACGGGGAGCCGGCTTGGGTGGCGGCGGGAGTAGGAGATGGGGGAGAGGCGCGGGGAGAGGAGCTGCTCGTGGGGTGGTTCTTTGGAGAAATCAGTAGAGGCAAGAAAATTTGGGGAAGAAGGAGCTTTGGAGCACTCGGTTTTGAGGAAAAGCAAATAGCAGGGGAGAAGGCAGGGCTTGCTACTGCACGTGGAGAAGAGGGACTGCTGAGAGGTCCACGCGGCAGGTAAGGTCAATTTCTGGTTTTCTTTCTCTTCTATTTTATTTTAGTTCTCTATTTTACACTAACGATTGAATGCAGGCAATTGTTGATAAATTTTCAAGTATCACGGAACTCCAAAGATGACCTCAGAGTATACGTGGTATCCAGGAATTTGTGCAGGCAAGTATAATGTATTTTTTTCACTTTCGTTTAGTTGTAGAAGTAAAACAACTCAATCCAGCTTTGGAGTACTAGTGGTTCAACCACGTTCCAAGAATCCATGTTTATGTTTGCAGATAGGACTAACACTTCAATATGGCAGGAGGTCGACTTGATCACCATATCCCGATTCTATCTGAAAGAAAATGTTCTCGAGAAATTACTTGGTCAAATAAACAACGAGTTCCAATGACTTGAGCATTTCTTTAGGAAACTCTCATCAAATCTGTAGGACTTATAAAATTATTGGATTGGAGTTCGGTTGGGGTTGGGTTCACCGGTCTATTCTTAAGTTGATATCGGAACATGTTCTTGGGTTTTTCAGGTTGAACCAATTTAAATGGCCTAGATGCATGCATGTATGAGAAGAAGACCGATTTATCCACGATGATCCTCACTGATCTCGTGTCTTAAGATTTGGTCACTACAAAACCTACCCCCCTTAAAAGAATCTCGTCCCGAGATTCCTACGGTAAAGAAGGGAAGACGAGGTATTTCAACTTGCGGCCAGACTTTGACGAGATACCAAGCTGTTGATAGTGGGAAAGCAGAATCACTTATCGACTTTTACACTAGTTCTAAAAAGAGAAAACCAGGTTAGATCATCATTCTACGGTGTCCCGGCTTTAATAGATTTTCGGAAAGCGTATCCTACACCACCTCCGGGGCATCCTGCGCTTCCTCGGCAGTGACGTGGTTCGTCCTTCCACGGCCTGCAAATTGAGGCTTGCTGGAGGATGGTCTCCTAACTTGAGGATCTCCACTTGGTTGTCCTTGCCGTGCCTTGGAGGCAAAAGCTTGTCCCGAACGCGGAAAGAAGCAACGGTTAGTGAAATGTCCCATGTTTCCGCAGTTATGGCATTCAACCTTGCTCCAATCTATGACGGACCGAGACTGTCGACGCTGGGGACGTGACTGGAAACCTTGTGGCCTCTGAGAAAAACGTCCACGGGGACGGGGTGGTTGTGGCTGCCACACCCGCGGCTTTTGTGAACTGCTTGCGGCTGATTTCTGAATCTCCCTTTCGCGCTTGCGATTCTGGCTGAGAACGGACTCTCTTGCTTCTATGTTAATGACTTTATCCACCAAGTACTGAAAGTCGCGCACGTCAACAGTGGCTAGCCTTGCCCGCATCTCATCATTCAATTTGTCCATAAAGTGCCGAACCTTCTCTCTATCGGTGGAAACTTCCTGAGAGGCATACCGCGATAGGTGGTTGAATTCACGAAGGAATTCCATGATGGGTTTCTTGCCTTGACGGAGATCTCGGAACTCCTCCCTCTTCAAGTTCATGATTCCGTCGGGGATATGGAAGTTGCGGAAACCGGTCTTGAACTCGTTCCATGTGACCACGTGGCCAGCAACTTGCGTGGCCAAGAAGTTTTCCCACCATTCTGCGGCAGCGCCTGCCAGGCAGTGGGAAGCGAACCTGACCTTGTTAGCTTCAGCGCACTCTGCTAGCTCGATTTTCCTTTCAATTTGCCGGATCCAGCTATCTGCCTCCAGCGGGTCATCGGCTTGGTCGAAGGTTGGCGGTTGGGTCCGCTGAAAGTCAACTAGACCACCTCGAGCTCGGCCATTTATTGCGCCTAGATTGTGCACTAGTTGCTCTAGAATGCGATTCTGGGTTGCCAACACATCTGCTATGTTGGGTTGTTGAGGAGGAGGTGGCACTTCCGCCTCGTCGCGCTCACGGCGACCACGAGCAGCTCCACGTGTTCCAGAAGCCATGCTGTTGCAGCCAAATGACAACAAGATGAGAGGGCAACACGGGAGAGGTGGAAAACATAGCGGGAATGTTCTGAAAACTGCGATCAGATAGTGCATAATCTCAGAGGGAGTCCAAAGAAGAAGTTTTAGAACTTGTCATAATCTTTCTAATGCCACGGAGATTTCTCCAATCAGAGTTACGATGGAAAAGTTATGATCAAAACACTAGTGCTGATATGCAGTTTTTTCAGAAACTGCAATCTATTAAGCTGAAAATGGTAACCTTAATTCCAGAATTTTAATTGGAGCTCAGCAGCAAACTTATTGGAAGTTTTGAGTAGATATCGGTAGAGTTTTTATTTACTTGAATTGGGTAAGTGGAACTAAAGATACATAATTAACAGCGGAGGATCTGAAAAGGGGTGATATCCAGCTTTTAGTATGCAGCCTGAACATCAGACTCGCTTAAGGCATAAAGAGAAGGGTTTCCATTATCGTTCGAGTGTGATTGCACTTCAGCGATAAGAAGGATCTTAGAGTACACTCTCAATTAGGGGTTACTGAAGGGTTAGAATCCTTGTCCCACAAGAGGAACAAGGGGGGAGGGGGAAGTCGTCAATGAGGCACGAGCGGAGTGGCTTATTCTAGAGAATGTCGATGGAACTTTTGTCGTAGTGAGGGTCATTCTATTTCGGGAGAATCTAAGGTCTCGATGAAGAGAATGCAAGGCCATAAGTAGCTAACCCGTTGTTCAGGAAGATACTGAGACGTAGGGATCACAAGGAACATAAGCATGGTAGAACAGTGAAGCTGAGAGGGTATACCGCTGCTCAAGAACTTCCACCGCACTACAGGAAGATGAGGGCTAATGAAAATGTTAGTCACGTAGACTTTAAAACATGGATTGGAGATAGGGATATTCTCAGCATCCAAAGATGGAAACCAGAAACTTAAGTTCTTAAAGATAGAGATTCGGTCTGGCTTGCTCATTTGGACTGTGGGGTGCATATACAACCACAGGGGTGATCAGTCCCGGTAGCGGTACTCATACCACTCCAAGTATTCAGGCCGACCGATGTTAGTCCCTTCAGGGCTAAGGACAGGGCATACAGGGATACACCACTCGAGCGCACTAGAAGCAAATAGCAGGGTAGACGGTATGGGGGCCAATCCATCCCGTACTCAAACTATTGACTCCGCACGCCGATGGTCGAATCGTGTTGGCTAGTACTCAACCAAAAGATTCAACGTGGACGAGAATCTATAGAAAAGGGGTGCATCACCACCAGGAGGAGGGGTTGTTACTCATCACTTAACCCCACACATTAACATCCAATCGAGCTGAAGGGTAAAGGCATCGTTCAAGAAGTGGGTTGGGCATTAATCCAGAGCGGATGGAGTAGTCTTACTAGAGCTGGGGAATATAATTTTGTCACTATAGAAGGATTGCACTTTCTCAAATACTCCATAGAATCCGGGCATAGGTTAGTAAGTGGTATTAGAGCCAGGTTTCAATCCTGGGCAACGGTAAATGGTAAAGATGCGACAGACTTAAATCAAGAAGGGAGAAGATCACATGAAGGACCCTTCGATAGGAAAGGTAAAGGAATAAACCACATGCGCACATGACGCTTTGGAAAATCATAGCTCACAAGGATCACCTAAACAGGAAATATGAGAAGGTCGAATCGATGATAAGGAACAAGACATGAACCCCAAAAGACAATTTCGAGTTCGGTTAACGACTCGATCATTAGCCCTTTGCCAAGAGATGGAGGCATCTCACCTTCTAAATTGCAGTAGTGAGAAGCCCAAGGAGTCGTGGAAGCCATATGACCACAAGGGAAACCAAATGGCTTTGCTGTTACTTGATTGAGACAAAAATTTCAAAGGATACTTCACAGAGTCTTATATGGGCAGCAAGGGCATGTTAATATCACAAGGACATAGAAAGGCCCTAAAGGGATAAAGTTGGACTTTGTTAGAAACAAGGAATTAAAAGCAAAGGAGAAACACTCAGGTTTACACATATGGTATGAATAAATACCTAACCGCTTAAGGAACGTCTCGCTAAGAAGCAAGACGGGGTAAGAGTTGTAAACATTTTGCAACCAAAATGAGGTAGGAAAGAAGAAAATTCAGACCTAAGACAGCGGAAGATAAGGAATAAATAGAAATCTTACCTAGTATTTTTGAAGCTAGTTTGTAATTTCATAAATAGCTTTTTCAATCAAAGTCCTTAACTAACGTCCACCTGCAATTGGCTCCCTACGGTCAATTTGGCTCTGATACCAAGCTGTCACGGACCCGGAATCCACATATGATTGGAGGAACGCGAAGTCGCCAAGGACCGAAGGACTCGTCAGCCCGGTGGCACGGTACCTGCGCCGTACGCACCAAGGCGAAACGATCCGACACCCGCCACGTGCGGGCCGGCCGGAAGCGACCAATCTTCCCCAAACCACATATAGATCCCAGATACCGGTGAAGGGGTAAGACCACGTGATAAGTCTGCGCTCCGCGATAGTCATAGGAGGACTAGAGCCCGGGATATGCATCCCCTCAACCCTACCTAGCCACGAGATGCGACTCTGGGAGGATCCAGCTCTGCTCTGCCGTCAGCGCGAGGCGTGACGGTCGTAGGAGGCTTAGCGAGTACGGGACGAATCCCCTGGATCGACTCAACCAAGGCTACGCAGGACTAGTGGTTCGCTCACCTCTGCCATCACGAAACGCAATCCTAGCACGCAATAATACCGCTGCACAGTTGTCCACATACTTCATCACATACACGCATTGTACATGGACAACCGCAAGTAACAACTTGGATTACCACAGCACAAATTCTACTAAAGAAAGACTTATAGAATACATATATATACACATAGCGACTCGGAAGTCGATCACAATATACATTATTACAAACAGCAGCGGAAGGAAAACAGAAAATGCCCGAGATGGTGGGGAAACCACCTCCAAACAGCTCGCAACAAAGATCCCGAGGAAATCGAAACCTAGAGTGGTAAATCCAAGCAGCGACGTCAACTTCAATTGCTCCAAGAACCTGCCTAGGATAAACCTAGGTGAGTACAACCACCGTACTCGCAAGACATTGCTTATTGATTAATTAAAACATGGTATTAATCAAGTTTGACAAGTGATAAAGGTTTGCATTTTCATAACAAGTTCAAGTTACATACTAGAGATGAAATGAACATAAACTACACAATTTAATCTCATTGTAGCAAGAGCATAGCAATGATAAACACATGACGATAAAAGTAACTTACGAGCATACACACAAATATAATAATACGAATGTCATCATTTCCAATTTATTTGGGTAGCCCACACCCATTTAAAAATCTCAATCTTTCTCACGGCAACACATACCTCAACTCCAATTCATGGCAACACCTGCCTTTACTCACTCTCATGGCCACACATGCCTAACCGTCACCAACGAGCCGACAACCTCGGATATAAAGAGTGCAACCCTGGTGGAGTTCACACTACTCCCCCCAGTCTCTGAGACTTACCTCAACTATATCGTAGTTTCGTTTCGTTGGTGACCTACGCGTTTTCCCTCGGGTCTTCACCGCCGACTCAGCCACCTCGGGTATAAGGAGTGCAACCCTGCTGGAGGTTGTGAGGCTCCACGCAGTCTCTGAGACTTATCCCCAATATACCGTAGTGCTGGTCTCGATAACACCCTCGATTCTCTTCTTCACCGCCGACTCAACCACCTCGGGTATAAGGAGTGCAACCCTGGTGGAGTTCACAAGGCTCCCACCAGTCTCTGAGACTTATCCCCAATATACCGTAGTGTTGGCCTCGGTACACCTTCGGTTCTCATCGACGTGTGGTAAGGGTAGTGTATGTGGGAGTCACCTCAGACTGGGGCGCACAAACACAATCTCAATAATCTCAATAATCTCAATAATCTCATTAGCCACCAGTTTTATCCCACATACATGTCCCCTCGGCGCTCACATCTCACTTTATTAGGTTCAAGTTAAAAGGGCATCAGGTTAAAGTATCAACCTTAGCTACTGCATAATAGCACGGCCTACACATACTAATGAAGTATCCAGCACAGATCAAGCAATCATTCACACAAGCATACCACACCAAACAGGGATTAACACACAGTGTAATAATTAATCAACAAGCAATGGAGCTTGCCTGGGAGCTGGGTGACGATGCCTAATACATCCACGAGCGTTCACGAGAAAATCCGAAGTGGCCAAACTTCAATAAGAAGCAAATGACCTCCAAAAAAGGGAAAAACAAATCTAAGAAACCGGTTTGAAATTGACGAAAATGTATGGATGCAATTGACGTGGATGCAACTACGGTGGATTAAAATAAAGTGTACAAATACATAGGCAGGTTGGTCGTTATTCTAGATTCTAGCCTAGTTTTAGTTGTACTATCATTTTAATTCTTGGACGAACCTAGGGGATGGATGCATGCATGAGATGTGATGGATAGTTAAGGAAAAAGGCTGTTATATCAATGGTTAGAATTAGGGCTCCTCCGATTGCTTCGCAGTGGTGGTAGGTGAGGACATGGGTTTGTGGTTATACTTCGGCCGTTAAGCGAATTGTGACACTAAGCATATTTAGTTTGGCTGTTAAGCTAGATTCTCTAGGATATACATATCTGAAGGTTGTTTACATTTTTCTACCAGTTCTACAAGTTTAATTAAACTTAATATTTCCTGTCTTCTTCTCAGTAAAGAAAGAATTTAACTAATCTCAATTAGCAAGACGGTGAGGGCTAGAGGATGATAAAGCGGGTCTATGCCATAAGTCAAGTTCGATAATACCCGGTTGGGTCCCTGGGCTTATATAACATGTTAACGTGTAGGCGCATTTTCTTTATACTAAGGCAACGGTCTAATTACCACATTAATCATTGATGTTAGTGTTACACCCGCGGGGAAAAGATCAATCAAGCCAAACACGTATTTAACTGATCACCGAAGTAACCAGAGTTAATTACTAGGTAATAGCTTGTTTTTGGGAGAACTAAGTGTAATTATTCTGCTATTTCCTAACCCCTCAGCTAAACAATTTTTAATCCGATATGGCCCTGCTCACCAATTAGTGCACATCCAACACCCAGTCTCTAAGCGTTCATCTAACACTCATTAACACCTAGAGCATTGTTTACGTTTGTAATAGAACTCATCTAACCCGAATAACTGAGTACATTGGTTTCAACCAACTGTTATGGACACCACTAACTAGTCTACCAGTGAGTATCGGGAATGTGAAATTTGATACCTACATCTAACTAGCTCACTCATGCATGCATGTATTGTAACCCATCACAATCTACTTAACTGGATTCTGATGTGATAAAAGCATTAGTTAGGTCGGGTATACACCGTCTCCGAGTTCAATATTCTGCTTATTACATGAGTCGACATGGCAGATGATGGATATATGTATGACTTTAGATGTAGCATCTATTCTCATCAATTTTATCACATATAAGCATACCAAGCATTTGAATCTCAAATGCTAATCAGTTAATTAAAGATACCGTAGGCATGCTTATGTCAAAACATCACAGCCAATGAAGATAATGCATCCCTTAAACACAGCAGGATTCTCATGCATCAGGACACAGCCGAGTCTCCCTTGATTACAAAATCTACCCAGCATCAACACATCTAGACTAATTGACAGTATCGCTGGGCAACTACTAATCTTTTGCCTCTCACCATCAACCTTAATCAAAACCAATTGGACCAAACATGGCAAGAAATGAACCCTAGACAAAGGGGAATGGGAGCTCACCGGAGAAGATGTGCTTGGTAGCCGAAGGAAGAAGAGGGGCGCGTCCGAGGTGCTCGGTTGGCAGCAGTGGTTGGTGTAGATCGACGTGGTGGTTGCTGGAGGCGAGGCGGTGCTGGTGCCCAAGAACGGCGCAGAGGTGGGCTCGGACGGCGACGGGGCGACGGGGCCGGGCTGGTCCTGGAGGGCGTAGTGGCGGCGCGCACGGTGAAGAGGGAAGCTGGCGGGGAGCTAGGACGGAGGGAGAGCGGCGCTGGGTAGAGGGAAGGCGCCGGCGGCGGGGTGAAGGAGGGGGATGAGTGGGGGAGCGGCGCACGGGAAGGAGGCTGGCGGAAGGGGGCTGCCGGCAGTGGCTCGCCGGCCACTGCGGCGAGCGGCGGAGGCGGCGGCCGTGGCGCAGGCGGCGGCGTGTGCAGAGAGGCGAGGGGAGAGGAGGCACGGCCGGCGGCTCGCTGGAGCTACCAAGGGAGGCGGCGGCGGCTTGGGGAATAGAGGGGAGCGGCGGCGGTGCACCAGGGAGGAGGAGGTGGTGGCCGGCGCAGCTAGGGGCTTGGGAGGCCGGCGCGGATGGCGGGGCGAGCGGCGCGGCCACGGGGAGCCGGCTTGGGTGGCGGCGCGAGTAGGAGATGGGGGAGAGGCGCGGGGAGAGGAGCTGCTCGTGGGGTGGTTCTTTGGAGAAATCAGTAGAGGCAAGAAAATTTGGGGAAGAAGGAGCTTTGGAGCACTCGGTTTTGAGGAAAAGCAAATAGCAGGGGAGAAGGCAGGGCTTGCTACTGCACGTGGAGAAGAGGGACTGCTGAGAGGTCCACGCGGCAGGTAAGGTCAATTTCTGGTTTTCTTTCTCTTCTATTTTATTTTAGTTCTCTATTTTACACTAACGATTGAATGCAGGCAATTGTTGATAAATTTTCAAGTATCACGGAACTCCAAAGATGACCTCAGAGTATACGTGGTATCCAGGAATTTGTGCAGGCAAGTATAATGTATTTTTTTCACTTTCGTTTAGTTGTAGAAGTAAAACAACTCAATCCAGCTTTGGAGTACTAGTGGTTCAACCACGTTCCAAGAATCCATGTTTATGTTTGCAGATAGGACTAACACTTCAATATGGCAGGAGGTCGACTTGATCACCATATCCCGATTCTATCTGAAAGAAAATGTTCTCGAGAAATTACTTGGTCAAATAAACAACGAGTTCCAATGACTTGAGCATTTCTTTAGGAAACTCTCATCAAATCTGTAGGATTTATAAAATTATTGGATTGGAGTTCGGTTGGGGTTGGGTTCACCGGTCTATTCTTAAGTTGATATCGGAACATGTTCTTGGGTTTTTCAGGTTGAACCAATTTAAATGGCCTAGATGCATGCATGTATGAGAAGAAGACCGATTTATCCACGATGATCCTCACTGATCTCGTGTCTTAAGATTTGGTCACTACATTAGGAATCCACGGCAACAAGAATTTTTCAATTTGAACTTGTGGAAATTAAAGTGTTGCCCTAACAATGCATGCATGTCGATTTATGTCCAACTTCAATTTAGGGTTCAGAATTGTTATTCATCGTGAATGGTCGTGCCCTAAATTGTTCATATTATGAAAGTAATCTGAGATACGAGTCTAACACAACTGGAATCATTCAATTTGGAGCTGTAGATAACTAGTTATGATTTATCGAAAAACGACGCACGAGAGGATGAAATATGACACACACAAAGTTGGTCAAATTTTAAATTAGAATTTTGAAATTATGTTTGAACTAGGTTGTAGAGAATTTCATAAGGATTCCAGAAATATAAAATTTATTGGATTTGGAGCTACGAGCAGAAAGTTATCACGTTTTCAAATTGTCTGATTTGGGGCAAAACCCAAAACCTAGAAATTATTCCTCTGCGAAAATCGAAATTGCTACGCGCACCCGAAGAAACTACCCTAAACCTAGCCTCGGCCAACCGACATGTGGGGCCCTTTTGGCAGCTCTGACTGGTCAACCAAGACCCAGGCAGCTGCTGACTGTGCACCAGTTGGCCAATTAGGGGCCGCCACGTCACTCCTTTTCTCACTCCCTCTCTCTCTCTCTCTGCACCGGGGTGGCCGGAGGGGATCGGGCGGTGGCTCCCTCGTCGGAGCATCGCCGGAGAAAACCCAGAGGCACTACGAAAGGATGGTGAGACCGGGAGAGACGGTGGAAGCACCGGTGGTTCACCCCGAGTTCGATGCGTAGGGGCGGCAAGGCAGAGGAGGTCGGAGCGGTGCTCGCGGTGGCAGTCGGCAGCGGGGAGCTTCGGTTGTCGTCGGCGGCGAGCCTCGGGCACGGATCTGTGACGGGAAAGAGCGGAGGAGGTTAGGAAAGGGGAGAGGACACTCGGGGGCAAGAAAATGGAGCTCGGGGAGGACAGGAGCGGCGGCGTGAGCTCGCCGGAGCTGCGGCCGGAGGCGGAGACGAACGCGGCGAAGAAGAAGGGCTCGGGCACGTGTAGCGACCAAATTTAAATACACGAGATCGGCAAAGATCGTCGTGATGAATTTGGTTTTCCTCTCATACATGCATGCATTATGTCATCTGATTTTAGCTCCGATTAAAAACCCTAACGTATGACCCGAAAACACTCTTAAGCGAAACCCACCCCTAGCTTCACCCAATTTTCAGCTTACCAATTCCTTGCAAGTACCAAATCCCTCAGAGGACTAACCTCAAGATTTTCAAGTCTCCGGACTACAATTAAATACTTGACCAAAGGATTGCTCAAATCTTTTCCTTCGAAAACCACAACTGAAACGAGTCAAAATTCATTTTTAGGTCTATATACCAGAATAACAAAATATGAGGCTAAGTTGAGGTGTCCCTATTAATCGACAAAAGTTTGTCAACCAGGTTATAAAAATATATATATTTTTATTAACCAGTACAAAACGAAATACAGCAAAATAAAAGATAAAAATTACAATCTAGCAATCGTGTGGGTCCCACCAGCAGATTCGTTTCCCTCTCTTTTCTTCACCCGCCGGCAGCTCCCTCCTTTCACCTGGCCAGCACAGCTAGCAGCTCCACCACGTAGCTCTCATGCAGTCTCCAGGTGGCAATCAATCCCCGGCGCCACTGCCTCTTTTTCCCCCTCTCCCTATTTCTTTTTCTCTCCTTCACCACACACACGCAGTACTTCTCTTCTTCTCCATGTGCAGCAGCAGGCCACTTCTTCTCCCTCCCCCCAAATTCTCTTCTCCCCTCCAAATCCCAGCCAGAATCAAGAACCAATTCCTGCATGTTATATCACCGGATTCCCCATCCCGTGAGCTTTCAATCCACACAAAAATTTGTGACATGCATGAGTATATGGGCATTTTGCCATTGGTGCAAAGGGATTGGGCGTCATCTTCTTCACTGCCGGCCGCCCATTGCTCCACCCGTGCACCGCCGCCGGCAGCCTCCTGCCCCGGCCGTCGCCTCCCGCCGCCCGTGGCCGCTCCTCCCCGCTGGAACCCGCCATCGGCCAGCCCCGTTTGGCCTCTCCTCCGGCCGGCCGTTAATCGCCGCCACCGGCTGGAGCTCGTCGCCGTGCGCCTCCGCTCCCCCTTTGCGCAGTCCCTCGCCGCCACCCCTAGCTACGCCGCCGGCCTCCCTCCGCCCCTCCTCTCCGTCGGCCGGCGAGCTAAAGCCGCCGCTCCGCTGCTCCCCTTCGCGCGCCCCAGGCCCTGCTGCCGCCCTCGGTCATGTCGCCGCCGCTCCCTGGTGCACCGCCGCAGCTCGCGGCAGTGGCTGGTGAGCCTCTGCCTTGGCTGCCCCATGGCCCAAGCGTCGGCCGCCGCCCTCACCGGTTTCCTCCGCCGCCTGTGCTCCCTCTCCAGGCCTCGCCGCCGTCCGGGCCTTTCCCCAAACCTGAGCTGCTCGCCGTGTGCCTCGCCGCTAGGGGTGAGCACTGCTCAACCCATTTTATTTCCTTTTCTTGTTATCTGTTATTATTTCTTGTGAGGTATTTGGTTAAGACATTTTTACCAGCTGCCGTAAATGAACTGAGAGCCGGGTTGAGCACTGTTGGTCCCAGAATCGATTAGTTATGCGACGCCCTAATCACTTTTCTATTGAGCTAATGGTCGATGGGTAAACCCTGACCAGCAACTGTTATGCTGTCCAGTCAGTAGGTATCGAGTAGGGTTAATTGGATTAACGGCTAAGCTGTATTAGAAATATACCTAATGACCTGATAATCAAGTGGACTAGTGACCACATCTAATTAGTGACCACGGCAGATTGATGATGTCCCGACATTTTTAATAATCAGCTAATGAACCAAGGTTACTTGAATTGATAACTGACGGTCGAATTTAACATATTTTATGTTAACGGCTGCTCAAATAAAAACACTGCCGTATTACGTGAGTAAATTAGTACCAAAGTAATCGCTGTAGATTCAGTCTGGAGCGATTTGCTAATCAATGGATGCATTAGTGAGTCAACTGTAATCAACCTATTTAACTACTTCGGGTAGAGTTGGTTAAAAGCTAGTCTTTGGTTAATGAACTTAAAACCTTAGCTATGATTGGCTGAGGCTTAACCATTGTAGTAATAACGGAAATGATTATCTAATTATCATTACTGTGTACAAGATAAGCTAATTATTGTGAATCGTCAATGAAACACAACCAATATGTATACCTTTAGCCAATAATAAGAGTCAGACACACCAATTCGACTGTGGCCCTAGTAACTGTTAGTTGTACTCATAACCGTTAGTCTTTCATCAACTGCTATAGGAATGACCATTTAAACTTACATGCTAAGTTTGTAGCTAAGCACTAATCAAAGTTAAGTAATTGCCTTAAGAGTTGTTTAACTGCCACTCGAAAACCATGGTTAATTTTTAAGTTATATAGCGATGAAAGGTTTTGATCGACTAATCTGCAGGTCACATACTAGGACTTAAGCGATTGCCACTTAGTTCTTTATAACTAGCATATGGTTACTATACGTGCCTCCCCGAATTCCTAATCACACTTTTTGGAACCCAGTTAAGCACTAATGCTTATCATACTGATTACCGCGTACACCTGCCATCTTTCATAAATGTAATTCTAGCTAGTTATGAGGGTACCTGACGTACTACTTCCTTACTGAGAAGAAGACAGGAAATGCAGGAAATGCTAAGTAGATTAACCTGTAGAACTTGTAGAAAATGTAAACGACCTCCAAAAACATGAATATTAGAGAATCTAGCTTAACAGCCAAACTAAAAATGCTTAGTGTCACAATTCGTCTAACGCCCGGAAAATAATCGCGACTCCATGCTCTCACCTAAGGCAACGAATCAATCAAATAAACCCTAACCCTAATTACAGATTTAAAACCTTTCTCCTTAGTTGCATATCGTATTTCATGCATGCATCCATTTTTAGGGTCATCCATGATTAAAGTTATAACACCACTAAAACTAACCCAAAAATTTGAAATGAATATTAACCTGCCTATGTAATTGTATATCTTCGTTTTAATCCACTGTAGTTGCATCGCATGCATTTTTGTAATGTTCGCAATAGTTCCTTAGACTTGTCTCTTTTCCTTTCTAGAGGTTGTTTGCTTCTTATTGGAGTTTGGCTACTTTGGATTTCCTCACAAACGCTAGTGGATACGTTATCCATCGTCACCCGGCATACGACTCCACGCAAGATCAGGAATAACCCGAACAAGGCAAGCAGAGCTTGTTGCATCTTTACCTTCCGTACTCTTGTGTATGCCCTTACTATATGTGCTATGTGTATGAATGTTTATCTGTGAATCGTCGCAAGTTGCGTACACTAGCATGTGTAGGATGTGTCTTACGTCGAGAACATCTAATGGCTCTTCAACTAAATTGTTAAGTGAGTTGGGAGAGCCGAGGGCGTGCACAATGGGTACGGTTGGTGTTTATTGACGAGAGATGGCGACCCAGGTGTAAGTAGAGTTTTGTCGCCACACCAACCCTATCTTCAGCGTGTCACCATCCCTTATCATACGTGGACGCTAGCGAGAACCAACACTGAGGATAGTTGGGGTAAGCCTCCATGCACTTTGGAGGCTCGCTACCTCCAAACTGTTATGCACTCACTATGCCTGCAGGGGTTGAGTTGTCGGTAGTGGTTCGAGAGATTAAAATGAACATGTGTGGATTGGAACGCTAGCGAGAATCAACACTGAGGATAGTTGGGGTAAGCCTCCATGCACTTTGAGAGGCTCGTTACCTCCAAACTGTTATGCACTCACTATGCCTGCAGGGGTTGAGTTGTCGTTGGTGGATTTGATTTAGGGGCTGCCCTAATTGGATTGGATATTGTTTAATGGATTAATTTGGATTGGACTCATGGGCTGTCCCCATGAATTTGGAATCGATGATTTGATCTCATGGTGACTTGGTTGTGATATGTTGTATCCTGAGTTAGCCTGTTACTTAGTCTGCCGTTATTTTACCCTGTGAAGGTTATGTTCTTAACTGGTATATTGTTACTCTGAGAAGCATTTATGTTTAATTGTTGATGTATTAGTTTGAGTAGGACATTTAATCAAGCACGAATAAGTCTTGCGAGTACGATTGTACTCACCCAGGTATTTCCTGGAGCTTGCAGGTGAGCCGGTGGTTGAGGACTATTTCGATGATGCCTGAAATTGATGCTTTCTCGGTTAGTTAATCGATCAATGGGATAGGTTGTAGCTTTTGTTCAGCGGTAACTATGCCGCTGTGGGACTCATTTACCTTGTTTCCGCTGTCGTTTAACTTCTCCGTACTCGGATATGTTTTCGGTTATGGCCGAATGATGTAATATATTGTCCCATCGTGGACGGTCACTAGTAATATCATATATGTAGAGCTTTGTTGTGATGTCCGAGTTGTTAATTCCAGGCTGCCCTTACGCAATGCGTGTATGATATGAAGCGTTTTGGGTATGCCGTGAGGGGTTACGGTTGTACCGGTTGTTACTAGGTTGGGCAGGAATCGGTTGAGTGACCCGCTGGCTGAGATGCTGTGCCGGCCAGGCAGGGTGTGGGCGTTCTACCGGGCTTTCGAGCGACCCACTAGCCTTCGAGCTAGGTTAGGGTGTGGGTAGAACTGCCAGGCTCCTCCGACCTTGTCCTGTCTGGTAGTAATTGGGAACGACTCTAAACCTTCACCGGACTATGGAATCGTATGTGGTTCTAGGAAGATTGGTCGCTTCCGGCCGGCTCGCACGTGGCGGGTGTCAGATCGTTCCGTCTTGGTGCGTACGGCGCAGGTACCGTGCCACCGGGCTGACGAGTCCTTCGGTCCTTGGCGACTTCGCGTTCCCTTAATCATATGCAATTCCGGGTCCGTGACAGCACGGGAGGGAAAGGGGAGCTAGGGTTTGGCATGGGGGGGAAAGAAGGGAGGAGTGGCGGTCCGAGTGGCGTTTATATAGGGTGGTGGTCGGACGCCGCGGTGGCAGCGCCGCCCGCCATTGCCATCCGGCGGCGGTGACGTGGAGAAGGGGCCCTGACGGGTGGGCCCCACGCAGTAGAGGAGAAAGGAGGCTCAACTGGGTCAGAGGCGTTTTCCAGAGGAGAAGGCGGAAACGGCAAGGGGAGAAGACGGGTTTTCGGGGTTGGCGGGCTGGGCCGGATGCGGCCCAAGAGGCCTCGGCCCATCCGAAGCTGAAATCCCTTTTTTCTTTTTCTTTTTATTTTCCTTCCTTTTTCTAGCAACAGAACTACCTTTTAATTGATTTGAGCATCCAAATCTGCTCCGAATAATTTGAAATTTTTACACAATGTTCAAGGGCGCATGTAGAGCCTACAGTAAAATTTTGAGACCATTTGGAAAAGTTTTGACCAATTTTTGAATTCAAATTCAATTTTGACCTAAAAATGGGTTTGAACTGCAACTAGGTCTTAAAACATTTCAAAAATTCCAAAAATTTATATGTAACCAAGGTTCTCATATTAATGGCTGTTTATAAATTTTCATGACTATTCATCCACAAGAATATTACCTAAGCTCTATTCTTCAGTTCTGCCATTTAACGGTTTGGATTCAAATTGTTTCATTCGAGCTAGCAAAACCTAATATCATTGATCTTCTCCACCTCTTACTTTTGATGTTGGTGGTGGTTATCCCAAATAAGTTGATTGGTGTTTGCTAGAATTAGTTTTGAAGGATGAGATATGTACGTATTCTATAAAACATAAGTTATACACATTTAAGTTTATGCAACCGTTGGGGTGGGGATGATGATATGTATGCTGAATGAATGCACGATCTAATTCGTGAAAATAGAAATGGGTATTACACAAAGGTTTTTTGAAAATGATTTTTGAAATAAATGTGGTCTTACCGGCACAATTCCGCCGACATCCGCAGGGTTAACTGTGGGGGCAAATTAGTGCGGATGACCTAAATAATTTTTAGTTTTTGAAAATAGTTTTGTAAAACATTTTTGTTTTCAAAATTGTCCAAGGGCCACTTTGGCTAAGGCCCGTATCGGACAAAACTACTATACTTATATATATGGAAAAGAGGGGTGAGAGGATAAAAATATATTTTATTTTTCCTAATCTAAAATGCCTCCATAAGTTTTACTTTGAAAAGAAAATTATTTTGTAAACCAATTGGGAGGATAAAACAAAATATTGGATAAGGCAACCATCCCTTAAGGATTATCCAACAGCCCACATATTTCTTTTGACCAAAGCAAATTTCTTATTTCAAAAGGCAACACATCCACCGAATGATTATCCATCGGCATACATACTACCTTAACTCATAAGTTAACCCAAGCAAAAGATCAACTCAACCGAGAAACCAAGCATGAGGTGGCCAGAAGAGTACCACTGAATAGCTCGGGTGAGCTAGTTTGAGTAAGGAGCAAGGCAACCAGAACCATGAATGCTAGTAGCCATCGACCAGTAGCAGTAGTCCAACCACAAGAGTAGCAGCTATCACATTAGAGCACTGAGAAGTTGAGCTAGCATCATCACAACTTTCATAGAGACCACCAGTGAGAGCAAAGGGAGCAAAAGCAGGAGCCATTGAGAAGGCAAGCCACAGGAGGTCCAAAAGAACCTAGAGGTAGGAGAAGGAGGAGCTCATCAAGAACAGCAAGGTGCTCGTAGGAGGAGAAGGCCACCAGGACACAAGAGAGTAGAAGGAAGCCAGTTATCACCATTCATACCAAAGCAAGGTAGGAATTCTCGAACATTTGAAACCTCATATATGCATACCTAATTAGTTAGCAATACAGTGAGGACCCTCAGATTTATAGTAAAGCATTTATAGCATCTGCTCTTATTAAGCTATACTCTTCCCAAGCTTTTCTTTCTAATGCTAGAATCATCACAGGGTTTTCGTCTAGGCATCATGAGTAGTAATATGTTCTCATCAAAAATACCTCATCTCTAACCTTTCTTCTCCAGCAAAACATCACAGAACTAGGGCTAAGGATCAAATAAGCATCTGTTCTATCAGTTAAATGAATTGATATGAAAAAAATAGGATCAGAGAAAATCTAGGATCAAAGTACTTCATCTGTTCTTATCAGAAAATGAATTGATATATGCATCCACGTATATAAAGAAATGCAGAAAAACAATTAAGACCAAGTTTAGATTCTGCTCTTATCATTATACCTTCTCAGATTCTCTTAGGGGAAATCAGCATCTTCTAAATTAAGGCAACTGAGATAGGTATGCACATATACATGAGAGAGGCAGAAAGAAATCAATTAAGATCAAGCATAGCGTCTGCTCATACTAGTTTTAACCAGAACTTTGGTCGTGGGCAAGTTAAGAATCAAAGGTTGACATATGTTCTTGTTAATCAAATAGCTGAGAAAGAAATATAACATACAGAGCCAGAAATCATCTAAGACCAGTACATGTTCCTATCCATTTAGACATCCAGTAAGAGCATTGAGCCTTAATCAACCATTAGATTATAGCAACCAGAGTTAATTAGCAATATAGATGTATGCCCAGAAATGAAGCATAGTGTCTTGTTTAGAAGGGGTATGACAGGAGCACGCGCACACACCAAAATGAACACAATTTTATAGGCAGTCGAATGCTCCTGATATTTAAAATCCAAGATAAAAATGCAAAGCACAAGTAAATCAGTTAGAGCAAGTGGGATGTGATCTTATCAGTGCGTAAACACCTGGGCATGAGTATGCAAATGTTTCAGATATTGAGCATATATACAAGCTAGCTAATGCCAAGGGTAGTAGCTGTTTCTTCAATTGGGCAAGCATGGGTCATATATCAACCACGACCGAAACCAAATCAACTCGGCAACAAAAGAACCGTAGAACCAAAATCCCCAATTCCAACTGCGCCAAGCACAGCTGAACACTAGAGCAAAAATGGGGAATAGATGAATTGGGAAGTAGGCAAGTAAACAGGGGAATCGGCAGCTTACCTGAGTCAGCGCACCACCGTGGTTGCGGTGCGGCCAACCCACCGCGTCCAGCAGTGGCGGCCGGATGTAGAGGCGCATCGGTGAGGGCATCAAGTCGAGTGACAAAGGGACGGTAGGAGCTTCCTCAAGGAGCCCAAGCCTAGGGCTGTGACGATGGTGGCGGTGTCCAAGGCGAGTGCCGAAACCCGAGGCTGAGGCCAGGGTGGCGGAGTGGCCTGAGGAACTAGGGTTCCCTAAGCCATTGGCAAAGGGCCAAACTTGATGCCACGTTGCCAAGGGCGTGAGAATCGAGTATACGCGCTCGGGGGCTTGCCCCCCCGAGCACTATGTCTGCTTGGCCCCTCTTGGTTTGGTCAAGTGGCCCGCGTGCAGCAAGCTGGCGGAATTGTGGGCTCAGGGGTCCCCGAGCTCGGGAACCCCGAGCACCTCTTGTCTCTTCCTCGGTGCCACGTGGCAAGGTGCCCCGAGCACCCCTCGAGGGCCCTTCCCCGAGCAGTTCTCATGGGTCCTTCGACTGGTACACGTGGCGGGAGTCCCGTGACGCCCTCCGTAGGGCCCAGGCGGGCCCTTTCCACGTGTATCATCGGCCGCATTTAATGCCTGTCCGGCGCATTTAATGCCTGTCAATAGGTGTGCCTACTACAGGCCCAAAGCGGGCGTCCTCCGGCATGATAAGGCCTGTCAGTTATCATCTGACATGCTTTATGACTTTCAGGCGCGGTACGGCGTGCCCAGGTGCACTCCTTTTGGTTTGTGGGACCCGGGCGGTTGGAGCCGTGGCAGGGTGCTTGCCCATTAAGTCTTCACCGGTGCGTCTCAACCCATCATGAAGACCCATTTTCTAAGGACGTCATATCAGCAAACGTCTCTTCCACAGCCGCCGGCCGGCGTGGCGTGCCCACGCCCCGTACGTAAGCAGCGTGCCCGCTGCATTTAATGCACCTTCGGTCATTGTGGTAAACCCCCGGGTATATAAGGGGAGAACCGAGGCCATGCAAGGGGTTGGATCTTTTTTAGGCTGAACTCTTCTCGAGCTAGCGATAAGAAGAACATTAGAGATCCCTGGAATCGAGCTAGGGGTTACCTCTGTAATCTCTAAAACATTAATACACACACCAAAGCAGGACTAGGGTTTTACATCTCCGTGGTGGCCTGAACCTGGGTAAATCACCGTCTCTTTTTCTATCGTCCAACCCAGCTTAGATCGATCGTAGCTCCTGTTCCAGCACCTCCCCGGCTGAATCCCAAAGGGGGTCCTTCCGGACCACCGACACCGGCGTTTGTACGTCAACATCTGGCACACCAGGTAGGGGAGGTCAAGGTTTCGAAGCTACATCTTCCATGGCCGGTCAAGAGTTCATCTAGGAGGAGGTCGACAAGCTTCTCGCTGCTGGCTTCATCCGAGAAGTCCTCCACCCAGACTGGCTCGCCAACCCAGTCGTGGTTCCAAAGGCCGGCGGCAAGCTAAGGATGTGCGTCGATTATACCGACCTCAATAAGGCATGTCCAAAAGATCCTTTCCCTTTACCTCGCATTGATCAGATAGTCGATTCCACTGTGGGATGTGACCTTTTATGCTTTTTAGATGCTTATTCTGGTTATCACTAGATTAGTATGTCGGTAAAGGATGTGGAGAAAACTTCATTTACAACCCTGCGGGGACCTTTTGCTATGTTCGCATGCCTTTTGGGTTGAAAAACACTGGGCCCACATATCAACGTGCCATGCGTATTACTCTGCAATCCCAGTTAGGTCGGAATATTGAGGCCTACATCGACGACCTTGTCGTCAAAACAAGGGATCAAGCGACGCTTATTGAGGACCTGGCGGAGACTTTCGACAGTCTCCGCAGTACTCGCATGAAGCTCAACCCCGAGAAGTGCGTCTTCGGGGTCCTATCAGGCAAGCTCCTCGGTTTCCTGGTCTCGAACCGGGGAATAGAGGCAAACCCCGAGAAAATCTGGGCCATCGACCAGATGCGCCCGCCGGCTCATCTTAAGGACGTGCAGCGCCTAACGGGCTACATGGCCGCCTTGGGACGCTTCATCTCCAAGCTCGGGGAGTGAGGTTTGCCCTTGTTCAAGCTCCTCAAGAAGTCGGGCCACTTCGAGTGGACCCCAGAGGCCGAACAAGCCCTCCGCAGCCTCAAGAAGTACCTCACTTCACCCCCAGTCCTGGTGGCCCCGAGCCCCGAGGAGCCTCTGCTCCTCTACCTCTCGGTTACCCCCGGGTGGTAAGTGCCGTCCTCGTGGTCGAGCGGGAGGTTGGGTCCGAGCTCCCAACACCTCCCATGAGGGAAAAAGCTGTCCAGCCCGAGCTCTCTGACGGTCCCGAGAAGTCGGGGCCCGAGCTCTCTGGCAGTCTCGAGAAGTCGGGGCCCGAGCTCCCTGACAAACCCGAGCAGCCCAGCATGCTCGGGGCAGGAGACGAGCTCCTGGGCATCGAGCCCGGGTGAAAGGTCATCTAGGCCCCAATATGGTTTTGATGGTTAATGGCAACCTAAACTAGAATCTAATGTTTACATGGAGTGTAAGCAGAATCTACAGGTTCCATAAAGAAAGGTTATCCAGAGAAGGATGGCCATCAAAAAGGGTACAAGGTGGTTTCAAGGACAAAGAGATGGCTGTGCTAGGCAGCTATGCCACAGCTGAGAAGAAGCCAGTGCTGTGCAGGGAGCTGCAAGCAGGGTGATGGTGGCTTGATGCGTCAAGGGCCGTGACTTCAGCTGGTGGCAGGTAAAGCCTAGATTTGCTAGTTTCTTTGAGTCCATAGGAATCACCCGTACTATCAAGAGGGATGAAACAGTAGCAGTTATCTAAGGGAACCTTGCTCATTGCTCAGAGTGTTGGTCAAGGGGATTGGTGCTTTGAGGCCAATTGCTCTGTGTCAATAGCTTTGCACAAAAGTATGTAGCTGTGTGAAAACCCTAGAGCTTTAGGCACCTGTGTGACACAGCTGTGTCACAGGTGGTCTTCCGCTCTGTGACTCAGGTACATCTTTGTACCAGGGGAGAGCTTGTAAATGCTAAGGTACCTGCACTGCGATAGGCGGTCTGATGAGTCAGAAGTCTGTCGGAGGCTCTCTCCTTATAGGTATTAGAGTTTGAAGTATGCTGAGGGCATGTCATGTGCCAGGACCGGGCTGAGTAGTGCGGCTATCAGCTAAGGGTTCACCTGTGTGCGCCGCCGGTGACACAGGTGTCGGTTTGCCTGAGCCGGGTACAGTTGGGCGTAGGGTGTAGCTGTGTCACCGGTGGTTGACACCGGTGGCTCACTTAATCCTACGTGGCAACAGGGTAACGGTCAGGTGCCTGTGGACCCTATATATCGGGGACCAGGGGAGGACTCTGTCCTCAACCTTGCTCAAATCAGTGATTCGCATACGACCGTTGCAAAGCCTCCAACCACTCCACAAGAGCCGAGAGCCTAAGGGTTAGTTCGAGTGGGTTTGTGAGCTAGAGCACGAGCAAAGGTTCCTCCAAGAGATTGCTGCTGCATCATCTGTTACTCTTGGAGATTGTCTGCTCCTAGACGGGTGTAGGAGTTGCTGGTATCACCCAAGCTTGTGTGGGCTGAACTAGTAGTTTGTAAAGGTGTTCTGAGGTCTACCTGCTGCAAGGCAAAAGGATCTCCACAAGCAAAAGGAAGAGTCCTGAAGGATCAGGTACTCGGAGAAGAAGCACGATTTAGTGCTGGCCAGCTCTTAGGAGTGGTCTCTCCAACGGAGACGTACCTTCTCTGCAAAGAGTTGGGAACTTCGGTGAAAAACCTCTGAGTCTCCTTTACTTTCCTGTATTGCATGCATATCTGCTTATACTTGCTTGCTTGTGTCTCTTAGACTTGATCTGCTAAGTTCACCTTTTCACCTGTGCTAGATTTTCTTTATACCTGTGTGTGATCACCTGTTACTCAGTTGCTTCATTCACTTGTATTCACCTGTATCAGCACCTGTGTAACAAGCAGTCTAAGTAGAGCACCTGTGTTAGGTTAACTCTTCACCTGTGCCTTCCACCTATGTGACAGCTGTGTGTTAATTCACACATAGTTTCTACCTGTGTCACGTACCTGTGTCACAGCTGTCCACTATTAACTTGTGAAGTTAATCTGACAACTTAAACAAAAGATTAAAAGAGAGAAATTTTATAAGCCAACTATTCACCCCCCTCTAGTCGGCATCTCGGTCCTTTCAATTGGTATCAGAGCAGGTTGCTCTTTGATTTGGCTTAACCGCCAGAGTAAAGGATGTCGGGCTACGAGGGTAAAATACCTGTCTTTACTGGATCTAACTATGCTTTCTGGAAGAGGAAGATGCAGATGCATCTTACCACGATCGATCCAGATGTGTGGGATATTGTTGATACAGGTTATAAAGTAGAGAAGACTGATGCTCCCACCATCAACGATAAGAAGAATATCCAGAATAATGCCAGAGCTGCCACTGCCATCTTCATGGGCCTGCAAGAACATGACTTTAACAGAGTCAGCACACTGGAGTCTGCTAAGGAGATTTGGGATACCTTGCAGCAGATATACGAGGGTAGTGACACCTTGAAGAAGTCCAAGAGAGGACTGCTGGAATCAACTCTGGAGAGATTTGAGCATGAACATGGAGAAGACATAAATTCTCTGTCTTCAAGACTGACTCTCATCACCAATCAACTGAAGGCATTGGGTTCCAACAGAGTTGAGGATGAAGATGTTATCAAGAAATTCTTATCTGTGCTGCCCAAGCCTTACAGAACCCTAGTCTTGATGCTCAAGGAGAAAGAGGGTTTCAATAGGATGAAGCCTACAGAAGTGCTGGGAAGAATCCTCACTCATGAGATGGAGCTCAAGCAAGAGGGCAAGCACAGCTCCTCCTCAGGACCCAAGAAGAATATTGCTCTGAAGACCACTGCTCAAGCCCCACTGCCAGACAGTGATAGCAGTGATGATCTATCTGATGACATGTCAAGTGGAGAAGAAATGAGCTGCTCCTTCTTACCAGAAACTTCAGAAAATTCTATAGGAAGAAGAAGCAGTTTGGATCAACATATAGATTCAGAGGCAAGAAGCTCTCCAAGGACAACAAGTGTTTTGAATGTGGCAAGGAAGGCCACTTCGCAGCTGATTGCACCAGCAAAAAGAAGGACAAAGGGAAGAAGAAGGATTTCTATAACAAGAAGAAGACTTTCGGCAAGCATCCTTCTCATTCCAAGAACAAGGCTACTGCAAGAGCCTATGTAGGGCAAGCATGGGTTTCAGATGACTCTGGTTTAGATGGAGAATCAGAAGAAGAAGAAGTTCAGGTTGCTGGGATAGCAATCTCCATGGCTGACACACCCAGCTGTGTCACAGCCAAGTCAGACAGCTCCAAGCTGAACTCCAAAGCTGATCAAGCTTCATCCACTCCTGCTCCCTTATGCCTCATGGCTAAGGACTCTAAGGTATTAACTAAAGATGATTTCCCTGATTATGCTGAACTAATGGATATCTTAGAGAGAACAGAGAAGGGATACTGCAGGAGAGGAAGGAAAACATATCCCTTAGGGATAAGCTGAGGGAGCTGAAAGAGACCTGTGATGAAATCACAGATGATAGGGAGGATCTCAGGTTAAACCATGAGAACCTGGAGATAGCTCATGAGAAGCTCAGATCAGCACATGAGCTTCTTCTCAAGGAGCATGAAGAGTTAAAGGCAAAGCATGCCTTATGCATTGATATTTCTGATAATATTGCTAAAGCTATGCCTTTACCTGCTCCTACTGTCATTGAATCATGTTTAAACTGTGCCAGCGGAATCAATGTTCTAACATCTACAGGTGGAGTGGTAGACAACTCCAAAGAGGCCTCAACCTCAATTGTTACTAACTCTGTGGATGCAGCTGAGCACAACAAGCTCAAGGAAGAGCTAGAAGAGCTTAAGAGGCTCATGAGAAAAGGTCTCTGCAGTGCCAACATTGGCATGCAAAACTATCAGCTTATAATAGCTGAAATGTTGAGAAAGAATGAAGGCCGAAGAGGCTTGGGTTATTCTGTCTCTACTACTAAAGATAAACTGCCTGCTGCCACTAACACTTGTCTTGCAGCAAAATTTGTGAAACAGGCAGGAACTAATGACAACAAGAGTGTTGGTCATGAGCAGAGAAAGAGGAATGAAGCAAGCATTCCTTCTAACCCAGGCTATGTTTTGCAGAAGGATATGAAGGGAAAAGTAGTGGCCAAGTACATAGGTCACAGGCGCCTGACAAAATGGTTGCTTGCCATCTGGGTGCCTAAGGCTACTCTTGCCGGTGTCACTGGTGGCTTACACAGCTGTGCACCCACCTGTGTCACAGGCAGATCAAACAGGCCACTAACCCATGTGTCTAAGGTTGCTGGTGATTGCCAGCCAAAGAAGATTAAAGTCATATTATCTGTTGCTGATGCTGCTAACCTTAAACACAAATATGCTATATATACATCTGCTACTTCTGCTTATGATAAAACTGCAAAGGGAACCAAACATGTTTGGGTCCCTAAGTGTCATCACTAATCTTGCAGGAAACTGTCTCTAGTGGAACTGATTGGATTGTGGACAGTGGATGTACACAACATATGACTGGAGGCAGAGAGGAGTTTGTAGAGATCACAAGTGAAAATCTTCCAAGTAAACATGTGATCTATGCAGACAACTCTAAAGAAAAGGTAAATGGCATTGGTAAAGTTGCCATTTCTGAGAATCACTCCTTATCTAATGTAATGCTTGTTGATCAGATAGGCTATAATCTGATGTCTGTGTCACAGCTGTGTGACACAGGCATGAAAGTTACTTTCTATCCTGAAAAGGTTATAGCTTCCAAACTATCTGATGATTCTCAAGTATTTGAAGGATGCAGGTCTGGTAAGCTATATACTATGAACTTCTATGAACAGCCTGCAGCAGCTCCATGGTGTCTAATGGCCAAGACCAGTGCTGGATGGCTGTGGCACAGGCGGCTAGGACATGCAGGGATGAAGCTCCTAAACAAGCTGAGCAAATATGACTATGTTATAGGCTTGGAGAAGGTGAAGTTTGAAAAGGACAAACCCTGCAGTGCATGTCAAGCCGGCAAACAAGTTGGAGCTGCCCATCGACCTAAGAACATCATGACAACTTCCACTCCCTTCGAGCTCATTCATATTGACCTCTTTGGTCCAACAACCTATGAGAGCTTAGGAGGTAACAAATATGGCTTTGTCATTGTAGATGATTTTTCTAGGTATACTTGGGTGTTCTTTTTGAAGGAGAAGACACAGGTGTACTAGAAATTCAAGCATCTCATTGTCAGAGTACAAAATGAGTAGAAGGTGAATCTTGTAAAGGTCAGGAGTGACAATGGGAGTGAATTCAAGAACTTCAAGGTGGAAGCATTTCTGGACAAGCATGGAATCAAACATGAATTCTCAGGTCCATATGCTCCACAACAAAATGGAGTGGTGGAAAGGAAGAACAGAACTCTGATAGAGATGGCAAGGACTCTACTAGATGAATACAAGACTTCACCAAGATTTTGGGCTGAAGCTATCAATACTGCCTGCCACTCTATCAACAGGATATATCTTCATCCACTACTCAAGAAAACTCCTTATGAACTGCTCACCAACAGCAAGCCTAATATATCATACTTCAGAGTATTTGGTTGTAAGTGCTACATTCTTAGGAAAGGCAAACGCCTAACTAAGTTTGAAGCTAAATCTGATGTTGGTATATTCCTTGGTTATTCTACTAACTCCCATGCCTATAGAGTCTTTAACACTTCCTCTCAGGTTGTTGAAGAATCTATAGATGTGGATTTTGATGAGTCTTATGGCTCCCAAGGAGAGCAAGTTGCTATTGATGTAGGAAATGAGGATATTCTGAAGAAGTCCACTGGTGAGATCAGACCCACCATCAAGGAGGAGCCTGCCCCACCAAGTGATCAAGAACCCTCTACTGCATCAATCCTTGAAGACACTGGAGTTCATGATATAGAGTTCGAGTGCAACCTAGCCAATGATCAACTTGACGCAGAAGCCTTCATGCACCCAGCTGTGTCACAGGAAGAACTACCGGTGTCACAGGCAACTCCATCAGCTGTGACACAGGCAGTTGACCCCGATCCCCTTGTGATCAGCCGGCTGCAGAAGGATCACCCTGTGGACAATATCATCGGTGCCATTAATAGGGGAGTGACCACTCGATCTCGAATTGCTAATTTTTGTGAGCATTACTCCTTTGTTTCAAATGTTGAACCCAGGACCATAGGTGAAGCTCTAAAGGATGCTGACTGGATCAATGCTATGCATGAAGAGCTCAACCAGTTCGAGAGAAATGAAGTATGGTCACTGGTGGAAAGACCTAAAGACCATAATGTGATTGGAACCAAATGGGTCTTCAGGAACAAGCAAGACACCAATGGACTGGTGGTAAGAAATAAAGCCAGACTTGTGGTGCAAGGATTCACACAAGTAGAAGGTCTGGACTTTAGAGAAACATTTGCCCCAGTGGCAAGACTTGAAGCCATCAGAATCCTTTTGGCATATGCTGCTCACCACAACATCAAGCTTTACCAAATGGATGTCAAGTCAGCATTTCTAAATGGTAAACTTTCTGAACTTGTATATGTTGAGCAGCCACCTGGTTTTGAAAATGACAAGAAACCATACCATGTCTATAAATTGCACAAAGCACTATATGGTCTAAAACAAGCACCAAGAGCATGGTATGATACATTGAAAGAATTTCTAATCAGCAATGGATTTAAAATGGGCTTAGTTGATACAACTCTATTCACTAAAAGAAATGAAAAAGAATTATTTGTGTGCCAAATATATGTCGATGACATAATATTGGTAGTACTAACCGTTCTTTGAGTGAAGAGTTTAGTAAGCTGATGACCAAGAGATTTGAGATGTCTTTGGATGGAGAACTCAAGTACTTCCTAGGACTTCAGATTCATCAACTAAAGGAAGGGACTTTCATCTCACAAGAAAAGTTCACCAAAGACATCATCTCTAAGTTTGGTATGAAGGATGCAAAAGGTATACACACTCCCATGCAAACTAATGGCCATCTGGATCTAAATACTGAAGGTAAGTCTGCTGATCAGAAGGAATTTAGATCTATGATAGGTTCTTTGCTTTATTTGTGTGCATCTAGGCCTGATATCATGCTTAGTGTTTGCATGTGTGCTAGATTCCAAGCTAACCATAAGGATTGTCACAGAGTGGCAGTCCGCAGGATTCTGAGATATTTGATTCACACTCCAGGGTTTGGCTTGTGGTACCCTAAAGGTGCAAACTTTGAGCTAGTTGGCTATTCTGATAGCGACTATGCAGGGTGTAAGGTTGACTGAAAAAGCACCTCAGGCACCTGTCAATTCCTAGGGCACTCATTAGTGTCCTGGTCATCCAAGAAACAAAATTCAGTAGCCCTTTCCACTGCAGAAGCTAAATACATTGCTGCTGGGAGTTGTTGTGCTCAATTATTATGGATGAGGCAGACCTTGAAAGATTTTAACATATCTTTTAATCAAGTACCCCTCTTCTGTGATAATGAAAGTGCAATCAAGTTAGCCAACAACCCAGTACATCACCAAAGATCCAAGCACATAGAAGTGAGGCACCACTTCCTTAGAGACCATGTAGAAAAAGGAGATATGCAGCTGTGCCATGTAAGGACTGAAAAACAATTAGCTGATATATTCACCAAGCCCTTAGATGAAACTAGATTCTGTGCCCTGAGAAGTAAATTGAATATCATTGATGTCTCTAACCTGCTATAAAAGGTTTGGCTTGGTGTCTAGCTGATGTGATTTCATCTCAGTCATTTGCATCTTTGCATCTGTGTCACCCGCCTGTCTCACA
The DNA here is from genome assembly GCA_019208055.1 of Stipa capillata. Lineage (NCBI taxonomy): Eukaryota > Viridiplantae > Streptophyta > Magnoliopsida > Poales > Poaceae > Stipa > Stipa capillata. Next base: position 218,335 of record JAGXJF010004864.1, read on the forward strand.
GGTGTGTGCATTGCATCATGCTGAAATCGTATCTTATAGTCTGTAAAGTGCACTCCTTTGTGTACAAGTTTTTATCTAGATCAACTCATGTCAGTTTGAGCTTTGCTTGATTGATTTTCTGGCAAGCTGACACTGAGAAGATCACTTAAGGACTCTCTGATAGTGCTAATGCTTTCTTTCTCATCTAAATCAATCCATCTTGGTGTTCACTAGATGAAATACTTGTCACCTGAGTCTCCCAGCTGTGTCTCAGGTGAATGCTTTCAAAATTCTATAGGCCAGGGTATACATCTCTTTCACCTGTGTCACAGGTCCTTATGTCAGCTGTGACACAGCCACCTTATAACCCCCGGCCTATATAAAGAGTTGCTGCATCCACACAGAAACCGCTTCGAACTCCCATACCCAAGACTTCCGTCGTGCACCAAATTTTCGAGTTCTCATCTTTTTCGCCGGTTTCGCCCTCGAAACTTCTTCAACAAGTTGGAGGAAGCTTTCCGTGGAACTCTAACGTCGATTCATCCGCAACAAAGTTCAATCTCGATCAAAGTAAGCCTCTGCAAAACCCTTCTTTGCGCTCATTCATGGTCTAGGTCTTGATAGCCTAATCCAGTAGCGCATTGATTCATATTAGGGTTGGTCTTACTCTTGTGCAATCTTTAGATTTCATCCAACCTGAAATCAACTAGCAAATTGCTGTTAAACTCAAAATTCCATGAATTTGCTGTCCGTCCCCGCACATAGCTGTGTCACCGCTAGGGTCTCACCTGTCACACTGGTGTGCCTATTCAACAGGCTAAGACCTCGGTAATGCTTTAAGTCCTCACCTGTGTCTTCCCATCCTGACACAGGTGTCTAACACAGCTATTACTCTGCATCAAATGAACACCTCTTACCTACTTCTCTCTTATCTATCTTGTTTCTACAGATGTCTGGATCTGGAAATCAGCCTGAGGATATCACAGATGATCTTCCTCTTGCCATCAGAACTCAGATCATGGAAAAGAAAAACCAAGAGGAATGGGAGGCAGAGGAAGCAAGGAGACTTGCTAAGAAGCTTGATGCTGAGGAGAAAGCCAAGAGAGCTGCTAAAATCCCCTTGTCTCCAGCAGAATTGGCCAAGAGGGAAGCAAAGAAGAAAGCTTTGGAAGAGGAAAAACGCCAAATTGAGCTGGCTGCCAAAGTTTCTGTCTCCAGGTTGGAAGATCTTAAAGCTGTAAAAGCTGGCCAGAAAGAAAAGCAAATTCAGAAGAGAAAGAGGCTTGCAGATGATAAGAAAGACAGTCTGGCTGAAGCTAAGAAGAAAAAGGCAGATGAGAGAGCTAAGAAAGCTCCCGCCAAAGATGCTGCTGTCAAAGCTAAGAGGGCGCCAGTTGTGGACACCCTCAAGAGAACCAGAGCTGCTGGTGGACCAGCTGATCTATCTTTAAGCAAAGTTCATAAGAAGCCTCGATCAGAAACTGTAATTGAAACCAGAAAGAATAAGAAACAGCAGCAAGAAGAAGAAGAGGCTGAATGGAGAGCTGAAGCTGAGAAAAGAAGATCTCACAGTGCTCTACTCAAAAAGCTGCATAAGTTAATGGATTTATTGCCAAATGTTTCAGGAGCTGAACGAGCTGCTCTAAATTCTCAAATTCAAGATCTCAAGACAGTAGTTTTCAAACCATCTGTTGCCCCCAAAGATGTCTCAGTTCACATAGATACATGGAAGACAGACAAGGCAATCAAGGAAGAGCTTCACGAGTTGCTGAGAAAAGAAGAGAAAGCTCTAGGAGATGAGAAAACAGATCTGATTCTGCAAATGGAACTCCTCTCATCTCAGCTATCTTTGAAGTACAAAGAGTTATGGAGAAAATATCAGGATAACAAGTTGCATAGAAGGATAGATGCCTTATCAATGGAATTATCCTCCTGCTCAGATGAAGCCCGTAAGAAGGTCCTGCAGGATGAGATAGCTGCAGTCAATTTGAGGATTATCAAGTTAGATTGTTCAACTGCTCCTATCTCAGCAGTCCCTCTTCAACAAGCAAGTGCTCCAGCTCTTCAGTCAAGTGTGCCAGCTGAGTCTCAGGCAATATCCTCAGCTGGGCTAGAGATTGTGCCTGCAGATATAGAGATCCAACAGAAAGCTGCTCTTGAATCCATAGAAGATATTCTTGCAGAGCTAGACTCAAGTGGAAAGCAGCTAGAAAATAATCTAGATGATTCTATGGCCCAGCTCAGAACATCTTTCGTTGCTAAGAAGGAGAAGCTACCACTTGTGTCACTGGTGGCTAGCTCAGGCAAGTCATACCAGAGGAAAGGAAGGAAATCTCAGAGTTCAACCAGCATTGAATCAATAACACCCTGGATGTTCAGAAACCATTGTCTCCTTCTCAGTTTCTAGTCTCTGAAGCTGAAGATCAAGCTGCACCAAAGGCTCAAGCGACTTCATCTCCAAAATCAGCTTCAGAAGTGTCTCCAGTGGCTGCAGAACCAACAAGTTCACAGCTGTCTCAACCAGCTGTGTCTCAGGCAGGAGAAGAAGCTCAGGCACAAGACTCTCACTGGTCTCCCTCCCCTGTGCCACCGCCAGCTGACCCAGTTCAGTCAATTCTCGCACCTGTGTCATCTCCTGTGGCACAGGTCAGTACGTCAGCTGGGCAAAAAGATAGCTCAGAGAGCTCATCTGATGATGGAAGAGGTGTGTCTGTGACTCCTCCAAGGCCAAGAGCAGCCAGAGCTGATTCTGATGAAGACTATTAGGCAGAGAGTGAATCTCCAAGTGCCAAATCAGCAGAGGAAGCTGAAGAAGAAGAAGAAGAGGAAACAGTGGCAGAACATGAGGACAGCTCTCCCAGTCACTCAGTTAGAGAAGAAGACATGGAAGAAAAGTATTGTTATATCTTTTCTCATGCCCTGAGGACTGAGACAAATTAGATGCAATTCATTTCAAGAGCTGTTGCCAAGAAATTGCCAAGGAGTGATCCCAAGAGATCCAAGAGCAAAGTTGCCTCAATGAGACCAAGTTCATTCATCAAGATGAGGTCAACAAACCCATACTTCTCTGAAGATCAGGAGTTTATAGCTCCAACTTGCTCAGACCCCAGATTCCACAATGATCATCAAAGGGGTGTATACCATGAGATTCTTGCCTCAAAAGGTTTTGTGGATTGCAAGACCATAGATTGGTCAGCAATGACAGATTCAAGACTGAGAGCAGTTCCATCTTTGATCCAAGTCTCAGGTCTTGAATTCTTATGCAATCTCCAGCAAGATTATGATCCTGAGATCATCAAGGAGTTCTATGCCACAGTTTGGATAGAACAGGAGAATCAAGATGTTATGCTCTGGATGACAAGAGGTCAACTTCTTTCAATCACAGCTTCAGAGTTCAACAGCTTAATGCATGCCCCTCTGGAACCAGGCATGCCAAATCTTTTCAAGCTTGCACCAGTTCCTAATGAAATAAGAAGAAAATTCTATCCAAGGAACTTCAGATTTCCTGCCAAAGCCCCTTCAGATCATGTCTATTTCAAGGGTATAACCATCACAGCCAAGCATCTAATCAAGATTCTGAATGTCACTCTTCAACCCAAAGGGGGTAACACAGATGCTGTCTACAATGCAACCTGGCAGATATTGGTGCACATAGCTAAGAATCAGCATTTTGATGTAGCAAGATATATCTTTCATGAGATAGATGCGGTCACCAAGGATAAAAAGGCTAAGCTGAGGTATGGATCGTACATCATGTACATGATCCTTCAAAGAACAGGTCTTCTGGATTCTTCTCTTGATCTCTCTGTGAAGCCTATTAAAACCCAGCTTAGACCTCAGGCAGATGATCATCCAGATGAGGTTGCAGTCCCAGCTTTATTTGGAGACTCTCCTGGACCAGCTGTGTCATCTCCCAGTCACACAGCTGCCCCACCTGCTCCTCCAAGGTCATCACCTGTTCAATGCCAAGTCCCCACCGGTGCCACAGCTGCTGTACCTGTGCCAGTCACAGCAGATGATGATGATGATGATGACACCTCCTCAGTCCTTGCCAGAGCTTATCAGAACAAGATCATGCCAATTCAGTTTGCTGCTCTGCGTAAAGAACACCACCAGCTTCAAGAAGAGATCTCTCATCTGAAAGTCAACATGGCTCAAGTTCAATCTCAGCTCTCAGATATGTCCAACCAGCTTTCAGAGGTTATTCAGCTGCTGAAGAGCAAGTCTTCCTGAAGCATCTCTTTCTCCTCTGTTCCTTTTTAGGTGTTTTAGTGTCAAAGGCGGAGAGAGTAGAGAGAGAGTTGAAGAGAGAGTTGAAGTGGTGCAAAGTGAAAGGGGGAGAGTATGGTGTAAGGGGGAGCATTGGGAAATTATTTTCAAAATGATGTATCAAGACTTGGTTCTTCTCTTTTTATCTTATGTCTTGATAACATTGTATCTCTTATGCAAATCTTTTAATCTGATACATGTCTTATGCATTCATATGCTCACTCTTATATGTTGGAATGCTCTGATTTACACATGTTTGGTATGCTCTGATGCACATTTTGCTATGTTAAACATGTGTGAATGCTCAGATATATAGTTTGCTCTGATATACATATGTATGCTCTGATATATACATGTCTGTCATGCTTTGGTATACATATCAAATTCTCTGATGCATGTCTTGCATGTGCTATGCTCTGATATACATATGTTTTGATATGACTTGCTCTGATTGATTATCAGTATCCACTTCAGTTAGACAGTGAAAATGTTAAGGAATATAAGGCTCTGATCATTCAACCAACATGTCTAAACTGATAAGAATGCAAGTCATCAGAAAATACTTCCCATGCTTAAAACTTGTAAACTGTGCATCTCCTGTTAATCAAATCTTTTATGCACAGATTCAGGGGGAGTATATTCTAGCACCATTCATATGTTTCAATATTCCAATTCTATATATTTGAATGTGTGAAGCTTGGGTTGCCACTAACCACCAAAAAGGGGGAGATTGAAAGGTCATCTAGGCCCCAATATGGTTTTGATGGTTAATGGCAACCTAAACTGGAATCTAATGTTTACATAGAGTGTAAGCAGAATCTATAGGTTCCATAAAGAAAGGTTATCCAGAGAAGGATGGCCACCAAAAAGGGTACAAGGTGGTTTCAAGGACAAAGAGATGGCTGTGCTAGGCAGCTGTGCCACAGCTGAGAAGAAGCCAGTGCTGTGCAGGGAGCTACAAGCAGGGTGATGGTGGCTTGATGCGTCAAGGGCCGTGACTTCAGCTGGTGGCAGGTAAAGCCTAGATTTGCTAGTTTCTTTGAGTCCATAGGAATCACCCGTACTATCAAGAGGGATGAAACAGTAGCAGTTGTCTAAGGGAACCTTGCTCATTGCTCAGAGTGTTGGTCAAGGGGATTGGTGCTTTGAGGCCAATTGCTCTGTGTCAATAGCTTTGCACAAAAGTATGTAGCTGTGTGAAAACCCTAGAGCTTTAGGCACCTGTGTGACACAGCTGTGTCACAGGTGGTCTTCCGCTCTATGACTCAGGTACATCTCTGTACCAGGGGAGAGCTTGTAAATGCTAAGGTACCTGCACTGCGATAGGCGGTCTGATGAGTCAGAAGTCTGTCGAAGGCTCTCTCCTTATAGGTATTAGAGTTTGAAGTATACTGAGGGCATGTCATGTGCCAGGACCGGGCTGAGTAGTGCGGCTATCAGCTAAGGGTTCACCTGTGTGCGCCGCCGGTGACACAGGTGTCGGTCTGCCTGAGCCGGGTATAGTTGGGCGTAGGGTGTAGCTGTGTCACCGATGGTTGACACCGGTGGCTCACTTAATCCTACGTGGCAACAGGGTAACGGTCAGGTGCCTGTGGACCCTATATATCGGGGACCAAGGGAGGACTCTGTCCTCAACCTTGCTCAAATCAGTGATTCGCATACGACCGTTGCAAAGCCTCCAACCACTCCACAAGAGCCGAGAGCCTAAGGGTTAGTTCGAGTGGGTTTGTGAGCTAGAGCACGAGCAAAGGTTCCTCCAAGAGATTGCTGCTGCATCATCTGTTACTCTTGGAGATTGTCTGCTCCTAGACGGGTGTAGGAGTTGCTGGTATCACCCAAGCTTGTGTGGGCTGAACTAGTAGTTTGTGAAGGTGTTCTGAGGTCTACCTGCTGCAACAGACTTTCCTTTACTTTCCTATATTGCATGCATATCTGCTTATACTTGCTTGCTTGTGTCTCTTAGACTTGATCTGCTAAGTTCACCTTTTCACTTGTGCTAGATTTCCTTTATACCTGTGTGTGATCACCTGTTACTCAGTTGCTTCATTCACTTGTATTCACCTGTATCAGCACCTGTGTAACAAGCAGTCTAAGTAGAGCACCTGTGTTAGGTTAACTCTTCACCTGTGCCTTCCACCTGTGTGACAGCTGTGTGTTAATTCACACATAGTTTCTACCTGTGTCACGTACCTGTGTCACAGCTGTCCACTATTAACTTGTGAAGTTAATCTAACAACTTAAACAAAAGATTAAAAGAGGGAAATTTTATAAGCCAACTATTCACCCCCCCTCTAGTCAGCATCTCGGTCCTTTCACCTGGGAGGTCGCTCTCGGGTCCCAGCTCCCGAGAGGCAACGAGTCTAAGTCAGGGGCCGAGCACCCTGGCAATATGGAGAGGTCGGGGTACGAGCTCCCTGGCGACCCCGAGCAGTCAGCAGTGCTCGGGCCTGAGAACTCGCTCCCGAGTGGCTTACCCGGGGAAGTTCAAGTCAGAAGCCGCGTCTTGCAACGTCCAATATACTTCATTAGCGAAGTACTACGTGATGCCAAGACACGCTACCCTCAAGCCCAGAAGATGCTCCACGCAATCCTTATGGCGTCGAGAAAGCTACGGCATTATTTCCAAGCCCATGAGGTTTTGGTGGTTACTGCCTTCCCCCTCGACCGCATCCTGCACAACCGGGAGGCTGCCGGCCGGATCGTCGAGTGGGCAATTGAACTCGGTGAGTTCAATCTGCGCTTTGTCAGCAACCGGGTAGTCAAAAGCAAAGCCTTGGCTGACTTCATCACTGAGTGGACGCCGGTGCCTGAAGACGAAGGGGAAGAACTGACCACCAATCCGGGGCAAGAAGGAACCCAACACTGGACCATGCACTTCGACGGCTCCCTCACGCTTAACGGCACGGGGGCTGGAGTGGCGTCCCTCGGCATCCGGCGACTTCTTGTCAAAGGCGATTCCCAGCTAGTCGTCAACTAGGTGTCCAAGGAGTACCAGTGTACCTGAGCGAAGTCAGGAGGTTGGAGCGGCGGTTCGACGGGTTAGAGCTCCAACATGTCCCGCGCCGCTACAACGAAGCCGCCGATTACCTATCGCGACTGGCGTCCTCTCGGGAACCGGCCCCGGCTGGGGCCTTTGAAGAAAGGATCACTCGGCCGTCCGTCAAGGCCACCGACCAAGACGAAGGGGGAACCGCACGCCAAGGCGAGCCTACCCAGGCGGCACCTTCAGTGGGGAATCCTGTTAGGATGCCGCCGCCCGGCGAGCACTCAGTGCTCGCCACCTGTCCTTAGGAAGCTTCCTGGATCTCCGAGATCCGGGGATACCTAAAAGAAAACATCCTCCCCGAGGACGATGCCGCTGCTGAAAGGATCGCGCGCCAAGCAAAGCGCTACGCCTTGGTAGATGGGGAACTCTACTGGCGCGGCTCCAATGGCATTTTTCTATGGTGCATCTCCTGGGAAGAAGGCCGCGACTTGCTCGTGGATGTCCACGAGGGCGAGTGCGGGAGCCACGCGTCATCCCGCACGCTGGTCGGGAAGGCCATTCGGCAAGGCTTCTACTGGCCAACTGCTCTCCAGGACACCGTCGAGCTGGTTCGACACTGCGAAGCGTGTCAATTCCATGCCAAGCAAATTCATCAGCTAGCTCAGGCACTTCAAACCATCCCCCTGTCATGGCCTTCCGCGGTCTGGGGGCTGGATATCATCGGTCCGTTCCCCCGAGCGGTCGGGGGCTACGAGCACCTCTACGTCGCCATCGACAAGTTCACTAAGTGGACAGAAGCGAAGCCAGTCGTCAAGATCACCAAGCACACAGCGATCAAGTTCATCCGAGGGATCCTGAGCCGCTTTGGAGTGCCTAATCGGATTGTCACCGGCAACGGTACGCAGTTCACAAGCAGCGCATTCCTTGAGTACTCCGAGTCCATCAGGATCAAGATCTGCTTCGCCTCGGTCGCCCACCCGCGCGCCAATGGACAGGTCGAGCGCACCAATACGCAAGTCCTCAAAGGGCTCAATACGAGAACCTTTGATCGACTCAAGAAGTGTGGTGCTGGTTGGATCGATGAGCTTCCTGCCGTCCTCTGGTCAGATCGGACCTCCCTAAGCAGAGCGACCGGAGAGACTCCTTTCTTCCTCGTATACGGGGCGGAAGCAGTCCTCCCCTCCGAGATCTCCTTGGGCTCTCCTCGGGTCGGGGTGTACTCAGAGGAAGATCAAGAGCAAAGAAGGCGCGAAGACGTCAACTATCTTGAAGAGCACCGCTGCAAAGCTGCCCTCCATGCCGCCAGATATCAACAAAGCCTGAGACACTATCATCAGTGCCATATTCGGGCCCGGTCACTAGAGGTCGGGGATCTAGTACTTCGCCGCGTCCAGACGCGGGAAGGAAAGAACAAACTCTCCCCCATGTGGGAAGGCCCTTACCGAGTGACCGGTGTCTCCCGACCAGGATCAGTCCGGCTGGCCGCGGAGGATGGTATGCCGCTATCTAACGCGTGGAATATCGAGCACCTGCGCAAGTTTTATCCGCGAATGGCCCGGGTAAATTTTTTGTTTACACTTCGGGTCAGCCCCCCGAGTAGTAAAAACAAGTCTAGGGAGTGTTCCGGGTTCGTCGCCTAAACCCTGGTCGCCCTGCTTGGTTCCCAAACCGTGGGCACCAGTCCGGTCAAAGGCCGCCCTGAGTAGCCCGTGTGCTTGCATATACGCTCGGGGGCTCCCTTGTATCATAAACTATGTTAGTAGTATTATAAGTTTTTCTGAGGAATAGCTTGTAAGCTATTTCGATAGTAGTATTCACCCTGTTTCAAGTATCTTGTTATCTATATTTTTGCTTGTCGGCAAGGAGATCACTTTCGCGAGTATCAGGCCCCCATGTCCCCATTGTGCGAGTAGGTCCCGACTGGTCGGGGCATGAGAAGTCGGGATGATCTGGCCTCTGGTGATGAGCCGTTAGCACTCGGCCTGGCAATCGCACCCCGAGTTCCCCCGAGTCAGGGCAAATAAGCCCCTGGCCAATGGTGCTCGGCCTGGTCGATTGCCCCGAGCGCTACCGAGTCTCAGGGTGTCCGGATAGCCCTACCTCTCGTGCTCGGGACCAGACGGCTGATTTGAAAACCAGTGGGTCCTGACAAATGTAAGCCTTGAAAAGACTCAGGAAGAGGCATCCTTGCCCACAAAGTATCATAACCACCTACGAAGTTTACAGATAAACTATGGCGAATCTCCCGAGTGCCATCGCCAATATCAAGGCAGAGACTCAGGACAAAACCAGTATCAATATACAAGAGCAAGAGAAAAGGCACTCGTTGCTACTCATAAGCTAAGTTTTTTTGCCGCATTTCCCTCGGCTTTAAAGCTTTCTCTTACCACCTCCGCGGGTAGTCTCTCGCGCCAACGATACCCTGCACCGCTCGTTCGTAAAGCAGGGATGTTCTGAGGTAATAGTGTAAATCACGAGGAGTATTCCGGGTTGTTGCCCAAAAGCCCTGGTCGCCTTGCCTGGTTTCCGAACCCTGGCCACCAGCCTGGCCAAAAGCCGCCCGGGTACCCTACGCACTCACATTGGTGCTTCGGAGCACCCCAATAGACGGGCTCGCGGTGCAAGGGGTCCGTGTCGTGTGAGAACCTCGCTGTCTAAAAGAGGAACCTGTTGAAACTAAATAAAAAATGAATCAACACGATAAGACGTCCGTTGGTGCCTAAAACACTCGTAAAACCATCCCAAGCACAAGCACTCGGACGAACTCGCAGGGGCATCCGACCCCAAAGTTGCGCGCTCCCGAGCGCCAAAGATCGCCAAGAAGGTCGGCGCTTCCAGCTTCTCGGGGACTTAGGGTCCTCGGGTTCCCGAAGCACGGCCTGCTCAAGGACGATCTCGATGCATCCAACTCTCGGGGGCTGGGTTCCTCGGGGCCGCCCCCAAAGGGTCGGCCCGCTCAGGCGGGCGAATCGGACGCGCCTTCAGCAAATCTCAAGTTCAACCTCAAAGCTTCAGCAAGTCCAAAGGTGCGGAGCCAAGTCCGCACCGATCGTCGCGTCAGTAGCAAGTTTAAAAAGTGGAGCCAAGTCCACGCTCTGCACTTGCAAAAAGAAGTGAAACAAAGTGTGGAGCCAAGTCTGCATTTAGGATCGCATAAAAGTCTTTACAGAGGCTCTCAAGCCTCAAGCAAAAGCAAAAACATAAAAGGTACAAAGGGACTGGCTAGTCCCCACCGGCGTCTTCTTGGGTGCCCTGAAATCCAAACAAGAAAGCTCGGGTTAATTCCCGAGCGCAGCATACTCCATTTTAAAGCAAAGGGAGCGAGCTTTTGCGACTTACTTCTTCGAAGACCCCTCATATTGCCAGCACGAGGTCGAGATCTAGAATCTCGGGCTTGTCGCCGACGCCGGCTCCTGGTATTGGCAGCCCCCAAGCTCGGCTGCGCCGCGCCCTCGGCCGGCGCCGGCTGGGCACTGTTTTGCCCCGCGCCGCTAGCCCCAGCCCCCTCTGCCATCCGGCGGGGAGGTGAGGAAGGCGACGGAGGCGGCGGCGGAGATGGCGGAGATGGAGGAGTTGGAGGAGTCGGCGGCCGCGCCCTTTTCCCCTTCGGGTCCGCGGCATCCTCGTCTGCAACACCGGCCCCCGACCCGCCTCCATCGCCATCCTCGCTCTCCGAGAGCACCATGTGGCGGGCCATCCGCGCTATCCTAGCCACCTTCTGCGACATCACCCCCTTTGAGTCGAACTCGGGGAGGGATGCCCGGATCTCGTCACGCTTCGCATGAATGCAGAGCGGAAGATCCGGCCGGGACAGCTCGGCGCCCGCGGAGGCTCCGGAGCCCAGCAGGGTCTGCAGCAGCGCCTTGATGGCATCGGGCGAGAGCTCCCCAGCCAAGCTGGTCTACGTCCGGCCGAAGTCGTTCACGCCGGTGTACATCCATGCCGGACAACTGCGCTCCCGCAGCGGTGCCAGTCGCCGCCGAATGAAGTCCCCGATGATCATCGTCGCTGTCACGCCCAGGGACCGCAGCTGCGTGATCCGGTCCACCACCAGCTGCAGAAGGTCATCGTTCTCTGGCATGAACTCCCATGTCCTCCTGTGCGGCTCCGCCGGGCCGTCGGGAAGCTGCAGCCGAAGGTGCGGATCAGTGGCGATGTAGCACCACTGCTGGCGCCAGTTGTCCCACTTGTTCCACGTCTCCTGCGGAATGTAGGACTCCCCGGCCTTCTCCCGGAGCTGGAAATTGCAGCTCCCTGCGGTCTCCCTCCGATCAGAGCCGCGGCTCTTCCCCGCTGACCGGAGCACAAAATAATGGTGGAAGAGCACCACCGATGGCATCACCCCCACGAACATCTCGCAGAGGTGAGCGAAGATCGACAGCATGACGACGGAGTTGGGAGTGAGATGGATCAGGTGGATCTCGAACTCCTCCAGCACCACCAGGAAGAAGGCGGAGAACGGCGACGCCGGACCCGCCGCGACGAAGCTGGAGAAGATGATGGGTTTCGTTATCTTCCGGTGCCGGCGGATGCGTGGCCGGCCGCACCTCCCTCCAGCCCTTCTTTCCTTGCGGCACCAGCAGCAACCGCACCTTGTCCATGGCCTCCTCGTTAAGGAGGCGGGACCGGGGGAGAATGCCGGAGGCGGCAGCGGACGACGGGGAGGAGCAGTGCTTGGAGCTCCTCGACTTCTACGGCATGGTGGCGTATGGTGTAGAGAGAGAAGAAAAGTTTTGAGCAGGGAGGCGAAAGGGCATAGCAGAGGCAGACAGCGCAGGGAAGAAGACGAAATCGCGAAAGGTGTGGAAAAGTAGAGGCGTACGGGCGGCGGAGCATTTAAAAGGTTGGAAGGAATTCGAAAAGGCTACGGAAAGGCTGCGACGCTTCGTGCACCGTGCGGTCGTGGGGGATGGCTCGGTTTTCATAACTGATTGTGCCCCTCCACGAGGCACGGAAACCGAAGCGGTTCCCCCCGCGTGCTGCGCGCGGGGGTCGAAGCGTCTTCCCCGCAGGATTCCCTAAATGGGCTGGCATCTCCGTTGGCCCAAAAGAATTTTGGGCCCACCCCCAATCTTGTCCCCTTTCTGGGCCGGCGCTTGGGAGCAGGCCGGGGGGCTACTGTCAACGGTATGGGAACTAGGGTTCCCTAAGCCGTTGGCAAAGGGCTAAACTTGATGCCATGTCGCCAAGGGCGTGAGAATCGAGTATACGTGCTCGGGGGCTTGCCCCCCCGAGCACTATGTCCGCTTGACCCCTCTTGGTTTAGTCAAGTGGCCCGCGTGCAGCAAGCTGGCAGAATTGTGGGCTTGGGGGTCCCCGAGCTCGGGAACCCCGAGCACCTCTTGTCTCTTCCTCGGTGCCACGTGGCAAGGCGTCCCGAGCACCCCTCGAGGGCCCTTCCCCGAGCAGTCCTCGTGGGTCCTTCGACCGGTACACGTGGCAGGAGTCCCGCGACGCCCTCCGTAGGGCCCAGGCGGGCCCTTTCCACGTGTACCATCGGGCGCATTTAATGCCTGTCCGGCGCATTTAATGCCTGTCAACAGGCGTGCCTACTGCAGGCCCAAAGCGGGCATCCTCCGACGTGATAAGGCTTGTCAGTTATCATCTGACATGCTTTATGACTTTCGGGCGCGGTACGGCGCGCCCAGGTGCACTCCTTTTGGTCCGTGGGACCCGGGCGGTTGGAGCCGTGGCAGGGAGCTTGCCCGTTAAATCTTCACCGGTGCGTCTCAACCCATCATGAAGACCTGTTTTCCAAGGACGTCATATCAGCAAACGTCTCTTCCGCAGTAGCCTTCGGTGGCCGGCGTGGTGTGCCCACGCCCCCTACGTAAGCAGCGTGCCCGCTGCATTTAATGCACCTTCGGTCATTGTGGTAAACCCCCGGGTATATAAGGGGAGAACCGAGGCCATGCAAGGGGTTGGATCTTTTTTAGGCTGAACTCTTCTCGGGCTAGCGAGAAGAACATTAGAGATCCCCAGAATCGAGCTAGGGGTTACCTCTGTAATCTCTAAAACATTAATACACACACCAAAGCAGGACTAAGGTTTTACACCTCCGTGGTGGCCTGAACCTGGGTAAATCACCGTCTCTTTTTCTATCGTCCAACCCAGCCTAGATCGATCGTAGCTCCTGTTCCAACACCTCCCCGGCCGAATCCCAAAGGGGGTCCTTCCGGACCACCGATGCTGGCGTTTGTACGTCAACAGCGACCAAGGGACCGAGTAGAGCGGTGCCACGGGGGAAGCAGCAAAGGAAGAAGTCGGCGGCGCCATAGGCAAGGAGTGAAGTGGCGGCGGCGCATAGGAGAAAAAGGAGATCTGGCCGGATGAAGCTAGATGAAAGAAGGGAGGTTGAGAGAGAGTGAGGATTGGGGAATTTTTCCCAATGAATGCGTGCACGGTAGAGAGTGAAAGGGCACCGGTTTGGGCCTGTAGGAGGCCGGCCAAAGGAAAGAAAAAAAGGGAAGAAATAAAAATGGGAATTGGAAAAAGGAATAAAAGTGATAAGAAGATTAAAAGGAAAACTATATATATTAAAAATCTTTACATGTGTAGAGTTCTAATTTCTTTAAAGCAAAGATGGAAGGAAGTTGAAAAAAAGAAATGGTAGATATATATATGTAAGGATTAAAAATTTGGAATAAATTGTTTGGTTTTGTAATGGGTTTTTCCTAAAGGAAAAATTTAAGACTAATTAAGCTATGAATCATTTTAAATTGGGTAATGTGTATTATTCCTTAAAAAGAGATTGAGCTATGAGTTAGTTTTAGTGAAAATTTAACCAACTCCTTAAAATAAGACTCTTAGATTTAATGGGGATGTCAAATTTTAAGTAAAGTAGCTAAAAATTAAAGGGGTTAATGTTATCATTAATCGAAGATTTACGTTATCTAACAAATGAGTTATTCTTGATGAGGATGTTCAAAAGATCAAGTTTAAAGACTTTAAGGAAAAGTTTAATACGATCATCATCTCATACATACCATGCCATGATAGTTCCATTCATATTTCGAATCTTTTGGATTTAGTCCTTATCGGACTTTATTATTATTCTTTGTTAGAAGCCGGAGTTCAGCAGGCAGAACCGTCGAACTCCATTATCTATCCGTCACCAGGCAAGTCCAGTTTCTTGTTCATTTCCGTTGAGAACGTTTTCCAAAACTCCTTCTCGTCTATAACATGCACAAAATGAAAACCTATTTTCTAAAGATCAAGCAATTATTTTTTTATTTTGATCGCCGGTTTTTGGGCGTGATCATGGTGGGTGGTGAAATCCTAGAAAGGGTGCCGGAGGCACATTGGAAGGTGGATTTCATCACACGGGAATGTTTCATTTAAGGTTAATGCAACCAATGATCGATTGTGCTTAAGGGCCGTAGTGATCGCGCATACCACATACCCTGTATGGGCGGGGCTGAGCTAAAGTACCCTTTACCCTAGGTCTATACTCCCCCGGGAAAGGAAGACCTCGTATCCAGAGTATCAACTGTTAGGAAGGTGGTGCTAGCCTTTGGCTATCCACAAAACGTTGTATCTGATTGTGCGGGACTACGACGCGGAGTATAACCGAGTGGGTGGCGAAACGGCTCTGTGATTTTACGGTCTGGTTGTGCATGTGACGACATGAACGCCATGACTATTGATCGTTTGTGGGTACAGTTGTGCACCTCTGCAGAGTGTATTGAATCGTGGCATTGTCACTCCATGTTCCTGGTTGGAACTGTGAACCCGGCAAGAAAGGGATTCATCAGGAATCCTAGCAGCTTGTGAGACAGGAGATCATTAGTCTCTTTAATTAAAACTTGCCTCTCGTACCTTACAAACTGCATTGCTTTTGGAGAGCATTGCTGTTCTCAGTAGATAGTGCATAAACACCTGTTGCCATTCCTGGACATGTTGAGCACCTTTTGTACTCATCCCTCTATCTAATTCCTTTGAGTAGATTGTGAGCCGACAACGGAGGAGGAGGTGATCTACGTCGAGGTCAACGATGAGGTTCCCGAAGATCCGGCGACAGTGAAGGAGGACGAAGGTGTCCACTACTACATCGAGGTTTGCGACGAGAACGTCACCGAGTAGAATGGTAGGTCGTATGAGTTTGGTAGGTGTAGTTAAGACTTTTGCTGTATCCAAACAATAACGGTTTTAAATTCCCCGTACTTTTGGGAATGTGTTGTAAGACTTATGTTGTATTTCGAGTTTATAAATTATGTTTGTAACATATGGACCACTGCAATGCTACTGTTGTGCTACTCTGGGAGGCGTATCGCCGCAGCTATGTTCTACGACTCGTTATTTTATGTAGGATAGCTACAACCGATACTTAGCAAACCCTAGTTTGACACTGAACTCCTTGTCACCCTAAGGACTACATATTCCGGAAAACTTACCGGAAACCTAGGGTAGTATATATATACTTACTCGGCTTAGCCCTGTAGTAGAAAAAGTAGGTTTTCCAAAAAGGGAAGGAATACCCCATATTTCATATGGTGAAATGTTTGAAAAAGGACCGTCGTGTCCGAAGGTGTATGAAGGTAGAATATCCATGGGTGGGATGTTTGCCGAAAAGAGGTTTTGTTAAAACCCAAAACAAAATGGAGAAGATTTTGATCCAGGTCGGAAATGAAGGTGGAAAGCAGGAAGCTTGTTAAAAGCAAGGTAATGCCCGGCGTGGTTCTCACTGCTCATTTACGGGTGTGGTGTGAAGTCCCTCTCGGATCACCTAAGGACTGAGCTTAACTGCCGTTTGGCCAAGTCTTACCGTGCGTCCACATGTCCTTTATGGGAAGGACTTGACCTAGTACCCGGTCTGAGACTAGCATGAACCTGAGGTAGTGTGAAGTGTGCGGATGAGGTTGTAGCCTCTGTAGAGAACAGTTTCTGTTGGAGCGATGCCTTGTTCGCCACAAAGTTGGAACACCAACCTCCTTGTAGCGATGTTTCTGACTCAAGCTAGGTGTGGGACATGTCTTTCTGGCGGGTTCATGGCTAGGTTTACTCCGGTGAAGAGTCTCGTTGTAATAGCCCTGTCGGTATATGTCGCAAAGTATACCCAGGGTGACCTACATCGTGTGGGTAAAGCCGTACCACCTCTGCAAAGGGTTAAAACTATTCGAATAGCCGTATCCACGGTCATGGATAAACTTGGTTGGGCCACACTATAGTAGATTGGTTTTCAAAACCAAAAATGGGTTATGGGTTTAAGGACGCGATCCGCCATGTTCGCAGGGTGACATGAAAGCTCCCCGTTGTAGCGGGTGGAGAGAAGAAGGGATTCCCGTTGTAGCGGGCAATTGCCAATATCCCCGTCGTAGCGGGTGAGCAGAGACTCCCCGTTGTAGCGGGTGATTATGAAATTTCCGTTGTAGTGGAAAATGCAGGTACAATTTCCCCGTTGTAGTGGGAGGAATAACGAAGGATACGATCAGCTGCTACATCTCAGTAAAGCCAAGACAGTTTTCAACATCTGCTTTTACAATCTATTTAAATATTCCAAATGCAAACTTACTTTTCCGCACAACATGAGACATAGGCTAGAGCCCGATTCTTGATATACCCGTGCATGCATATATCTGTGATAAACTCCTTGGCGGAGAGCTTGCGAGTACATTCAATGTACTTACCTGGTTTGTTGATTTGGCCAGACAGAAGGGTCGACAGCCAGAAAGCAACGACGATACCCGCGAAAGCTAGGGTGAAACCCCCAGTCAGTTGCCTGTCGGGAACGGCATATTGATGGGCCACATCACCGTTTGATTCCCGCTACAAGATTCTAGCCGTTAGGCTAAAGGTATAATTATTCGATCTCGAAGATCGGCTATATATCATATTCTAAGAAGTGCGTGTATGACCTTGATATACAGGTTAACTTGTGTGTACCGGCTACTGATCATGGGACCGGTACAGTAAACACAAGGGTTATCCAGCTTTAAAACCGAGTACGCCACACTCTACAAGCCCCCAAATCTTATTTCTCTCAAAATTTTCTAACTCCTCATGCATGGCATATATCTTTGGGCTCAAAAGATGCAACAAAAGTTGAATGCACAAGTTCTGAGGAAGGAATGGACCTGGAGCGAGTTACATGCTCAGAGATGTCGAAAATGATCTGCGCTGGAGGGTGATCCTTCTGGAGGCATTGTGGACCCCTGAGATCATCTGGAACTCAAGTGGAAGTAGCCTTGGCAGCCTCTACATCAGCTGTAGAAGAGGTAGGAAGCTGAGCTGCCAGTAAGGAAGATGCCACCGCTGATGATGAAGTCGTCGGTGCTGGACCCTCAGCTACTGTAGAAGAGGTCACTGGAGGACCAGCAGCTGCTGCCTGAGAAGTGGGGGCACGGCCCACGCCACTCTCAAAGTCATCTTCATCCAGGAAGATCGACTCGAACTCTTGTGGAACACTTGAAAGCTCAGGTCTAGCAAAGCTAGCCTCATCAAAAGTCACATCACAGGACTCCACAATGGTGTTAGTTTCAAGATTAAGCACTCGATATTCTTTCGAATGTCCAGGGTATCCAAGCATGATACCATCAGAAGTATGCAACTCGAACTTGTCGAGAAGGCCCTTCTTCAGGATAAAACATTTGCATCCAAAAACCCTAAGATGGGACACATTTGGCTTCTTCCCAAACATAAGCTCATAAGATGTCACGCATAGAGAAGAACACAGAAAAACTTGATTTGACACATAGCAAGCGGTGTTGACGGCCTCGGCCCAATACCGTCGCGATGTGCCATACTCATCAAGCATCGTTCTTTCCATCTCAACCAAAGTCCTATTCTTCCTCTCCACAACACCATTCTGCTGAGGGGTGCGTGGGTGGAGAATTGGTGCTCAACACCACGATCAGCAATAAAATTTGCGAAAGAAGCATTCTTGAACTCTAAACCATTATCACTACGAATTCCCTTCAAAGAGCCAGGAAAGAGATTCAAGAGCCTCAAAGCCAAATCTCAAAAGAACTCAAATGCTTCAGATTTATGCTCCATGAAAAACACCCAAGAGAATCGAGAATAGTCATCAACTATGACAAGAACATACCACTTCCCACCCGCCGATCGAACCCGAGCTGGACCTACAGTGTCCATGTGTAAAAACTGAGCTGGTCCGTCGGTCTTCACCTGATTGACTGGTGGATGAGAAGCAGCAACTTGTTTGCCATGCCGACATGGGGCGCAAACCAAATCCTTGACTGGTTTGAGTTTGGGCAAGCCTCTCAGAAGATCAAGACTGCCAACTCTAGTCAAGTGATCAAAACCAACATGCCCCAAATGCCGGTGCGAAAGTTGAAAAACTGAAGAACTAGTGGCAAAAAAACATGTAGACTCGGAAGAACTGAAATTAGCAGCAAAGACTCTACCAGGGCGAGAAATACCAAAAGCAAGTACACCCGAAGAGTCAAGAACACGACATCCATTTTTCTTAAAGCACACCTCATAATCATCATCAATAAGCTGTGAAACAGAAATGAGGTTGTATTTCAGTTTACTGACAAGGGCAACATCTTTGAGGATGTTGTTGTTGTTGACTCGCACCGCGCCCTTGTGTGTCACACGTCCTCGGGAGTCGTCTCCAAAAGTGATGAACTCATCACCGGACATCTTGTTGAGGGAGGTGAACCATTTTGAGCTTCCGGTCATGTGACGTGAACACCCAGAATCAACAAGCCACATGTTCACCAACCCTCGCCGGTCAACCTACACAAGAGACCGAAAATGAGTGGACTCAGTACTGGGGTTAGTAAGCAAAGATTTTCGAATCCAGTACTTAGTCACTCACTGAACAGGCATAGAAGGTCGTAAGTGATTAGCATGCAATGCAACATCTTGAGCAACTCTACGACCCTGACCTAGAACGCGCCGCGGAGGAATGTCACGCACCGGAGCACGTGAACCACCTCCAAAAGGACGGTGAGAATACTCTAAGCGACCTAAACCCTGTCGTCTGCTAGAGCCACCAGAAACCTCAACATGTTGAGGCCTCGTATGTGTCTTAGGAGCAGTCAACGCATTGTTGCGTCGTTGGATACCCCTAAGAGCACGAACACGGTCACGACGCTCCTCCTTGAGACGTCGAAAGCAAAACTCAACAAGATGACCATCCTTATGACAATGAGTGCATCGGTATTTTACCCTCTGCAAGTTAGCACCAACTGAAGCTGAAGCACTCTTGTCCTTAAGAGATGAATCTAGATAGCCACCTGACTTGAACATTGTTCCCATCTCCCCCTGAGCTATTGCAATCAAGCCTCTACCAAGAGAACCAATGGGATGAAGAGGATGATTCTTATTTTCTTCCACATGATTAAAACCTAGACCTTTGCCTGAGCTAACTCTAGACTTGTCTAAGATCATGTCAAGTTCTTTTCTACCTCCAGAAAATCTTTCCAAAGTTTTCTTGAGGTAGTCAACTTCCCTAAGCAAAGGAGCACATGTAAGACAAGCTCCTGAAGCTGACACTCTAACAGCTTTCTCATATTTTTCTTTGTATGCTCCTAGTTCAAGTTTTAGAGATTCACAAGACACACAAGCAATGCTACAAGTCTCAACTACTATTTTCTTAAACCTCTCTCTAAATGAAGCATGCATAGCAGAAATATCATTCTCAAGTTCATGGCAAAGTGTGCAAGTAGAGGAAATAGCATGAGAAGCATCAACAGGTAGCTTAGAAGCAGTAGCATTAGCCAAAGTGAGTTTTTGTAAAGCTCAGAAATGTGTCTTCCTAAGTCCTGATTTTCTTCAACTAATTGTGAGCATTTATCACAAGTAGGTCTTCTCATCTCAAGCATGGTTTGATTCAATTCTTTATTTCTACCTTCTAAATACTTGCATCTTAAACATGGAGAAGGCTCTTGAGTGCTCTTAGAACTAATGCTAGGCAGTTGTTTCTTAGCATTTTTAAGTTCTTTAGAAAGAGATGAAAAGACAATGTATCCAGCAAGAAAAGCAGTTTTAAGCTTGGCTAGATTGTCCTTATAGACCATGAGCTCTTGGATGACAAATGTATGCAACATGAAACCTAGAGCAAAGCACAATTTTATCTCATTCAATTGATTGTGAGGTGCTAAGCTAGAGGAACAACCAAGAGGTGCACTAGAAGGCAAACTAGCATGTGACGATTTGAGCACATCAATCTCTTTCTTAAGAGAGTCTAAGTCATCGTCCTTAGAAACACAAAAGGAGCAAGGGCTCGACTTAAGTTTATCAAGTTCAATCATGGATGACTTAAGCAATTCACTTACACTAGCATGAGCATCTTTAGCTTCAAGAAATTCTTTATGTAAAACATCACAATTAGCACACTCATCATCACTACTTTTCAGTTTAGCAATTTCTAGTGTTAAGAGAATTAACTTTCTTAGTCAGATCTTTAGATTTCTTAATTGAAGCAAACAGGGCATCATTTTGCACATCAAACATATCAAGCGGCTTATCATGTCTAACACTGAGCTCATTAAAAGTGCAGCTAACCTCGCTTGCAAGATCTTCATCATCGCTTTCTTCCTCGGATCTCGCCACGAAGCACATGCCAGTGAAGCCATGTTCCACCTTCTTCTTTCCCTTCTTCTTGTGCTTGGGCGGCTCCGGTTCATCCTCGCTTGAGGTAGAGGAAGATGAAGAAGAGTTGGTGCTGGTGTCGCTATCTCCAAAAGCGGCGAGAGCTCGACGAAGGTTCTTCTCCGCGCTCACGTATCTTGGGCCTTGATCCAAACTTGTTCCTTCCCTTGTCCTGAAACTTAGAAGCAAACTTGTTTCTCTCTTTAGGATTGGGACACTCGGATCGAATGTGGCCTTTCTCACCACATCCATAGCAGGTGATGTTTGAGGATTTCCTTCTCCTATTTCTCACATTCTTGTATGCCCTAGAGAAGCGTTTTGCAAATAACGTGAGCTCATCCTCGGGAAGAGATTCAAGCTGATCATCAGACAAAGAAGACAAGGCTGCAAGAGACAGTCCAGAAGAAGAAGAAATCATGCAAGTGTCAGAGTTAACACTAGGAGACACTATCCCCGATGGGTCCGAGGAAGTGTTCCCAACAAGAGCCAAACTCTTGGACTTAGAACCATTTCTGTTCTCTAAAGTAATCTCATGAGTAGAGAGCTTGGAGAACAGGTGATCGAGTGTGAGAGTGGCAAGATTGGCAGACTCTTGGATGGCAATCTTCCACACTTCAAAAGCGGGCTCTAATGTGTTCAACACATGCCTAGCCATCTCTGAGTCAGAATATCTCACTCCCACACTCCTGATCTTGTTCACAATCCTTTCAAATCTCTCAAAAAGCTCAGAAATAGATTCCCCAGAGCGTTGCTCAAAACGATTGTATTCAACTCTATATTGATCCGCTCGAGCAATCTTGACTTGGTCGGACCCCTCATGATAGGTGATCAAGGTCGACCAAATCTTGTGAGCGGTATCAAGATGAGTAACCCGCTCATGCTCCTTTCTATCCAACCCAGAAAGCAGGTAGTTGATGGCCTTGCAATTGTTTTCAACATCAACCTAATTTGCAGGCGTCACTACCGCAGGAAGAGCAAAGTCCCTTTTGATAATTTGCCAAATAGCAAGCCCCTCTGACAGGATAAAGATTCTCATTTGATTTTTCCAGAACTCTCAGTCCGTGCCATTGAAGATAGGAGGACGAGCCGAGTATCCGTGGGAAGGCATGGCTCGCAAAGCCGGTCAAAGCTTATAAAGAAGCGAGACCGGGCTCTGATACCACTTGTTAGATCAGTGGCTTCCGACAGAGGGGGGTGAATGTTGGTTTTTAAAAAATTCTTCTTTAAATTCAAATACAAATAGCAACTGAGGTGCTACTGTAAGTGACAGAAAAGACGCAGCAAAAATAACATGACAAAATACCGCAAAAGTGGAACAGCAGTGTCTCACACCAGTGACACAGCTGTGTGACACAGCTGGCTTGGCGAAAAAACCCCCAAAAGTCCTTGGTGATGTGGAGCTCATCAATAGCTTCAAAACGAGTCCAAGATCACTGAATTCTGAGCTCGGACACAAAAGTTATGATCAAAATAGTGAACGTCCGAAGCAGCAGCAGTAGCTCACACCAGTGGCACAGCTGTGTGACAGGTAGATTAGTCCAGAACTGAGATTTCGATCCAATTATTGGTCCAATTCAAAATCTACCTAACCAAATTTAACCAAATTTTATAGAGAGGTGTGAGAAGATCTCGTGAGTCTAGATCAAGTGTTGATCTCCATAAAAACTTCTCAAATCAAGACATTTACCCTCTTTTCTTCAATCAGCCCTAGAAATGAGAAAAAGAGAAATTTTGAAGGGAAAGGAAGCTCGTGAGGAATCTTGATCTCAAATCACTATGGAATCATCTCACATATCCTAGCAACCTATTCCAAGCCCCAAATCACAGCATCAAACCCGCTACAAAGATTAGTCACGAAAATCTCATTTCTTGCTTGTTTTCCAAGGAAACTCGAAATAGAGAAGAAAACGGTTGAATCCTTGGGTATGCTTGGATGGGATCAGTATGGAGATGATCTTCCCATCACTTACTTGCCATACCACAGATTAATCCATAGGAGAAAACAAGAAAACGAAAATTCAAAAGAGCTAATGAAGAAGATAACTCAAGAACACAAAGGAATGGGGAAAATCTTTTTGTATTGCATTTTCGTGGATTTTCTTGCTGTTTCAAAGGCCTCTCATGATTAGGCCAAAACTCTCTTGAGCAGCCCCTAACTAGGATTTTCACAAAGTTTACAAAAAGGTTAAGGGATAAGCACCTCTTACCCCTCCTTTTATAGTGGTGGAGGCATACCTTCCACCACTTGGGCCTTAAGCCCACTTAGATGGCATGAGCACTTAGCACGCATCACAAAGCATCTAAGTGACTTATCCACCATCCATCTTTCCTTCTACCCTAAGCAACTAACCCTAAAGTGATTCCCGGCCGCCGCCGGAGTTTCTTGGTTATGCTTCGGTAGATTCCATGTTTTTACCAAAACGCCCTCGCACTGACTTAGTCCTCACGTCTCATCTCCACCCGCTTTCTTGTCCTCTGCGTGCATGCTTTTAAGCCGCACGATGTCGTTGCCACCTCCTTGACCGCATCTCAGCCCTCCAAGCCTCATGCCGGTCCATATGACCGAACCATCACCGCACCCAACTCGCACCTGCACACCATAGACCAAGCAAAGCATTGCGAGCACAAGTTTTCCACTTGACCCAAGTCAGTCGAGAAAAATCTTTCATCCACTCAATTTTTCCATGAGACAAATTGAGAAACTCAAACAACCACACAGTCAATTATCCAAACCAACAGTCATTGAATTCATGCAACTGAATATTCAAATCCAACAAAACAAAGTGTGGCAAAATATTCATCACATATATTGTTTATGTCATCACATGACTCACACTAGAATTGTTTGTCCTAACTCCAGATATTAGATAGGTTCTGGATGGTTTTCTGACATTGACCAGAGATTTGGATTAGAGGTAAGTGGACTAGGGGATGGAAAGACACACATTGAAGTCCCGTCATCAAAGACAGGGACAGTACCGATAGCATGAACAGGCTGGTACCATTAGGTTTTGGCCGAAGGTTAGGATCAATGGGATTTAATATCTTATATGGAGAAGGATTTTTCTTAACGATCCTAAGAATGGTTAGCATTTCAGCAACACAGTATTTGACATGATGCTTAATGAATCATGCATAGTCCCACGTCAGGGTTTGGGGTCAAAGATGTGTTGCCAATGGTCATCGTTTCCCTGCTACAACATGGAATTGTTACTAGCAAGTTTGGTTGCAATGATAGAATATCAATAGATGATCGAAGGATCATGTCAACAACTATAGGATACTATGAGGGTTTCTATCATTGATCCAATCGAGTTGATGATCCAAGATTGATCCGATGGTCAAAGGAAGATTTTGTGAGTCTAACGATAACGATATGCTCCTAGTCGGCTCAAGGTTTAGGGTTTATGACGATAAGATAACTTAATTAGGGCTAGATGCTAGGGTTTTGGTTGATGGAAGGAATCGATGATTATCTGCTAGTCACATTGATGGTTGAAGATATATCTAGAGTTAATAGTTTATGCAGAAATTATGTCGTGGGTGACAAGAACACTTATTGTGCACAAGGTCTTAATTAGAAGAGGGGAGCTAATAATGATCTAATGATCATGCTAATAACAAAAGGTCCCTCTACAGTTAGCGAGATATCTACTAGAGCTATGCCATCAGTGGCAGCGACAATCACCATAAAGGTGTCTCTAGCAAGGATAACCCTTAGAGTTGATAGCATGACTTGATCGTCGTGCATGGGATGGATGGTAGTCTAACAGAACCCGTAAAGATGAGGGTTTTGACCAAAATATGAGAACACAGAATGCAATCTGTTATCAGCCAAAAGAAAGGGCAAGACTACATAGAGGTACATGGTGTTGATGACGACTATTACTAACATTACAGATGGAGTCATCAACTACCAATGCCACTGTCCATCTTGGCATCATGTATGCAATAGGGCAAGGAACGGTTCGACATTGGCACAAGATAGCATATTGGAATCTGATCTCGGCAACGAGAAGGATAGAGTCCGCCTATTGCTGTGGAATCATGCTACCAAGGCTAAACCCTTCCCTGCTCAATATGTAGAGAAGAAAGACACAGCCCTAGGCCAGGCTCTCTATTCCCTTAGAGTAGAGAGAAAGGATAGGGAACTAGTGCAGGGCACGTTGTTGTCCTTCCTATACTAAGGAAAACAGAGAGAGAGTGAGAGGAAGGGAAAAAGCAGAGTTGGCGCCTCATTCCACCTCTATACAGAAAGATAAATAGAGAGGGAAGAGTAGGGCAGGTGGCCACAGTGGCTCTCGAATGATGTAGGGGAGGGAGAGGTGATGGGGATGGGGTAACCACAAAAATGAGACCATCGCCTAACAGTGATCCTGCAGGTGGCCTCGGTCAGGGTGAAAGTGCATTGGCTGACCGGTGGCGACACCCCACGGTGCCATCAGTAGGTAGACCTCACCAGGGCGTTCAAGTGGAGGTAAAATTAATCAAGGGGAAACACTCCCAACAGTGAGGAGAGGCTACAAGAGAGGGGAATTGGAGGAGGTTCATCATGCGCAGAGAACGAAGGTGGATTGAGTGCACCGGAGTTGGTATGGGTGGCTGTAATTCTAGTGATGGGGTCATCGGCTCAAGTGGCTGATGACATAGTCGATCTCTCCTCATCGTTGCGGCCCTCCAAGCAGACAGAATCGAGCCGAGGTGTCCTACGCTCATCGATTAGCTGCAGGTGGCAGGACTTGCTCATGGGCTGGCCTAGGGCATGCAGACAAGGGGTTGACCTAGACTACATGTGGGAGGTGGTGTAGCTCCGGTGCGGATGCCAAGACGCGGTGGCACGCTGTGCTTGGTCGCGGTCAAGTCTGTCCCAAGTGAGGAGGAGGCAAGGGCTACAGCTAGGCTGCCTAATCTGGTTTCTAGGCTTCTGTTCGTTGTTTCTGGAGTTTTGGTGTTGACTTCGATAGAACTCGACAAGGAGGAGTTGTACGAGGTTGATCCCCAGTACAAGCATGAGTGATACCAGCAAGGAAAGCATGTAAGCTTGGTAAGATTTCCTTTAACTTATGTCATGTTGTGTGAATGAGGTGATATGCTTGCTTGCATATGATAAAATGTTGACATTTGTGATGATGGCATCAGTAGCATGATTAGGGTTTGGATGTGGGTCATGATTAGTAGGTCATGAAATTAATTGACTAATGAATATGAAACCTAATAAGTGATATGTGAGAGCCAGGGTTTTGCTTCAACAGATGGATCAATGGGCGAGGTGAGAGTAAGCACCCCTAGTTGTCTAGTCGATGCCGGTGTTGTGGGCCTCTATCCGTCACCCACGGTGGAAGTGTTATGCGGGAGTGTTGGGTAGTCGTTATCGGCCAACTATAAACTAATGATACCTCAAAACACTTCTTGATTGAGAAAGAATTTGTCAGGTCTTGGTTGACTTGGTCAGAAAATTGAATTAAGTCTTGGTTGACTGAATGTGATGAAAATGGATGAAATCTTGGTTGATTTCAATTGCTTGCTGAGCTGAGATTTATGTGTTAAATCTGAGAATCAAATGGCCATGATGAATACATGTTGATATTGGTTTACCTCTCATGTTCATTCCATGTTTCTATACTTTGTAGATTAATACTTGTATAGTATTTATTCATCTTCCATGCCATGCTTAGATAAATTGGAATGAGATTAAAATGTATCTTGCAAGTACAAGAGTACTTAACGGAATTCAATTCATAAAATTGATCCTAGTGTAGGTGACTTCTAGGATGTCGATAGCGTTGATCGTAATGTCTACTTGTCTTGTTTTCTGTTCTTAGTCAATTGTGCATTATATTTGGCTTTTGGAGATGGTAGAGGCTGCCATCTAGGGTGTTTTAAACATGTTTCCTCTATTGTTCGAACTTTCACTTTTGATGTGAACGACCATCTGAGTCGTGTTATTTGTAAGATAAATAATTATCATGTGTATGGGATGTGCTTATGTGTATGTAATCCTTCTTTGTAGAGTTTTCCTTATGATATTCAAGTTGCATGTCGCATCCCATACATCATGTGTGTA
Organism: Stipa capillata; assembly: GCA_019208055.1. Taxonomy (NCBI): domain Eukaryota; kingdom Viridiplantae; phylum Streptophyta; class Magnoliopsida; order Poales; family Poaceae; genus Stipa; species Stipa capillata. Next base: position 245,193 of record JAGXJF010004864.1, read on the forward strand.
TGATTTTGAAGTGTATCAGACAGTTGTAAAGAATTAGGGTTGCTCTTTTGTTTCATTAAGTATAATGGTTTCCAGTTGAGTGACCCACTACCTATGATACACTGGCCAGCTAGGCAAGGTGTGAGTAATTGTACCATCCTTTCGAGCGACCCACTAGCCTTAGGGCTAGGCTAGGGTGAGAGTACAATTGTCGGGTTCCTTTGAAACTATTATGCTTAGTTGATGAGGGCATGACTCCCATGAATGCACCCACTACCACCTCTACTTCCACTATTTCAGTTATGTCCGCTGCTCAAACTATAAAGAACAAAAAGAGGTTCGTCAAGATCATCAAGAACAAGCAATGATTCAAGTTCAAGCTCTCGAGAGGAGGAAAGAATGAAGTTCATGTGACCATGAAGATGTCTCACATGGATTGGTGTTGTATAAGGAGTTCTCCCACGTCACTTTTGCTCCAAGAAGAGCTACAAATCAAGTCCCACAAGTTCTAGATTCTGATTCGGATTCTTGAGATAGCCCTGACTTCAAACGTCTATATCTCGGGATACGGACTCTGATTTGGGTGATCTTGGACTTTTTGGAAAGGTTATCTCGTGCTCTTTCTAACTTATCTAACCCCATCTCCAAATTCCTTATGAGCAGACCACACACTACTACAGAAAATATCAATACTGATGGGCCAAAAACCCACATCAGTGACGGGTTTTTGCCCATCAGTAACTAAAAGTCAGTAATGACTCGTATTATCAGTGACGGGTAATTTACCTGTCACTGATAAAGCTCATCACGGACGGGTAAAAAAAGGAACCGTCAGTGATAGTAGTCTCATCACTGACGGGTACACTTCCAACCCGTCCGTGATGAGTATTCATCAGAGGTGACGAAACCATCATCACGGACGGGTAGAATATAGACCCGTCAGTGATAACGGTACCATCACTGACGCGTGCTTTTTTCACCCGTCCATGATGACATTTCATCACAGGTGATCAAAACATCATCACGGACAGGTAGAATATCGACCCGTCAGTGATAGAGCTACCATCACTGACGGGTACTATTTTTACCCATCCGTGATGAAATTTCATCACAGGTGACCAAAATATCATCACGGACGGGTAGAACATAGACCCGTCAGTGATAACTGTACCATCACTGACGGGTGCTTTTTTCACCCGTCCGTGATGACATTTCATCACAGGTGACTAAAACATTATCACAGACGGGTAGAATATCGACCCGTCAGTGATAAGCCTACCATCACTGACGGGTCCTTTTTTACCCGTCCTTGATGATATTTCGTCAGCTGTGATGGAGATCATCACGGACGGGTGGAAAAGGCACCCGTCAGCGATGGTAAGTACCAACCAGGCAGGGTTTTACTGCTTCCTGGCTAGCCTCAGGTCATTTTGCTAGCCATGCCCTCTGAAAAACAAAAAATACCCTAGCTGCACAGCCTCTGTACAGCCCTAGCATGCACAAGACATATATCACAAGCATATATGCAGTGTAGAACAGGAATCAAAGAATTATTTCAATTTGACTTCTCAATTTTGACAAGTCCGTTCAAATATACAACACACTCTACATCGCACAATTGGCTAAATAATTTGTCACATCTCAAATATGTTTGACATCTCAAATTTGACAAGTCTAAACTTTAGAAAAGAAAAATACATAATCATTTCGAGCAAATTTATGTAGATGGGGGTACGCCGGAGTAGAATTCACCGTCGGGGTTTACTACAAAATTGTTGAAGAAATATGCGAAGCGCGCCAATATGCGTGTAAAGTCCTGGCTTGCATCAAATTGCTCTTGCGTGTTAATATGAAATTCATGTGAAAAAATGAGAACAACATTAATTTCATATGGAAACAAAGTAGCTATTAAATAGACTGTCGATGTAGATATTAGATCTATCAATACTTATGTACTCCACATTCAGTCCACGCTAGGGCAATCGCCTCCATGTGCGCGCAAACGTGGAACCCACATGTGTTCGTTGCTTCTCGTTGTTGTTTGCACGAGAAATCAAATTTATGGGTGAGCTTTTTTGCTCCCCTTACCTTGTAATTCACCCCTCCCGATGCCTTATAGATCACGAAGGCATCATCGATGCACTTTCGTATCATCAAGAAGTCACGTTTCGTTTTCATTATGGAATCAAAGTAAAAGACCTTGTTCCATGCTCCAACGATAACCACAAGTACCTAGTGGTCGCTGCATACACGACATCATGGTCAAAAGTGAGACGTAAACACCTAACTAAGTGCATAAATTGAAGATTTAGACAGTACTAAAGAACTTACAGTGGGTTGTAGGCAAACATTATGTAATCCTTGGTCCTTTGGGCGAGCCATTCTTTCGCAAGGAACTACGTGACCATCTCTGCATTCTCGTTGAGCACCCTCCAGTTGAATAGGTATGGATCGATCAATCCAACGTTTGCATTCAAGCGCCTGATCTCTTGGACCATGTGGAGCGTCCATACCCTCATGATGTTAGCGTCGAGTCTGTCGAAGGTATAGAGACTGAACAGGTCTTCATAGTTGACGTCAAACGTACCAGTCCCAACTTCATCGTAGAAATTGTACTCAGGTGGCACTCTTACCGTGATGTACTGCTCAGCACCAGGCTTCATGGATTCTTGCATGTAGTGATTATGCAGAAGTCTGATTTGCTGGGCCATATTATTCAGTTGAAGCTCTGGGAGGAGTGGCTCACCACATTTGTATTTCCGGGATAGAGGGGCAGGAGGATAGTACTTTTCTGATGAATATGATAAAGCCTTACTGGTGCTATCAGCCTTCTATTTCTTGCCGCCTTGGCCTCGTCGTCCTCGGGTTTTCCTCAGAGGCTTGACTGGACTCGGATCGCTACGCGGTGATATGAGTGGTTGGGTTTCCTTAGGTGTAAGATCCTCCAGTGCAGCTGATTGGGTTTCGTTGGGCGTAACATTTTTTGGTGTAGATGGTTGGGTACCCTTAGGTGCAACACCCTCCAATGCAGCCTTCAAGACCTCCTTCGATAGTGGCTCCTTGTGCTAGGTCACAGGTTTCTCGGTCACTGCCGTCTGGGGCTCATTGTGCTCCATGATGGCCACCGCCTCGTCCATCACCGCCGTCGGCGCCTCCTACACTGGGCGGGGGTCCTGTTTATTCTTGGAGCGCCATTCCCTTTTTTGTGGTTCGATGGGCTCGCCCATCAATACCACTGGGGCCTCCTTCTCCGTGCAAGTGTTCACAGTGTCCCCCTCGCCCATTGAGAATGGCGTCAGCTTAACGGTTCTGCTCAAGTCCAATGGCGAATGGCACGACGGACTGTGGTTGGCCGAAGATAGATGACGAGAGGTCGGAGTGTTTGCGTCCAGAATTATCCCCGTCTTCGGCCACATGATGAAACAATTGATGCTTTGACCTATTGTTGTCACATCATCTTCGGGGGGCACGGGGACTCGTACGGCACTATACGCAGGCACTACAGAGTCCACCTGTACCTTCGCCATCGTAGACGGTATTTCAACGTTGTGCAAGCGTTGCCCCAAAGTTGGTTGATACGCTAACCCTTGTGCCACCGTCAAGGACACACTGCCAGGTAGCATCATCACCAGGTCGCACTTTGCTGGCGCCTGCAGGACTATTATGATTCAGTTACACGTCCACAAAACTCATTGCGAACATAGTGCAACTAAACAAACTTATAGTGATGTTGTCGATAGGAAGCGCATCAGCTCTCCCTTCGGAAGTAACATTTGCAGAGGCGCAGCTACTCCATCCGTACGCAGCGCTAGGCTTGGTGTGGTTAGGAGGCAAGGGCGGTAGCTGCCCCCCGAATAGGGAGGCCACCTCCCTGCGTGCCTCCTCTTTCGCCTTCCGAAGCATGTCATCGGCCATGTTGTCTTGTACCTTCCTCGTTATCTCTTCAATAAGAGTTTCCTTCCTGCTTCTCTTCCTTTGCCTGGCCTCCTCTTGGGTTTGGGGGAAAGCTATGCTCCATGTAGCGGCAACCCCGAGGCCTCGCACGCGCCCAAATTTCTCAGGGTTTCCCAGAGCTTTCGCGAGAGGGTCTAGCCACCTCTCGCTCCCGATGAACTCTGAGGAAGATTCTTGCTGGCTCAACTCCCTCTGCAATAGAAGCAGTACGAGATATAGTATTGAGCGATTTGTCATAGACTGTTTATACCTATGAAATCGACATGGTGGGTTAAGTTCGTACCAGACGATTGGACACGTCCTCAACTTCGGGGGTCGAGAAGGAAACAGCCCCCGTAGTCAGGTCGATCTTCGTGTGGCCCCTGATCCATGCCCACCTGTAACCCTTGATGTCATCGAAAGGAATTGGTTTTCCAGCCTCTCGTAGTGCGGCGTCCTCTATCCCCCAGTCCGCCATCTTCCTAACGTAGCCACGACTGCCTAGGCGGTGGGGGTGTTTATTCTTCGAGCGGAGTTCTTTGCTCTTTATACTCTTTGCCTTGAACTCTTCCGTAGACTTCATTCGAACGAAATCTTCCCAAACCGCCTCTGTTATTTGGTGATATCTCTGTAACATCGAGCTGTTTTTTTGAACATATTCTTTGTTCAACGTGCTCTGAAGTTCTGGTAAGACTTAGCCATCGTCACCTTTGCCTCCCGTTCTACTTTCTCCTTGTCGCCTTCGGGGATCTCGAACTTGCTCCACATCTCCTGCATGATTCGTCCAATCTGGGCCTTGGGCACTTCAGTCCAATCTTATGTTGTGATCTTTATATGTTGACATGCCAGATAACCACACGCGTTGTTGAACTTAGATGCCATCTTCTGGGGTTGGGAAGGGTACCCTGTTATCTGGTCTACCTCCGTGATGACCTGCCTTTGCGTAGGCATCTTCTTACCGGTTCCCGGTTTCCTAACTCTTTTCATTGCCACCGGGGGCTCCGACGAACCAGTAGTTTCTTCGCCCGTCATCGATCTTTTTTTGCAAAAAAAACAACTAACTAATTACTTGGAACTTTTGTATATTATTTTTATATATTGAATATGTGATCTTTTTGAAAATTAAAACTTGAGTGTCCTAACCCTACCATATATGATAAGAGCATATATAAAGAATCTAGAAAATAGTGTGTGCAGCCCAATTAGATGATTGTGCATTAACATAGATTACGTGAGGTGACCATCTATTAATAACAAGATGCACAAAGAGACTGCAACATCCTAAGATCATGTGAGGTGATCGTCTATTTATTGTTTTACAACTAAGAGTTGGAAGGAACAAAATGAACACCAAATATCAGTATACATGTATATATATATGTGTGTTCTCAGAATAACATCAGATAAGCTAAGAAACAAGCACTCTTAGTTTAGTTTGGTAGAACGTGAGTCTCCAAAACCTCTAAGGTTCCAATCCATCACACTTGCACACATAGCTCTAGGGAGTCAACTCTCGCAGTCTCGCGGCTTGTCAACCTTTTTTATCTCCAACTGCATACAGCAGGCATTCAATTGCTTCATTGGTTCAAAGAAAAAAGTCACCATGAAATGCAAATGTCTTTCCACTTTGGTCTATTTCTTTACCACAAAGGTTTCATTCTGACCTAGCACTAACTTTGTGTCATTTCATGCCCAGGCTACACTCATACATCATCCATTGCATCAACAGATCCCACAAATCCCCAAATATTCCTCAGGTACGAACAAATATACAAACAGAGCCAGAATGCTAGCTAAATTTCATGAGCAAGATGCGTAGCTACATATGCTATTGCTAGTGAAAAATGATTGCTTTGCTATACCATACAGGCATCGACCTGAAGCATGTCAACAAGTTCTGAACAAATGAAATTGATTGCTACGATGAAGCATTACGATGCAGAGAAGTAAATAATTCAGAAAAAAAGAACCACGATTAGTAGCAATATCCACATGATCTCCTCAAAAGTCCACACAATGCTAAATCGTTGCACCAGAGTACACTTACAGAAAGGAAAACTACGAATTTGAGATAGAGGGCAGTGGCAAGTAAAGCATGAGTAAAGCATGTTCTGAATGCCTCCCAAGAACTCATGCCCTAGCAAACGAATGCGAGCAAACTGTGGTTATAGGGGGTACCTGTCGGGAGGAGAACCCGCGGCAACGGTTGTTTGGAGGAGGGAAGCATCCACGGCGCCGTCGACGAGGAGAGGAGCATCCACGGCGGAGAATGTGGGAGGGAGGGGAGCGGCAGCGGCGGGTGTTGGAGGGAGGGAAGCGTAGGCGGCGGGGCCGGTCGGGGAGGCATCCATTGCAGCGGCGGCGGGGGCGCTAGGGTTCACGGTGGGTGGCGGCCACAACGATGCACCACTGGCGAGGAGGCGCTGCTGCTGGTCAGAACAGAAGAGCAAGTCTAGGGTTCGACGTGCGGTGAAAAATTTCAAGCCCCGCGGGCATAGGTATATAAATAGAAGAAGTCATCACGGACGAGCGAAACGATTAGCCTGTCAGTGATGACCTGCCAACCTACGCAGAGAATTCATCACTGACAGTCGCAGATGTGACCCGTCCGTGATAACAATTTCATCATGGACAGGCCACATCTACACCCATCAGTGATGACCTGACTAGCGGCGGGAGGGCAAGTCATCATTGACGGGCGCAGATGCGACCCGTCCGTGATGAAACAGCTATCACGGACGGGTCTCATCTGCGCCCATCAGTGATGATTTGACTTCCGCTGGCTAGGCAAGTCATCATGGACGGGCAATCCTTCCGGCCCGATAACAATTTCATCACTAATATAGCACTGTAAATACAACAAAGTAGAGTACTTGATGATTTAATTGAAGTAAATGTCCAACAATAAAAAAAATTGACCACATGGAACAAAATACAACTAGGTATTGACAATATGCACATCAAAGTACCCAATTTGACAATTTTAGTCGTCATCGTTGTTGACTAGCTTTTTTCCATTATATTTTAGTCCTTCATTACGATCTCGACGTACGTACGTTGGCACATCATCACTTGGTTCTTCGTCTTCACAATCGGGTTCCGGATCGTCGAATTGGTTGTAGTCTTCTTCAACAACTACACCGTCAACTCCAACAATACTCCTTTTTCCATTCCTCACAACGTGGCGCTTCTTATTTGATGGGTCGACTATATAGAAGACTTGGGCAACCTATTTAGCGAAGAGAAAAGGTTCTTCTATTGACCCAAAACTCTCTAGATCCACAGTAGTGAAGTTCTGATCTTCCACGTGCACATCTTGGAGATTCACCCATCGGCATCGAAACAAGGGGATCTTGGTGACTATGTAGTCAAGTTCCCAAATCTCTTTGATTATGCCGTAGTAGTTGCACTTAATCTCTCGGGGACTACGGGCTTCTACCCAGACCCCACTGTTCTGGTATGTGCTTTTTTGGTCTTGGGCATCCGTGTAAAATGTATATCCGTTGATCTCGTACCCTTGCCATGTCACGACGTTCGCGACGGGTCCTCTTGCCAACCATCCAGCTTCAGTTGAAGGGTTTTTATCGTAAAAATAGTTCTTCAACCATTGGTTGAACCCAATGTTGTGTGTTTTCGTGATCCAAAATCTAGACTTTTTTGGATTCTGTTGGCATAACACTTGCTTGTGAATTTTGATATACGGATCCACCACTGACATGTGTTGCAAGACTGTGAAATGAGCTCTGTCAAACTCTGTTGTATCAGAAGGCTGGTAATCTTTCCTTCCGATTGTCCCGACGCCAGCGAGCCTACCCTCGTGCCGAGAACGGGGCACACCTATGGGACGGTGTTCAGCCATGTAATCCGTGCAAAACTCGACGACCTCTTTGGCAGCATAGCCTTCGATGATGCTCCCTTCCGGCCGGTATCTGTTGCAAACATAGCACTTCAGAATGCCCATGTACCTCTCGAATGGGTACATGCTATGTAGGAACACGGGTCCCAACATCTGTATCTCGTGCACAACATGGATCATTAGATGGATCATGATATCAAAAAATGACGGAGGGAAGTACATCTCTAGTTGGCATATTATAACAGTTATCTTGTACTGCAGTTTAGATAGTCGCTGTGGATCGATTGACTTCTGAGAGATCGTGTTGAGAAAGCTACACAGGTTTGTGATTGTCTCACGGACTCCATGCTCCAAGATACCTCTTATTGCAATAGGTAAGATCTGTGTCATCATCACATGACAGTCATGAGACTTCATGCCTATTAATCTCAAGTCTTTCATTGAAACAAGTTTCTTTATGTTTGCTAAGTAACCAGATGAAACCTTCACCCCAAAGAGGCACTGGCACAATTCTTGTCTCTCAACCTTGCTAAGAGTGTAGCAAGTAGGGGGATGTATGTTTTGCCTTTCTTCGTCAGTTGTGGTCCCAGCTCTGGTCTGATACACATTTCTTGCATGTCAAGGCGTGCCTTCACACCATCTTTTGTCTTCTCTGGAATGTTGAGCAAGAGACCAATCAAGCTGTCGCACATTTTTTTCGACGTGCATGACATCAATGATGTGACGGATATTTAGCACCTTCCAGTATGGCAAGTCCCAAAATACAGATTTCTTTTTCCAGATGCCCGGCCTCAGCTTTTGTTGCTTTCCAAATACAACATCGATATCTTTCACAATTTCATAGATTTCTTCACCCTTTTCTTGTGCGGGGCGCTCCCGTATCTCAACTTCTCCGTTGAACTATTTTTTCCACTTCCTCCAAATGTGATTGTTCAGAAGGAACCGACAGTGACCCATCTATACGATTTTACGTGACTGTGTCAAGAACTGACTCACTGTTTGTTCTAGGCACACAACACATGCTTCGTGTCCTTTCACAGTCTGGCCGGACGAGTTTCCATAAGCAAGATAATCATTCACGGTTGTGAACAATAAGGCGCGTAGGTTGAAGTTCTCTTGTTTATCTGTGTCCCAGGCTTCCACCCCATCGTGCCAAACTGTCGCTAAATCTTCCTTCAGTAGTTGTACGTACACATCAATATCATTTCCAGGTTGCTTAGGCCCTTGAATGAGTACGGAGAGATGTATGTACTTACACTTCATGCACAGCCATGGAGGAAGGTTGTAAATACTGAGGAGGACGGGCCATCTGCTGTGTCGACTGCTCATGTTATCAAACCTTATGTTCCTCGGCTCGTTACCGAATTCCAGAAATACCCTATCGACAGTCCTCCACTGGCATGCGTCGGCAGGGTGTCTCATTATTCCATCTTCCTTACGCCCCTCTGAGTGCCAACGCATCAGGTTTGCCTCCTTCTTATTAGCGAACAAACGTTTCAAATGGGGAACGATCGGAAGATACCAAGCCACCTTTGCTGGAGGCCCCTTCACCACACCCCCACCTTCATCCTCGTCATCATGACAATTTTCTTCATTTGTAATACGCTTGTATCGGGATGTCTTGCACGACAGACATCTATGCAGGTTCGTGTACTCTTTGCGGTACAGAATACAGTCATTCGGACATGCATGTATTTTTTTTACTTCTAATCCAAGAGGGCATATAACCTTCTTGGCCTTGTAAGTTATTGTTGGCAACACGTTCCCTTCCGGAAGAATGTCCTCCAGGAGCACCAACAACTTTGTGAAACTTGTGTCCGACCAGTTATTGCTTGCCTTGATCTTCAACAGTTCTAGCGCGATAGCCAATCGCGTGTGCTTCAGTTTGCATCCCGGAAACAAGGGTATTTTTGAGTCTCCCAACAAGCCTAAGAACTCATCATACTCTCTTCCACCAAGGTTCGTCCCTTCCGCGTCATGCAACATTTGGTCCAAATCCTCATTTGAGGATTCTTAATTGGCTTCTTCCACCGATTCGTCGAGCGACGCAACATGTCCAGCCTCGACTTCTACCCCTTCGCCAACACCCACTCCTACCTCTGCGCCACTTGGGATGACTTTTGCCTCTTCGACAGTGGCAACTTCTTCCTCCTCGCCGTGACTTGTCCAACGAGTATAACCATCCATGAAACCCTTTATAAGCAAGTGTAATTACAAGTCCTTTGTCGTCTACACCATCTTCACGTTATTGCAATTACGACATGGACAACACATTTCATTCTTTCTCTTCCTCAACATATCTTCTCGGGCAACTCTAAGAAACCCAGATAAAGCATCTATGTACCCTCTGGTATCACGATCCCCGTACATCCAACTTCGATCCATCGATCCTATAGTAATAAATGATAGCACGAATTATCCACTTAATTATAAAGCTTGATCATATACAATTAGTGTTACTTTTGCTACGTACAATTCAATCCATCGACCACATTAATTGATTACTAAAATATGAGGATTCTATTATGAAAAGTGGAGTATTTTTGCACTAGGACTTACAACTTCTACCTAGCTAGCTTATCCAAAATCCACAAGTAAATTGGTTTAAGGTTCATAAATTTTATTAATAAGAGCATTAAAGCGACTTTCATTCTAGAAATTTGGCTTAATATCCAAAGCGGCCGGTTTCTATTTTAGTATGAAATTACAATGGATAAATACGAAGGCTTTAATCCATGTCCTTTAGGGGATGAACACACTTAATAAATGATATAGAGAGAGCAATTACTAACCTCTCGTCTCCAACTCAAAATATAGCACTGTCCCCTTCCAAATGCGACCCCTAGCTCTCCTCTCACCAAATTGCCCACAAATCACGCTTCTCGAAGGCCGCAACATTGCTCTGGACGTGAGGAGGCGCCGCTGCTAGTCGGAACTTAGGAGCAAAAACTTGGGTTCGACGCGCAACGAAAATGACAAGTCGCCCGGTTAGAAACCTATATAGAACAATTCATCACGGACGGGCCAAATCCAAACCCGTCAGTGATGACTTTCCCACCATTACAAGGACTTCAACACTGATGGCCCAAAAAATAACCCGTCAGTGATGATATATGTGTCGGGCTCATGGGAGACTGATCACTGACGGGTGGGTGTCAGTGATGATAGTCTTAAATCATCACAAACGGGTTGTATTTTCACCCGTCTGTGATAGGTCATCACTGAGGGGTAGACATACGACCCATCTGTGATCGAGAGGGTTATATTTTTCACCCGTCTGTGGTATGTCATCACTGACGGATAGAAGTACGACCCGTCTGTGATGATCCTGCTCGAGCCGTTCATCCGTGGTAGTCATCACTCATGGACCAAAAATAACCCGTCAGTGATGATGTAGGAAACTGATCACTGACGGGTTAGTATTACTTACCTGTTAGTGATGATAATCTTAGCCCAAGGACTCCAGCAGGATCATCACAGACGGGTTGTATTTTTACCCATCTGTGATAAGTCATCACTGATGGGTAGAACTGTGACCCGTCTGTGATGAGACTTACATACCAGGTAGTATTTTCTATGCATGTTTTCTGGCCTCATCAGTTCATTTTGCTTGCCACCTCTGAAAAATAGAATAACATCCCAGCTGCATGTATAGCCTCTGCATAGCCCCAGCATGCACAGGACAATATATATCACAAGCATCCATGAAAGAGCATCTAGGCCCCAAGTTGGTTTTGATGGTTAATGGCAACTCAAACTGGAATCTAACGTTTACATTGAGTATAGGCAGGTTAGTAGGTTCCAGAAAGAAGGGTCATCAGGGAAAGGATGATCACCAAAAAGGTAGGAGGGTGGTTTCCAAGACTAAGGAATGGCTGTGCTAGGCAGCTGTGCCACAGCTGTGAAGAAGCCGGTGTTGTGCAAGGAGTTACAAGCAAGGTGATGGTGGCTTGATGCATCAAGGGCCGTGACTACAGTTGGTGGGCAGGTAAATCCTAGATTTGCTAGTTTCTTTGAGTCCATAGGAAAAACCCGTACTACCAAGAGGGATGATGCAGTAATGATCTGTGGAGGTTCTAATTGCTCAATGCTCAGGATGTTGGACAGTGGCACTAATGCTTTGAGGTTAGTGGCCCTGTGTCAACAGTTTTGCACAAGTGTAAAACTAGTTTTGTGCTTGCACTCTGCAGTGCTAGCAGTAGAAAACCCTAGGGTTAGAGTCACCGGTGTGACACAGCTGTGTCACAGGAGGTCTAGCACTCTGTGACTCAGGTACATCTCTGTACCAGGGGAGAGCTTGTAAACGCTAAGGAACATGCGCTGCGATGACTTGTCTGCTGAGTTGGAGGGCTGTCAGAGGTTCTCTCCTTATTAGGTTTTAGAGAGTGTTGTGTGCTGAGGGCATGTCATGTGCCAAGACCATGCTGAGTAGTGCTGCTATGTCAGTTAAGGGTTTACCTGTGTCAGCCTCCGGTGAAACAGGTGTCGGTCTGCCTGAGCCGGTTATAGGTTGGGCGTAGTGTCACGGACCCGGAATTGCATATGATTAGGGGAACGAGAAGTCGCCAAGGACCGAAAGACTCGTCCGCCCGGTGGCACGGTACCTGCGCCGTACGCACCAAGGTAGACGGTCCGACACCCGCCAGGTGCGAGCCGGCCGGAAGCGACCAATCTTCCCAAAATCACATACGATTCCATAATCCGGCGAAAAGTCAGAGTCGTGCCCGAATCCTACCACGACAAGCAAGGTCGGAGGAGCCCGGCAATTCTACCCACACCCTAACCTAGCTCGGAAGCTAGTGGGTCGCTCGAAAGCCCGGTAGAACGCCCACACCCTGCCTGGCCGGCACAGCATCTCAGCCAGCGGGTCACTCAACCAACCCTGCTCGACTTAGTAGAAAATGGTACGGCCTCGATCTTTCACGGCATACCCATACACTTTATATCACTCACGCATTGTGCAGGGGCAGCCCGGATTAACAACTCGGATATCGTCACAAGCTCTACATTACGATATTAGTAATAACAGTCCACGATGGGACAACCTATTACATCAGTCGGTTAACACCGGAAACATATCCGAGTACGGAGAAAATTAACAACAGCGGAAGCAAAATAATAGTCCCACAGCGACATAGCGATCGCTGAACAAAACACTAACTACCCCATACATCGAACACAACCGAGGAAACCAGACACGTCAAACATCGTCGAAAAAACTCTTCGACCACCGGCTCACCTGCAAGCTCCAGGGATAACCTGGGTGAGTACGAATGTACTCGCAAGACTTATCCGTGCTTGATTAAATGTCCTACTCATACTAGTGCAACAATAATTAAACATGAATGCTTCTCAGAGTAACAATATACTTAATTATGAAAACAAAGCATAATTAACATGGAGGGAGGACAACTAGTCAATATACTACTCAGGCAACCAACCAATCAACTTCCATTACTAACACATTTACTTGCATCATTTTCAATCACTTAGGGTACAGCCCCTAGGTTAATCCCAATCTCAATCATCAACACCTAGTTCATTCAATCTCTCGGACCGTCCCGACGAAACAACCGCTAGCGATATTCGAGAGCATTATCCCTTGGAGGTTGCAAAGCTCCAAGCGGCCTTTACCATTCGACATACCCTAGCGTTGATCTCGGCAACGTCCACGTGGTGACAAGGGAAGTAGCCACGCTGGAGTTACCTCAAGGTTGGTATCGCGACAATACACCCATTCACCTAGTCGCACCAGGCTCCTCCAGTGATACCAACTTTATCCAGCTGACCCTTTTTCCTTCGGCTCTCACATCTCACCTTAGGTTCAAATATTTAGCTCATCAATTAATTTCAACCATCACTAGGCACACAATACAACACATCCTAACATGCTAGTTTAATCGAAATTAATGACAAGCTACGAACGATAATACAATCATCAACACATGAACGAAATAAGCAAGTACTGCACGCAAAAAGGGAATGCAACAAGCTCTGCTTGCCTTGAGTGCTAGGATCTAGCTCTTGCGTGTCGTCGTAAGCCGAGTGGTCTTCCTCTTCACCTTCTGTTGCGATTAACACGAACACCGGAAAATAAACGGTAAAGAACCATAAGACTCAGCATGTATGCATGCTGAATAGATGAGGCTAGATGCATGTTCCTACAGGGATCAATTGATGCTGAGGAGCTTTGATTACTTTCATGGCTTAAGTTTATCTTGCAAAGATTATGGGTAATACTAAACATGCATGCATGACATTTCATGTTGTGTGTGGGGATTTAAGGTTAGCCATGTTTTAGTTGGAATGGGTTGTTAAGTCCTAGGGTTGTATGCATGCTCAGATTCATGCGATTGCGAATTAGGGTTTTAGAGGTAATCACTTGTGGTGAAGTGGCAATGAACATGCATGTTAATAATTGATTAATATTCTGAACTAATTGACTAGCGCAACTGAAATCAATTAAATCGAAGTTACAATCAATTAGTTATGCACTTGACGAGTTAGGGTTTACGGGGTTCGATGAATAAAGGAGCTAATACCTAAGACCTATCATGCATGTATTCTTACTGGGATTTCAGTGGTTACATAACGTAGTATATCTTATGAGGATTCCAGAACTATCAAGATCGTCGAAATCGGAGCTAGGGTCATAAACCTAGGGTTTATAGGCCCTCGACAACCCTAAACCTTCTACCCTAGATATCAGGATGTGCATGTTTTCAATTTCAAGTTTTGATTCAGCCATCTGGTAGAGAATCTCCTGAGCTTTCCAAATATATAAAATTTTCCAAATTTGGATAAATGGTTTGAAAGTTATGCATGTTTTAAGTTTCATTCAAAATCTGCCCTAAAATTTCGAAACCCTAAATGCTACGGACACCCGAAGGTTACACAGTTCGATCTGAAATTTCTAAACGCACCCGAAAGAGTACCCGGGGATCCCACCCCTTTATCCACGTCAGCTACCCGCGGGACCCAGCGGTCAGTGGCTCGGGCACTCGGGATCGAATCAGAACCAGCCACGCGTCCCATCCCTTCTCTCCCCCGCGCTCTCTCTCTTTTCTCTCTCTGGACCGGCCGGAGCCGAGGGCCAGGCGACGGCGCCTCGCCGGAGAGCTCGCCGTAGGGCGCTCTGGTGCTCGGTTCTACTCGGGAGAAACGGTTACATGCTCGGGAGCTTACCCTGGTGCAGATGCGCGCAAGAGATGGACTCGGGGATGACCAGAGAAGACTGGCGACGGCGAGGGTTGCGGTGGGGCTTCGGTTTACCGGCGTCGGGGCTGCTCCGGTTGGGGATCTGCGAAGAGAAGCACACCGAGACGTTCAGGGGAATGAGTGGGTCCTCAGGAGCAAGAAAGATGGAAAGGGGGAGGACCAGAGGAGCGAGGAGATCTCGTCGGAGTGGATGACCGGAGTTGAAGACGAAGACACGCGCGGGGTCGATTCCAGCACCGACTCGAGCTGCAATAGAGCGAGGGAGGTGAGGGGAGTGGTGAGGAAACTAGAGGGAAGAAAATTAGTTGCTCTAGCTCACCGGGGCGCTGGGGATTGCTCACCGGAGTGGCACCGGAGCTCGGGAAGAAAAGGGGTTGGGCGCTGGAGATTTAGGGTTAGGGTTTCCGATTCGGGAAATGGATGGGGGGAATGGAAATGGCTGTCGGAGAGGGTTTAAATACGGCGGCGAGGGCGCTCGGACCGGCTCTGTCGGAGTCAGGGCGCCGCCCACTCCGGCGTACCGGCGTCGGAGACGTGGAGGGGGAGGCCTGACAGCGGGCCCGGGCGCGCGGCAGAGGAGCGGGGGAAGGCGACCACGCGCGGAGGCGCCTTCGCAGAGGAGAAACGGAGAGGGAGAGGGGCGCGCGCGCGCGCGCGCGCGGGGAGAGAATGGGCCGGCCGACTGGGCCGGCCGAGTAGGCCGCCAGCCCGAGTAGGTTAGGGTTCTTCTTTTTATTTTTGATTTTCTATTTTACAGAATCACCCCCTTTGTTATTTTATGTACCATTCTTGCTCCAAATTTTATGAAATTTTTACAGGGACTTTGATATAATATCCAAGATGTTCTGGGGGAGTTTGAACTGGTTTGAATGAAGTTTGACCTAGGTTCCCATTCAAAATTCAATTTAGGACTTGATTTGGGATTGGTTTTTGTGGTATTTCATGTGCCAAAATAACTCCAAAAGTTATGAAATTTTGGCAGGGACTTCAAGGTGATTAATGGGACCTACTGTAAGGGTTTGAAATGCTTCGGGCAATGTTTGACTCATGACCCCATTCCATCTCCGACTTAGGGTTTACCCTTCAACTAGGTTTTAAATGCATCCAGGATTTCTGAAATTTGTCGAGGGTTTAGGGTTTCTACCCTGGGAGCTATGGATGAGCTCATGGGACCTTCTTATCTACTAGGATCTGCTCTGCCACTAAACCCTAATTTCCCGCTCCTTAGGGTTTCCGGATGAGTGACGGGGATTCACCGGAGTGTTTGATGACTTCCTCTACCCTTATTAATGACTTTGTTATTTTGAAGATTTCAAATAAATTGATTGGTGTTTGCAACAATCATCCACCGAGGATGAGATATTAACATATTCTATAAAGTACGGTTGATATACAACTAAGTTTAAATAGGGTGTGGTTGATGATAATGCCATGTATGCATGAATGCAGGGCAAATACCTATTTACCGTAAAGTGGGTATTACACGTAGTGTGTAGCTGTGTCACCGGTGCCTGTCACCGGTGGCTCACTTAATCCTACGTGGCAACAGTGTAACGGTTGGGTTCCTGCGAACCCTATATATAGGGGACCAGGGGAGGTCTTCAACCTAAACCAACCTTTGCCAATCCAGTGAATCATATTCAACCGTTGCAAAGCCTCTTCCCACCGAACAAAAGCCAAAGTTTCCTAAGTGTCAGCTCGGGAGAGTTAGAGTTCTTGAGCAAAGAGCATTGGTTCCTCCAAGAGTTGTTGCTGCTGAATCTATTACTCTTGGAGTGTCTACTCCTAGACGGGCGTAGGAGTTGCTGGTATCACCCAAGCTTGTGTGGGCTGAACCAGACGTTTGTGAAGGTGAATTGAAGTCTACCTGCTGCAAGCAAAAGGACTTCCTCAAGCAAAGGAAGAGGCCTGAACGTCAGTTACTCGGAGAACAAGCACGATTCGGTGCTGGCGATCTCTTCGGAGTAGCCTCTCCAACGGAGACGTACCACTCTGTGAAGAGCTGGGAACTTCAGTGAAAAACACTCTGTCTCCTTGAGTATTTTCCTGTATTGTCTTTAGCTTCCTGTCGCTTGCTTGCTTGTGAGATCTTAGACTTATCTTGTTTATCTGTTATAGATCTCCTTTATACCTGTGTTTCATTAGCTGTGTCTCAGTTGCTATATATCTTATCTCACACCTGAGTCAGTTACCTATTACACAGGCACATTGATTGCTCATCATTTACTAAGTCCTTAGAACACCTATGTTTGGCACCTGTGTGACAGCTGCATGCTAATGTACACATCATCTGGTGCCTGGGTCACTCACCTATCACATGCTAGCTAACTCTGGTTCCTGTTTAAGTCTTAACCTGTTCAATCAAGTTAAAAAAAGTAATTTTTGTTAGCCTCCTATTCACCCCCCTCTAGTCGACACCTTTGGTCCTTTCAATTGGTATCAGAGCAGGTTGCTCTTTGATTTGGCCTAACAGCTAGAGTAAAGGATGTCGGGCTATGAGGATAAAATACCTGTTTTCAATGGAACTAACTATGCCTTCTAGAAAAGAAAGATGCAAATGCATCTTATCTCTATTGATCTAGATGTGTGGGAAGTTGTTTGTACAGGCTACAAGTTGGCAGACCCAGCTGCTCTTAGCGTCAACAACAAGAGAAACATTCAGAACAATGCTAAGGCTGCTACTGCTATATTTATGGGTTTGCAAGAGCATGACTTTAACAGGGTCAGCACCATGGACTCTGCTAAGGATATCTGGGACACCTTAGAGCAGATCCATGAAGGCAATGACACTCTAAAAAAGTCAAAGAGGAGCCTTCTGGAATCAAAGCTGGAGAGATTTGAACTTGAGCATGGTGAAGACATCAATTCTCTGTTTTCAAGACTCACCATTATCACCAACCAGCTGAAGGCCCTAGGCTCCAACCGAGTGGAAGATGAAGACGTGATCAAGAAGTTCTTGTCAGTGCTTCCAAAAGCCTACAAAACACTTGTTCTCATGCTGAAGGAAAAAGATGGGTTTGAGCAAATGAAGCCCACAGAAGTGTTAGGAAGAATCCTAACACATGAGATGGAGCTTAAGCAAGAAGGCAAGTAAAACTCCTCTCCAGCTGTCAAGAAAAATATTGCCTTGAAGACTACTGCTTCAACATCACAGATTGAGAGTGATAGCAGTGAAGAACTTGATGAGGAGATGACCAGCGGAGAAGAGAGTGAACTCATCCTCCTCATAAGGAACTTCAGGAAGTTTTACAAGAAGAAGAAGCAGCTTGGATCAGGTGACAGATTCAAAGGGAAGAAGCTGTCAAAAGATAACAAGTGCTTCAAGTGTGGCAAGAAAGGCTACTTTGCTGCTGATTGTTCAACCAAGAGAAAGGACAACAGCCAGTACAGAAAGAAGAAGGACTTCCATGGGAAGAAGAAGACCTTCAACAGCAAGCATCCAACCTACTCCAAAAACAAAGCCACTGCCAAAGCTTATGTTGGACAGGCTTGGGTATCTGAGGATTCGGGCTCAGAAGAAGAGTCAGAGGATGAAGATCAAGTTGCTGGGATCACCATTAGCGTGGCTGATATACCCAGCTGTGATGCAGCCAGGTCACACAGCTCCGAGTTCAGTGCTGAAGCTGATCAACTGCCATCCACTTCTGCCCCTTTGTGTTTCATGGCCAAAAGTTCAAAGGTACTTACTAAGGATGACTTTCCTGATTATGCTAAACTAATGGGCATTCTTATAAGAACAGATAAAGCCTATGGCAAGGAGAGGAAGGAAAACATCTCTTTAAGAGATAAACTCAAGGAGCTGAGTGAATCATATGATGAGGTTACAGATGATAGAGAAAACCTCAAGCTAGACCAGGAAAACCTGGAGATAGCTCATGAGAAGCTCAAGGCAGCTCATGAGCTTCTGATTAAGGAGCATGAGGAGCTCAAGGCAAAGCATTCTATGTGCACTGATATTTCTTCTATATCTACTGATGCATCTTTGCCTACTCATGCTGCTATTGAATCATGCTTAAACTGTGCTAGTCGCATAAATATTCTAACTTCCACAGGTTGTGTAGTTGATGACTCAAAAGAGGCTTCAACCCTGTTATTACTAACTCTGTGGATGCAGATGAGCACAACAAGCTCAAGGAAGAGCTGGAAGAGCTTAAAAGGCTCATGAGAAAAGGCCTATGCACTGCCAATATTGGCATGCAAAATTATCAGCTCATCAGAGCTGAAATGCTCAGAAAGAATAATGGCCGAAAAGGCCTAGGTTACAATCCTTCTGCTAGTAAGGATAAACTACCTGCTGTTACTAATTTTAATCTTGCAGAAAAATATGTGAGACAGGCAGGAACAGATGACAACAAACTTGCTGGTCATATACAGAGAAATAGGAAGATGGTAAACGTTCCATCCAATCCATCCTATGTCTTGCAGAAGGACAGAAAAGGGAAATTTGTGGCTAAGTATATAGGTCGCAGGCACTTGACAAAGTGGTTGCCGGCCATCTGGGTTCCAAAGGTGACAGTCACCTGTGCCACCGGTGTCTTACACAGCTGTGTACCCACCAGTGTCACCAATAACACACGCAGCCAACTAACCTCTCTGTCTAAGGTTGCAGGTGATAGTAAGCCTAAGAGAATTCATGTCATATCATCTGTTGCTCAGGCTATCAACTATAGAAATAGATCTTCTAACTCATTAACTGCTGTTTCTGCATATGGTAAAACTGCTAAGGGAACCAAACAAGTTTGGGTCCCTAAACCCCATAACTAATCTTGCAGGATACTGCCTCCAGTGGAACTGACTGGGTTGTGGACAGTGGATGTACACAACATATGACAGGAGGCAGAGAGGAGTTTGTAGAGATCACACATGAAAATCTTCCAAGTAAACATGTGATCTATGCAGATAACTCCAAGAGAAAGGTAAATGGCATTGGTAAAGTTGCCATATCTGAACATCACTCTTTATCCAATATAATGCCTGTAGATCAGATAGGCTATAGTCTTATGTCTGTATCACAGCTGTGTGACATAGGTATGAAAGTCACGTTCTATCCTGATGAGGTTATAGCTTCCAAACTATCTGATGATTCTCAAGTGTTCAAAGGATGCGGTCTGGAAAACTATACACAGTAAACTTCAATGAACAGCCTGCAGCAGCTCCATGGTGTCTAATGGCCAAGACCAGTGTTGGCTGGCTGTGGCACAGGCAGCTAGGACATGCTGGGATGAAGCTTCTCAACAAACTGAGCAAACATGACTATGTCATAGGCTTAGAAAAGGTGAAGTTTGAGAAGGACAAGCCCTGCAGTTCATGTCAAGCCAGCAAACAAGTTGGAGCTGCCCATCGTCCCAAGAATGTCATGACCACCATCAAACCTTTTGAGCTCATACACATTAACCTGTTCGGTCCTACTACATATGAGCTTGGGAGGTAACAAGTATGGATTTGTCGTTGTAGATGCTTTTTCTCGATATACTTGGGTGTTCTTTTTGAAGGAGAAGACATAGGTTTACAAGAAGTTCAAGCATCTCACTGTCAGAGTACAAAATGAGTGGAAGGTAAACCTTGTCAAAGTCAGGAGTGACAATGGGACTGAGTTCAAGAACTCCAAGGTGGAAGCATTTCTGGACAAGCATGGAATCAAGCATGAACTATCAAGTCCTTATGCTCCACAGCAAAATGGAGTAGTGGAAAGGAAGAACAGAACCCTAATAGAGATGGCAAGGACACTGCTAGATGAGTACAAGACTTCACCAAGATTTTGGGCTGAAGCTATCAACACTGCCTGCCACTCCATCAATAGGATATATCTACATCCACTACTCAAGAAGACTCCTTACGAGCTGCTCACCAACACCAAGCCAAATGTCTCATATTTCAGAGTATTCGGTTGTAAATGCTACATTCTTAGGAAGGGTAAATGCCTCACTAAGTTTGAAGCTAAATCTGATGTTGGTATATTCCTTGGTTATTCCACTAACTCCCATGCCTGTAGAGTTTTTAACACCTCCATAAAGGTTGTTGAAGAATCTATAGATGTGGACTTTGATGAGTCTTATGGCTCCCAAGGAGAGCAAGTTGCTAATGATGTAGGGAGTAAGGACATTCAAAAGAAGTCTACTGGTGAGATCAGACCTACCATCAAGGAGGAATCTGCCTCACCAAAAGATCAAGAATCACTCTCTCCATCACTGGATGAAGACACTAGAGATGAAGACATCGAGGTCGAGTACAACCCAGCCAATGATCTCCTGGATGCAGAATACCTGTCTCAGCCAGCTGTATCGCGGGAAGAACCAGCTGTGTCACAGGCAACAACATCAACTATGACACCAGCGGTTGACCCCGAACCCCTTGTGACCAGCAGGCTGCAGAAGGATCACCCTGTAGACCAAATCATCGGTGCCATTAATAGGGGAGTGACTACTCGTTCTCGAATAGCTAATTTTTGTGAACATTACTCTTTTGTTTTCCAGTGTTGAACCCAGGAACATTAAGGAAGCTCTCATGGATGCTGATTGGATAAATGCTATGCATGAAGAGCTGAGTCAATTTGAGAGAAATCAAGTGTGGTCCCTGGTGGAAAGACCCAATGATCATAATGTGATTGGAACAAAATGGGTCTTCAGGAATAAACAAGATACAAATGGACAAGTGGTAAGGAACAAAGCCAGACATGTGACTCAAGGGTTTACACAAGTGGAGGGTCTGGACTTTGGAGAAACCTTTGCTCCAGTTGCAAGACTTGAAGCCATCAGGATTCTTCTTGCTTATGCTGTTCATCACAATATCAAGCTTTATCAAATGGATGTAAAATCAGCCTTCCTGAATGGTAAACTCTCTGAACTTGTTTATGTTGAACAGCCACCTAGTTTTGAAGATGATAAGAAACCACACCATGTCTATAAACTACACAAAGCACTCTATGGCTTAAAACAAGCACCTAGAGCATGGTATGACACATTGAAAGAATTTCTGATCAAGAATGGATTTAAAATGGGCTTAGTAGACACAACTCTATTCACTAAGAAAAATGAAAAGGATTTATTTGTGTGCCAAATATATGTCGATGACATAATATTTGCCAGTACTAACCGCTCCATGAGTCATGAGTTTAGCCAGATGATGACCAAAAAGTTTGAGATATCTTTGGATGGAGAACTCAAGTACTTCCTAGGACTTCAAATCAAACAACTCAAGGAAGGTACATTCGTTTCACAAGAAAAGTTCACCAAGGACATCATCACCAAGTTTGGCATGAAGGATGCAAAGCCTATTCACACTCCTATGCAAACTAATGGTCATCTGGACTTAAACATCGAAGGTAAGTTTGCTGATCAGAAAGAACTTAGATCTATGATAGGATCCTTGCTTTATTTGTGTGCATCTAGGTCAGATATAATGTTGAGTGTATGCATGTGTCCTAGATTCCAAGCTAACCCTAAGGACTGTCACAGAGTGGCAGTACGAAGAATACTGAGATATTTGATTCAAACCTCAGGCTTTGGTCTTTGGTATCCTAAAGGTGCAAATTTTGAGCTAGTCGGCTATTCTGATAGTGACTATGTAGGGTGTAAGGTTGACCAAAAAGCACCTCTGGTACTTGTCAATTTCTAGGGCATTCATTAGTGTCCTGGTCATCCAAGAAACAAAACTCAGTAGCCCTTTCTACTGTAGAAGCTGAGTATATAGCTGCTGGTAGTTGTTGTGCTCAGTTATTATGGATGAGGCAGACCTTGAAAGATTTTTGCATATCTTTTAATCAAGTACCCCTCTTCTGTGATAATGAAAGTGCAATTAAGTTAGCCAACAACCCAGTACACCACCAAAGATCCAAACACATTGAAGTGAGGCACCACTTCCTGAGAGATCATGTTGAGAAGGGAGATATACAGTTGTGCCATGTAAGGATTGAAAAACAATTAGCTGATATTTTCACCAAGCCCTTAGATGAGACTAGGTTCTGTGCTCTGAGGAGTGAATTGAATATCATTGATGTCTCTAATCTTCAATAGAAAGGATTGGCTTGGTGTCTAGCTCATATGTTCTGCCATTTATATGCCTTACATGCTCATCTGTGTTGGTCACCTGTGTCGCAGGTGTATGTGTTATGTGCATAGAGTAGAGATCTTCTTTTCAGCTGTGTGTGCACATTAATGTGTACCTATTTTCAAAATCGACTCATGTCAGTTTTAGTTTTGCTTGATTGATTTTCTGGCAAACAGACATTGGGAAGATTGCATAAGGATCCCCTGATAGTGCCCATATGCTTGCTCTCTTATCAAATTCTCTCTGTCTTGGTGTTCTATGGATGAAAAACTTGTCACCTGAGCTATCCATCTGTGTCTCAGGTGAATGCTCTTGATCTCCGTAGGTCCTAGGATATCTTGTCTACGCACCTGTGTCACAGGTTCTTCTGTTAGCTGTGACACATCCACCTTATACCCCTTCGGCCTATATAAGGCGTCGATATGTTTTCCACAGAACCCACGTTCTACGTTAAAACCCCAAACTTCTGCCTTGCACCAAATCTTCAAGTTCTCAACGAAATTGACATTTCCACCCCTCGAAATCTTTCGAAGCATTGGAGAAAGCTTTCTGAAGAGCTCCAGCATCAATTCATCCGCGCATTATCAATATTTGCTCAAAGTAAGCTTCCGCCAGCCCTACTTTGCGCTTGTTCTTTCTTAGGGCTTATGAATTTACTCTAAAGCCTAATCCAGTAGCGCATTGTTAGATGTTAGGGTTGGTTTAGCTCCAGATAATCTTCCAGAACCTATCTTGCTTGAAATTAACCACCGAAAACCAGTAAAACTCTAGATTTCTAAAATCTGCCGTCCGCCTCTGCACGTAGCCGTGTCACCACTAGGGTCTCACCTATCACACAGGCAAGTCTATTCAATAGGCTGAGACCTCGGTTTGTTACCAAGTCCCCACCTATGTCTCCCCATTCTCACACAGGTGTCTCACACAGCTACTATCTTTTGCATCTTAGGAACACCTCTTACCTATATTCTGTCTTAACTATCTTATTTCTACAGATGTCTTCAAATTTTGATAGGGCTGACAGTGGAGTCAAGTGGTCTGATCCAGAGCAGTCCAGCTTTGAAATAAATATTTCAGATTCATACCAAGAAAGAGAAAGGCTGAGACAGAAAGCAGAGGTTGCTGAGAGAAGAAAGGCAAGCCAAAGGGCTTACAGGCAGAGGAAAACAGTTGGAAAGATATCAGCTTCCCAAGCTGATAAATCCAGCTCAACTCAGCATGCTCCACCCAAGAGAACAAGATCCTCAGCTTCTGTTGAGCACACATCTTTGGGAAAGGAAGCAGCCAAGAGGTAGAAGCAACCAGCTAAGAGAGGATCAAAGCCTCCTGTTGCAAATGTGGTGCTGCCAAGAGGCACACTCACCATCAGAGAACCAGTTCTAGAACCCCAAATATCTCAAGAAGATCTTGAAAATGATAAGCTGATTCTGGAGGAGTTGGATAGGCTGGTAGCTCAGATGAGAGAAACATCTGATGAAACAGTAAAGAAGCAGCTATCCACCATATATACAGCCAAAAGCTTTGAGCTTTCAGAGATGTCAAGGCCTGTATCTATGGCCATTCCAGAACCATCAAAAGTAGATAAGGCTATCTTGAGGGAGATTGCAGATTTACACAAGCAGATGCGGTCAGGCAAATCTTATTCAGAAGAAGCAGAGTTGAGAAAGAAGATTCTTGAGAAGCAGGATCAACTTTCAACAAAATGCTTGGCAGAAGGGTTACACAAACCTCTGGAACTTCAGCATACTGATGCTAGAGATAGGCATCTCATCCTTGAAATCAGTGAGTTAATCAAGAAGGCTAACACTCTGCCACGTGGCCTTGAGAAGTCTTCCATTCAAGCCGAAATCAAAATCAAGCGAGGTCTGTTGTCTCCTGAATTCAAATCTCAAAGAGCAGCTCCTCCTATTGCCAGTTCAGGATCAAGGGTTCCTCCCATAGCTGCAGATGATCTTCTTATATTGGAGATACATGATATTCTAGGAAGGCTCAAGAACATGCCAAATGGTCCTGAGAAAATTGCTCTGAGAGCTGAGCTCAAGCTCAAACAAGCTATCCAAAGGTTTCCAAGCCTACATCACCTCCTGCTACTGCACCTGCTCAAGCTCCAAAGAGGAAAAGATTAGAAACTATTGTGATCAGTGATGAACCTCAAGCCAAGAGGCAGCCAGAGCTAGATGTTGCAATTATTTCAGAGACAACTCAGAGCTCCAAGCCATCCCTAAAAGTTCAGTTTGAACAACAGACGTCTGCCATTAAAGAGCTAAAGAAGGAGATGCAACCACCTGTGTCACATGTCGCCAGCCCAGCCAAGTTAGATCTTTAGACTTATCAAAGAAGGAGTAGAAGAACTCAAAGCTCTACAAGTGTAGAATCCCTCTCCTCGCTGGACGTTCAAAAGCAGATGTCTCCTTCACAATTCTTGATGTTGGAGGTAGAAGACCAAGTTGTCAAAGAGGCCCAAGAGCCCTCATCTTCCAAGTCTGCATCAGCAAAGTCTTCTGAAGCTGCCAAACCTTCAAGTCCACAGCTACCTCAGCCAGCTGTGTCACAGGCACAAGAAGCTCAAGCTCCAGAACAGCACCGGTCTCCATCACCTGTGCCACCGCCAGCTGACCCAGCTCCTTCAGTTCAAGCACCTGTGTCCTCACCTGTGGCACAGACAAGTAAGTCAATTGAGCAAGAAGATAGCTCTGAGAGCTCATCAGATGATGGTAGAGGAGTGTTTGTAACTCCACCAAGGCCAAGAGAAATTAGAGCTGATTCTGATGAAGATTACCAAGCAGAAAGTTCATCTCCTAGTGCTGAACCAGCCACAAAGGAGAGGTAGAAGAGACTGAACAAGAAGATAGCTCTCCCAGTCCCTCAGTTGGAAAAGAAAACCTAGAAACTAAGTATTATTACATCTTCTCCTATGCTTTGAGGACTGAGGCAAACCAAATGTAGTTCATCTCCCAAGCTGTGGCCAAGAAGCTTCCCAAAGGTGATCCTAAGAAATCAAGAAGCAAAGTTGCCTCCATGAGCACAAGTGTTTTTGTAAGAATGAGGTCAGCTTGCCCATATTTCAGTGAAGACAAGGAATATCAGGATGCATCTTGCTCAGACCCCAGATTTCACACTGATCTTCAAAGGGGTGTCTACCATGAAATCTTTGCTTCCAAGGGATTTATTTATTGCAAGGCCATCGATTGGTCTGCCCTGACTGACACCAGACTGTAGAGTCTTCAATCTCTCATCCAAGCCTCAGGTCTGGAGTTCATATGCAATCTTCAACAAGATTATGACCCAAAGGTCATTAAGAAGTTTTATGCCAATGTCTGGATAGAACAAGAGAATCAAGATGTCATGTTATGGAAGACAAGAGGCCAGCTGCTTTCCATCACAGCTCCAGAGTTCAACAGTCTGTTTCATGCACCATTGGAGCCTGGGATGCCAAATCTGTTCAAGCTTGAGCATGTCTCCAATGCTGACAGAAGAAGATTCTATCCAAGAAATTTTACATTTCCTGCAAATGCCCCATCAGATCATGTGTACTTCAAGGGCATTACAATCACAGCCAAGCATCTGGTCAAAATTCTCAATGTCACTCTTCAGCCCAAGGGAGGCAATATAGATGTTGTTTACAACTCAGTTTGTCAAGTACTGGTGCACATAGCCAAAAATGTACATTTTGATGTAGCCAGATACATTTTCCATGAGATTGATGTTGTCCAGAAGGACAAGAAAGCCAAGCTCAGATATGGGTCCTACATCATGTTTATGATCCTTCAGAGAACAGGTCTTCCAGAATCAACATTCGACATCTCAGTGAAGACCATCAAGACCCAGCTTAGGCCTCAGGCTGATGATCATCCTGATGAGGTTGCTGTTCCATCCCTGTTTGGAGATTCTCCAGGACCAGCTGTGTCAGCTCCCGGTGACACCGCTGCTCCCACAGCTCCTCAAGCGCCTGCTCACCAAGTGCCTGTGCCTCAGGTCTAAGTGCCTACCGGTGTCACCACTGATACTCCTGCAGCTGACCCAGCTGAGTTAGTATCTGTGACACAGGTCACTGAAGATGGCACTCTCTCGTCCTCTTATGTCTCAAGCAGCAGCCAGAGCCTATTAGAACAAAGTGATGCTAACTCAGTTTGCAGCTCTGCGTCGAGAGAACCTTCAGCTTCGAACAGAAGTCAACAGTCTGCACTCCAAAGTTGATCTGATGCAGGCTCAGCTATCAAAAGTTCTCCAGCTGTTGAAGACCAAACTCTGAATGTTTCTTCTCCTCAACCTTTTTGGTGTTTTAGTGTCAAAGGGGGAGAGATGTGTGTAAGGGGGAGAGATTAAAGAGATAGGGGGGGAGTATTTTGGATACAGGGGGAGAGAAAATTATATTTTCTGGTGTAATCAAGACTTGTTTTATTTCTGATTCCTCTGTCTTGATTACAATTAACTAATCTTTTGATCTGATTTAGCAAGTTACTACTAAGTCATCTATTTTGCTCTGATGCAGTAATATTTTAGTAATGCTCTGATAAAGTAGTTTATGCTAAATTTTGTTGCTCTGATGCAAATGTCTTCTTCATGTTGTTGCTATGATGCATATATCTTCTTGTATGAAGCTTTGTATCTACTTATGCTCTGATTCATATAATCATGTTAAGAATTATGCTCTGATACATATGTCTACTGGCTCATGCTTTGATACACATGCCTATTGGCACTCTTATACACATGACCAGTGATGTATGCTTTGATACACATATCCATTATGAATCGATGCTATTTATGCTCTGATACATATGACCATTGTGAATCAATTCTCTGATATTCTCATATTGCTTTGACTCATACTCATATACTCTGGTCATTACAACCGCATCAGAAGTAACATATATCAGTTCAGTTCAATCATGCTTTATAATCTATTCAATTCTCTGAACTGATAAAAGTGTAAGTTGTAAGAAAAATACTGCTCATATCCAAAATCATAATCGGTGCATTAATAATTTTAAAGCAAATCTGTTGTGCACAGCTTCAGGGGGAGTATATTCTGATCAACCTGCACATGTATCTTCTATTCAAATCGTTATGCGAATTTGTTGAATGGGTTGCCACTAACCATCAAAAAGGGGGAGATTGAAAGAGCATCTAGGCCCCAAGTTGGTTTTGATGGTTAATGGCAACTCAAACTGGAATCTAACATTTACATTGAGTGTAGGCAGGTTAGTAGGTTCCAGAAAGAAGGGTCATCAGGGAAAGGATGACCACCAAAAAGGTAGGAAGGTGGTTTCCAGGACTAAGGAATGGCTGTGCTAGGCAACTGTGCCACAGCTGTGAAGAAGCCGGTGCTGTGCAAGGAGTTGCAAGCAAGGTGATGGTGGCTTGATGCGTCAAGGGCCGTGAGTACAGTTGGTGGGCAGGTAAAGCCTAGATTTGCTAGTTTCTTTGAGTCCATAGGAAAAACCCGTACTACCAAGAGGGATGATGCAGTAATGATCTATGGAGGTTCTAATTGCTCAATGCTCAGAATGTTGGACAGTGGCACTAATACTTTGAGATTAGTGGCCCTGTGTCAACAGTTTTGCACAAGTGTAAAACTAGTTTTGTGCTTGCACTCTGCAGTGCTAGCAGTAGAAAACCCTAGGGGTTAGAGTCACCGGTGTGACACAGCTGTGTCACAGGAGGTCTAGCGCTCTGTGACTCAGGTACATCTCTGTACCAGGGGAGAGCTTGTAAACGCTAAGGAACCTGCGCTGCGATGGCTTGTCTACTGAGTTGAAGGGCTGTCGGAGATTCTCTCCTTATTAGGTTTCAGAGAGTGTTGTGCGCTGAGGGCATGTCATGTGCCAAGACCGGGCTGAGTAGTACTGCTACGTCAGTTAAGGGTTCACCTGTGTCAGCCTCCGGTGACACAGGTGTCGGTCTGCCCGAGCCGGTTATAGGTTAAGCGTAGTGTGTAGCTTGTGTCACCGGTGCCTGTCACCGGTGGCTCACTTAATCCTACGTGGCAACAGTGTAACGGTCGGATTCCTGCGAACCCTATATATAGGGGACCAAGGGAGGTCTTCGACCTGAACCAACTTTTGCCAATCCAGTGAATCATATTCAACCGTTGCAAAGCCTCTTCCCACCGAACAAAAGCCAAAGTTTCCTAAGTGTCAGTTTGGGAGAGTTAGAGTTCTTGAGCAAAGAGCATTGGTTCCTCCAAGAGTTGTTGCTGCTGAATCTATTACTCTTAGAGTGTGTACTCCTAGACGGGCGTAGGAGTCGCTGGTATCACCCAAGCTTGTGTGGGCTGAACCAGACGTTTGTGAAGGTGAATTGAAGTCTACTGCTGCAAGCAAAAGGACTTCCTCAAGCAAAGGAAGAGGCCTGAACGTCAGGTACTCAGAGAACAAGCATGATTCGGTGCTGGCGATCTCTTCAGTGTAGCCTCTCCAACGGAGACGTACCACTCTGTGAAGAGCTGGGAACTTCAGTGAAAAACACTCTGTCTCCTTGAGTGTTTTCCTGTATTGTCTTTAGCTTCCTGTTGCTTGCTTGCTTGTGAGATCTTAGACTTATCTTGTTTATCTATTATAGATCTCCTTTATACCTGTGTTTCATTAGCTGTGTCTCAGTTGCTATATATCTTATCTCACACCTGAGTCAGTTACCTGTTACACAGGCACATTGATTGCTCATCATTTACTAAGTCCTTAGAACACCTGTGTTAGGCACCTGTGTGACACCTGCATGCTAATTTACACATCATCTGATGCCTGGGTCACTCACCTGTCACACAGTTAGCTAACTCTGGTTCCTGTTTAAGGCTTAACCTGTTCAATCAAGTTAAAAGAAGTAATTTTTTGTTAGCCTGCTATTCACCCCCCCTCTAGTCGGCACCTTTGGTCCTTTCAATCCACAATACAAATTAAAGAATTTTCTGCATCTCAATTCCACATCTCAAATTTGACAAGTCCACATCTCAAATATATATATATATGTACAACACATTCGACATCGCACAAGTTGCTAAAGAATTTTGCACATCTCAGTTTCATATGGAAATGAACTATCTAGGGCTTGGTTCATGGGTAGAAAGTGCTAGCTAGAGTGTTTACACATTGACTAGAAATGGACGCATTAAAATGCGATGATGCATTAGAATGCGACATCTGTATGTGCACTCTCTCTTATGCTTGGGCTTCATCCTGACCTCTGATCGAAGCACACAATCATGTCAGTCACAATTCACAATTTAGCACGGTATAATCAGCATATAACAAAGTAGAGAGGTTCGGAAGGTAATACCTAGCGGAAGGCGTCTGATACGTCACGTAGTTTTCTTGTGCAGTGTAACCGCAATAAAGAGTCCTTGCCATTGTGACATTGAGTTTATACTGCACAAGACACTCTTTCCAAAAAAAGTGTCTTGTGCAGTGCAGCGCAGTGTCAAACGCGACGGAGATGAAGACAAGTGCCTGCGCATATACAGGGTTAAAAACAAGTTAATTCAGTTAGGGGTTAGAGCATGTCTAATTCTAGCAATGAACCTAGCATCAGACCTACGCAAACCACACTTAGCACACACATTTAGCACAGTCACTTAGATCACATGAGCTAGATGAAAGCTTGATTTTCTTTTATAGGAACATTAAGTTCAGATTATCATGTTATATAAGATCAGCTTATGCCATTAACTTAGCAGCCCTAAGAATCTCGGTTAACACCATCATGAGATGATCAATAGAGCACATGTGCATATAGCTATTCAGTACATTGGCTACAAGCATCAATGAGTAGGCCAAATTCTAGTTTATCTAGCAATTAGCATTAAGATGACCAAACTAACCTTGCATGCACGGCAAACTCTAGCAACGTCGAGGGGAGAACGGCGGCCTCCACTGGCGCCGGCGCTGCTGCAAGGCGGAGGAGCGGTCACCGGCCTCGAGGAAGAGGCGGCGACTGGATCCGGGCTCGGGGGGCTCGGGGAGGAGGCGGTGGTCGGATTCGGGCTCGAGGAAGAGGTGGCGACCAGATCCGGGCTCGGGGGGCTCGGGGAGGAGGAGACAGCCACAGCGCAGTGCGAAAGAAAGCTAGGGTTCCAACCCGACAAAAATGACTAGGTTCCGCATTTATACATAGAAGAAGTCATCACGGATGGGCCAAAATTATGCCTACCAGTGCTAGTTTGGTCATCTTTGACGGGTCAGTTTTCTACCCGTCCGTGATGACACTGCAAGTCATCACTGACGGGTAGTTTTCCTTGCCATCTGTGATAAATGATGTTATCACTGACGGGCGGAAAATCTACCCGTCACTGAAAGTCATCACTGATAATAGCATTGAGGCTCATCGCATATTCATCACTGACGGGTAGTTTTCCTACCCGTCAGTGAAGTTATTTCACCACTGACGGGCTCGGGCTACCCGTCAGTGATACCGATTCTAGATGACGTTGTTTGTAGTAGTGACAATTGCCAAAATAGTCTGGGATTATTTCTGAAACAAATCACCTCTTCTCTTTATATACTCCCTAGGATTCTCTCTTTAGTTTTAGATTTTGTTGAGCATAATTTTGTTGCCCAGGGCCAAACAGCATGTCTCTAGTTGTGTCTTGCGACCACCTAGTTCAACTACTTTGCAGAACTCCACCATATCAATATATCATACTTCATCTATATTTGCAATTTTAGATTGCCTTCAATTATTCTTGCTCATTCTTCTGTTGCTTGCAGGGATAAAGAACCTCGTTTCAAGTTGATTGTGCCCACGACAAGGTCAATAACCTCTAGGAGTTGGTTTAGCGATTGCTTATGTGCTCCATCATTGTACGAGTGTGGCCGGATTGTCAAAGTCACCTCCACCAAACCGACGTGTGTTTCTAATTGAAAGATTGGGACACCCAAAGTTCTATCATTAGTGGACTTGAGAATGACACTAAGTCTTTACAGGGCTTTTGGAATTGCTTGTGACTTTAGTTGTGATGTGTGTGTCTGTGCGCAACTTGACCAATGATGACACATACGCCTGAGGTGCGTATGAGATGTTGTTTCTGTGTTGGATTATCCAAGGATGCATACATTCTTATGCGTATGATATGTTGGGCAATTACTCGGATATTTAGACGATACATCACACATGAGTTGGTTGTAATTCCGAGGTCCTGACATGACACTTCAATAAATTTCATCCATAATTTATATTCACAATATTCAAATTTATTATTACTATTTTTAGCTTGATTTTCAATTGCTCATGGGAAAAGACCTTTCTGGTCAAGTCAATCGTACTTCTAGCAAGATCAATCATGTCTCGGAATTGGTTCAGCGATTGCCAGTTGTAACGGCAGTCGTACAACCATAGTTAGATTATCAAACGCCGCACCACATGTTTGACCTCCTTCCCGGCCTCCGTATTCCAGTCAATCTCTATCACGCCAGGGATGCTCTCCGCCCAGAGGCATCTCCATCATGGAGCTTTTTTTGAAATAATAATTTTTTATTCAAGAATTTCAAAAATAATACGACGTCTGAAAAAATTTCAAAATTGGCCTCAATCGCCACGACACGCGGCGATTAGGGACAAATCGCCACGGCCCATGGCGATAGGCTCTAATCACCAGAGCCACCGACGAATCTGGCGGCTATCGTCACGACGCGTGGCGATAAGGGAAAATCACCAGGAGCGGTGGCAATAAGGAGTTAATTCCCCGCGCTACTCGGCAACCACCAGGGCCACGTGGAGTAATCACCACGAGCCGTGGCGGTAGCGCCCGTAATCGCAACGAGCCCTGGCGATAACTCCCTGGGTATATAAACCACACGGCGCTGCTGGGAAGAGAGGGGTGAAGAGAAGAGAGAAGAGGGGAGGAGGAGGAGAGCTTCGGGTAGGAAGAGAAAGGGAGAGAAAGGGAGAGGAAGAAAAGAGAGAGGAAGAAGAAAAGAGAGGAAGAAAAGAGAGGGGAGGAGGGAGAAAAAGAGGAGAAAAAGAAAGAGAGAGGAGGAGGAAAAAAGAGGAGATAGAGAGGTGTTTCTGCAGCGATTTAGAGGTAATTTTTGAATCTTTCACCGTTTATTGTAGTAATTCTATATTTGTAGTAGTAGATATAATAATAGATCTATAATTAGGGGTAAATTTAGGGTAGATTTATTCGGAGTATTTAGATCTCATAATGTTTAGAAACAAAGTAGGATTTTAAATAGAAACGTACGGTTGAATAGATAGATGATTAGTTCAGAACAAACGGTAGATTAGGTAGATGATGTAGGAAGCCGACATCGATTTACAAGTAGCAAGTCGACATCGATTTAGAAGCTAAACATTTACATTTTCCATTTAGTCCAATAATACTTTATAATAGTTGAACTACATTTAGAAATCGAGTAGAAAATTTTTTAGCGCATGGCATGATCTTAGACTGTATAGACTAAAATATTACGTTTTGGATGGCAGGAATGTCAGAACTAGTCGAATTTATAGTTTACTATGGTGTTGGCACCATCCGAATAGATGAGTCTGGTTCCGTTGATCTTAGTAGCTTCCCACAAACGAGATTAACTATGCAAGATCCAGACAAATACCATATCAATGCCATTAAAGAATGGTTCACACGGGCCTTTGGTCTTGATCCGGAGGTCGCAAGTGTAACCTTGCAGGCGTATTTCAGCAAGTCTTGTAAGCATGTCCGGTGGGATCTTTTCACGCTAGATCTGACAAAGGACTGGCGGGCTTGGTTGAGGGCAAGTAAGGCACGCAAGGGTTCACATTATCTGTTGGTCCAGGCAGTAGATAAGAAGGTGCCATCTGAAGAAGGCGGAGGCGGAGGCAATGAAGTTGGACAGAACAGCGCAGTGGTAGAGGAAGTTGCTGACGAAGAAGGCCCTGTAGTGGAAGCCGGTGGAACTTCCGCTGGACCTTCTGCTGGACCTTCCGTGACAGGAGGTACTGAATACCTCAGCGGTTCGGTGGACGAGGGGAAATACGTCATGAACTAGTCCAGATCATGGAGCATGATGATGCCGTTGCTAGAGAGGAACAGAGGAATGTCGAAGATGGTAGCAGCGAAGAGGACGAAGATGAGGATGAATAAGGAGGGGATGATCCGATTCCTAGTATGTGGAATCTTGACATGTCCACCAGAATGAATCTTGAGGGCACAAGTGATGATAGGTATCCGTACAAACTGAACGAGATCATCCAAGGCGCATACTATGGCACGAAGAAAGAGGTGAAAGAGGCGGTGAAGCTTTGGGCGATGTCGACACAGAGGACATTTCGAGTGCAGAAAAGTTGCAGGGATCAGTACTCAGTGAAGTGTAGGTCTGCTGGGTGTGAGGGCTACGTGCATGTGTCCCTGAGAAAGTATGAAGTGCATTGGGTCATACGAAGGGTGGTGCCGCACACATGTGTAATAAGCGGTGTTCCTGACACCCATCGGAATATCAGTGCTGAACTCGTGGTTGGGTTGATGTACCACGAGATAGTGAAGAATGTCTGCATTCCAGCACAGTTTATACAGACATCTATAGAGAGCAAATACCAGTATAGCATAAGCTATGCCATGGCATGGAGGGCTAAGCAGATCGCACTAGAGCAGCGGTTCGGGACATTCATCGATTCATATCACAATTTACCATACCTGTTGGACACACTGGGGCAGAGGAACGACGGGACATTTGTTAGCCGTCTCCTATTGCCCTCTGTGGACATGCCTGGAAAAATTACGTTGAATGGTGCTTTCTGGAGTTTTGGCCCGTGCGTACAAGCTTTCCGACATTGTCGTCCGGTTATTTGTATTGACGGGACATTCATGACAGGCCAGATGAAGGGGACACTGTTTACGGCAATTGGGGTAGACGGAAATGATCAGTTAGTTCCACTGGCAATGGGCTTCGCTGACTGCGAGAGCTACGATAACTGGTTGTGGTTCCTTGAGTGTCTGAAGAAAGGTCTTGTGAAGGATCAACCAAATGTGTGTGTTATTCATGACCGGCATGCCGGGCTGCTGCTAGCAATTCGTCATCTTTAGCAGGGAGTAGCGAAGACTCGGGAGGGGGAAGATTTGCTAGAAGATTCCAGTTGGTACGACATATGGAGTAGGTGGTGCACGTGCCACCTAGCGGCAAATTTCTATCACCAATTCAAGAACAAGCAGTTGATGAACCTCTTCAAAACGTTATGCAAACAGAACCAGTCTAGGAAGTTTGACGAGTACTGGAGCAGACTCGATGAGTTCACGAAGAAAGAGGTTAGAGAACGTAACCCTGGGGAGGTAACACACAGGCTCTGTGACCTTCCGGGAGTTGAGGATCCAAACACCAGGAGGAAGGCTTTGAACAGGGTGAAGTGCTTCTCGGATTGGATAAGTAAGGAACCACTTGAGCAGTGGTCCCTCCTCCATGACACAGACGGCACTAGGTACGGGATCATGACTAGCAACCTTGCTGAGGTTTACAATTTCGTTCTCAGGGGGGTACGCGGTTTACCCCTGGTGGCCATCGTGGAGGGTTCGCTTCACGGCACAATGAAGTACTTTCAGGAGAGGCGTGCAAAGGCTGTGCTGCATATGGAAAATTTGGTGGAACACCTTACTGCACGAAGACTTGTTTATTGAGGAGAAGGCCAAGAAGGGGCAAACGCACAAGGCCAGACACACGGGTAATGTGCAACGTAGGTTCAAGGTATGTTTGAAGCAGAAGAGTGGATTTGGGGTTTCCACGCATGAGATTACTCATGAGGTTACTTTCCATGTCCAACCGAATATCTCTGCTACGTGTACGTGCAACAAGCCCATGCTTCTTCACAAGCCTTGCTCTCACGTGCTATGTGCGGCTGCGAAGACAAAGATGGACACGAGGCCGTTTGTGTCGTACTACTTCACAAAGGAGGCTATCCGTGATACCTGGACAGGCGAGCTGTATGGTTTCCGTGTGGTGGGTAATTTCACGCAGGTATCTCCTGGCGAACGGTTTTATGTCCCTAATTTCAGCCTTCTCCGAGCTACCGTGGGACGACGCCGGACTCGCCATATTCATAACATGATGGATGAGGCGGAGGCTGGTGGGCCAACCAAACAATGTAGCTATTGCAAGAAATTTGGCCACCGGGTGAAGACATGTCCAAAGATGAAAGAAGACCAGAAAAGTAGGGAGGAGGCGGCGGCTAGTGGTGCCTCCGGTTCAGGCCATCAGTAGTCTATGTCGCACTATTTGTATTACGTAATTTGCTACTGCCTCTGAACCGCGTGTCGTATTTACTTATTTCATGTATCTGTGTTAGATGTACTATGTTTACTTCATGTACTTAATGTATTTCATGTATCCGTGTAATATGTACTTCGTGGACTCTTGACTTCATGTATTTCATCTATTCGTATTGTATTTACTTCGTGCACTTCATATACCGTGGATGTATTTTTTTTTATCACCTGAATAGGTATGGCTGGCTTTGAGCTTATAGATGACTGAGAGGACCGAGAGCACCGGTCTAGGCTACTGGCTTCAGGAGATCGTGATCTCGGAGTGTTTCGTACTCGTACACCTGATCACGCGTGGAGGATTCACGAGTCGTGGATCGAGAGGTACATTAGTTGATTGTACCTACATTATCGTGTTTCAGTACTAATTTTCTTATTTTTCTGTTATAACAGGTTAGCGTGGTCCGGTTTACTACCACTCACACGACTGGTCGAGGCGGTAGGTGATGAGGACATCGGAGACCCGGATGCTGTGGTGGGTCGTTCCAGGAGGTTTCCTTTCGATGCCTCGTTGCTCACCGCACTTGTGGACAGGTGGAGGCCGGAGACCCACACCTTCCACTTCGGATGGGGGGAGATGACGGTCACGCTGCAGGACACGGCCTGCCTACTTGGCCTACCTGTGGCAGAAGCGGCGGTAGGTCCGCTGCCGGCTCCTGCCAGTTGGGCTGAGTCACTTGCGGAGAGGTTTGCCCCAGCTCTACCGCCTGGGCCACCTCAGATTGAGGTGCTAAGAGGGCGCCAGAAGCACGGTCCCAGGCTGATGTAGATTCGGCAGTTCCAGGTATGTATCTCACGTATGATGTTCGACATATTCGTGTTGGACTCAACCTATTTCTATTGTCTGATATATTTGTGCAGCTGGGCAGCCTTGAGTAGAGATTTCAGGGAGATCTTGATGTGTACCAGCTGAACCGGGGATTCGAGGCGTACTTGCTCTGGCTGTTCGGGTATGTGATGTTCACGAGTGCGTACGGAGACAGCGTGGACGCTCGCTAGATCGGCCTCGCACGGCAGATCGCAGATGCCGAGTCGGAGGATCAGCTACCTCCGATGAGCTGGGGGCCTGCAGTGCTTGCGGGCTTGTACCGAGCGCTCTGCGGCACATGCAAGAGGAGGGGCGCCAACGCTAATCTCACAAAGTGTCCGCTGCTTCTTCAGCTGTGGTCCTTCAAGCGCTTCCCGGTCAGACGGCCATGGGTCGACGACTCGGCTTACGGCCCAGAGTTCTACCGTGGAGCAGGACCGCTGGACGGACCAACTTTTGGGTCCATCTGGACAAGAAGAACAGTGAGTTACTTTGTCTCTTCCTCATCTTGTACTTGCATGTAATATGTGTACCTCAGTTCGTAAGTTGAGTGATCATGACACCTTCCTACGTCCTTCTTGCAGCCTCAGTGGGTGAGGGCACAGGTACGGGGCTGTTACCTCTCTTCCACGGAGCAGTTCCAGCACCTCTCTGCGCAGAATGTCATATGGGAGCCGTACTCCCATGATGCGCTGGCACGACGTGCACCGCACCGGGGGATGTCTTCACTGTGCCGTCAGGACGAGAGCTACTGGAGGACCACTTCGAAGATTGTCTTCGACATCTTCGTGGAGGACCACTCACCACACCGTGTGATGAGGCAGTTTGGCTTGTACCAGGAGTACCCGCCTCCGCACGTACCACTCGTCGAGGCAAACGCACACACGTAAGTCAAGTTTCAGAAACTCCTATAGACGTAGAATGTCAATTGCTTTTACAAGAAAAAAAATCATTACGTAAATAGTTGGAGCTGCAAGGGAGGGGGTACTAGGGACACACAGTGGGTAGCACAGATGGCCCCTTTCGTTGCCCAGTGGGACACTGCTCTGAACAACGTCCTGCCCGAGCAGCGGCCGTTTCACTATGCGGAGTTCGACGCGTACTTGCAGTGGTATTTGCCACGTACGCGCGTCCACCTTATTCGTGGAAGCGAGGATCCTGACGAGGCCGCGGCACAGACGACGGACATGTACCCGATCCTCGCGGCCGAAAATCTGGATTTGGCGGTTAGTGGATTTCGTGCTTCGCTTCTCTATCTTTACTTTAGTAATTATACTTATGTGCGCACCTATGATTCTC
The DNA here is from genome assembly GCA_019208055.1 of Stipa capillata. NCBI lineage: Eukaryota > Viridiplantae > Streptophyta > Magnoliopsida > Poales > Poaceae > Stipa > Stipa capillata. The sequence goes on from JAGXJF010004864.1 coordinate 283,551, forward strand.
ACTCTTCAGGGACAGTGAGTGACTGCGGCGAACACGGAGGTCACCGCAATTCTTCAGCAGCTTGCACCGGGCACGGAGCACCACTCAGGCTTGTCCAGGGTCGCAGAGTACACTAGCAGGATCATGGACATATCCAGGTGCACGCGCAGGGATGACGTCATTGCCGGGGTTAGCTCAAGCCGGGGAGCACAGAGACCACCGCGTCCTTCACAGATGAGGCACCGTCAGCCTCATACCTCGCAGCCGCCGGGGCCCACAGAGGCGGGTGGTTCTGCGTGGCAGCAGAGTGCGTCCGCACGCTTCATGAGTGCGCAAGGTAAAATATAGCGATGTCTCGTACAAGCCATTTTTCCTTACATTGTTGTGCTCACTAATTTCAGTTATGTGCAGATCAGTTGCCGCCTCAGGTGCTGGCTAGTCCACTTGACTACCTCGTCGATAGCCCAGGCACTCATGGCTTCGGCTTTCACGACGAGCCGGACGAGTTGATTCAACCAGGGCAGTTCAGCACGACGCAGCAGACTCCACCGCCGTTGCCCACGCAGGATACACAGGACCCCGAGGAGGATGACCCGACACTACGGGTGGGCAGGGCGCGTAGAGCGGGAGCGGGACAGCCTAGGCCGCGGTACTCACCGTCGATGATCAGGAAGAGGGGATGACGAGGCATTTGAATTAGTCCTTTCTTTCAGTACATTTTATTGTACCAGCATTATGACTTAGTACACTTGTGTTCTGTGTTAGTTTTCGATGGAGCATCTTTAGTTTGTTCCCATGATTGCACGTTATGGCGATAACCAGATCAGTAAAAGGTAATTAAACAGAGCATCATCTTTCCAACTCGACTAATCTACAAAGCATCCAAATCATAGATTCTAAATTCCCCACCTGCCCTACGAATTACCAAAAAACCTGAAGGCATCCAGCGACACGCCCCCAGAATTCCAAAAACCGACAAGGGTGGTGCCGTGCCACTGATGACTGTCTACGAAAGACCTGCAGAGCTCATCCTCGTAACCTCTTACCTACATAAAAGGTAAACAACGCATATACAGTCAACCACGATCAGGCCTCCCCTCATGGTTATTTCCTCCAGAAATGTTGTGAGAAGAATACCTGTGCAGAGTCCATGCAGAGTTTTTTATTCAAAAATGAAAATTCAATGATCGAGATGGTACCTTCCAATCTTTAAAATTAAATCTGAAGACAAAATGATTATACACCACTTCTCCTGAGACAATAGCACGAGTTAGTACATAGTGATGGACGAACCATATTAGACTTACAAAATAACATCTAAATCCGATTACATAAGTATAGGTTACAGAGCCATGTTACACTGCCACATTAATAGTTGCGTACACGTATTGTCGGTACAACAAGCAATTATTCGCTACCACATCTAATACGACTACATGAAATCATCTTCGCTATCGCTTGCCACCTTTATCTCTTGAGCGGGGGCTTTGAAGCAGAACAGCTTCAAGAAGTCCTCGTTACTCGACGAGCACTCGTTTAACACCTTTTTCGATGAACTGCATGCGCCTTTATCCTTTGATGATCGAACATCTTTTGTAGATGTGCGTCCATGTTTTGCCAAAGGGGGAGTCCAGCAATCATGCGTTCCTCTTCTTCATATGTTGTCTTCATTAAGTGTCTTCTATTAGCAAATAGGTCTCCCCAGAGTCGGTCCGCATGCCCGAAGTTTCGGATCTCGTAGTTCAGCAAGCCTACATCCTCTGGATGTGCCTACAAACCGATGATCTGATGTATCGAACGAAAACGGTGAATAATGAAATGCTTACAAACTAAGAACAAAGGAATTGTCCTAACCCTTATGTGCTTATTGTACTGAGATTGCGGGATACTTATCATCCCTTCGCAGAATTTGCCTCTTGTGTACTTTGCCCCGGGTAGTTTTCTAAGCTCGTTCACCCTCTCCCACATCTCGTGAAACTCTCTCAAACGCTTGCACACCTACTTGTACGTAATTCCAGGGAAACCCCTTCTCGCTAACACCTCTATGAGAGCACATGTATGAACCTCCTCAAAGATCTGCGAACACATAATTCTACAACTCCACCTCCTCCTACTCACACCAGTAAGAAGTTCGTAGCCCATTCTCAGGTTCCAGACAACATCACTGGCATCTAGTAATTTTCACGCAAAATTATTATTCCACAAAACAGAAATTGTAGATCTAATGTTTCAACGCATATGAGGAGAAAAAATATTACAAGACTTACCTCTATCGTCGCTATCCATCCGCGAACTACTACTTCTTCTCCTCCCAAATCTAAACAATCTACTCCGAGATACCAATAATTTTTCTGAAGAACTCAGGGAAGATTAGATACGTGGTGGGAGCGTCTGCTCACCCGGTTAAATAGTAGAAGAGGGTGCCTTTGGTCGTGGCGACTAGGATCAATTGCTACTGGTCGTGGCGATTACTGACAAATCGCCATGGCATCTGGCGATTCAATAATAAATCGTCCTGACTGGTCGGCCGACGAGGGAGCAACTTCAAAAAGAACTGGTGTGACAAGAGGCATATGCTCAATAATGAACAAGATGATGCAGTTCTAGTTGCTAGAGGCATATGCTAGAGGCAGAGGACGTGGACGCGGCAGGAATAGATTCAGGGGGAGGACGCAAATAAAAAAGGGCTATGAAATCAGGAGAAATCAGGCTATAAAAAAGGCTACAAAAATTGAGGAAAATTAGGAGAAATTGCCACGACCCGTGGCGATTAGGAGAAATCGCCACCAGCTTTGGCGGTTTCCAGAAATCGCCATGGCCCGTGGCGATTTCTATCAAATCGCCATGGACCGGCCCGATTCCAAATTGAATCGGCAACTGGGCTAGCGATACTTTGAAACGGCCACGGGCCGTGGCGATTTGTCCCTAATCGCCACGACACATGGCGATTGATTGAGGCTAATTTTGAAAAAAAATTCAGACGTCATATTATTTTTAAAATTCCTGAATAAAAAATTATTATTTAAAAAAAAACTCCTCCGAGCCAACACCACCCTCCACACACACACGATGCCGTCCTCTCCTTGGCCTCTCTGCCCTATCACCTATTTCACCGATTCCACCCCCTCCCTATGCGTAGGCGCACCAGACACTGCTCCCGCACCCCCCACCATTGGAGCTATAGATCCATCCACAGCCATCCCACGTGCTCTCGCCCGGTGGCGCCTACCTGAAGCCCCCACCGTGACATCGCCTCCAACCCAGTCGCCTCCACATTCGAGGTGCCAGCAGCCCTGAGTGGACCTGCCCTGGAGTAAGGGCTACAAGGACGGGCAGATCGAGGAGCGCATCAAGGAGGCGCACAAGGAAGCCAAGCTGGAGGCAACTGCTGCTGCACTCGTAGAGGAGGAAGGCCATGACAGTCCCTAGCACCGCCAGCTTGGCGGTGATGAAGTCGTGCTGGCGCATCGGCAGCAGCGGTTGTCACCTCTGCTTGTATGATTTGTAGAGGTTTGCATGTTGTCCTACCAATTCTTTGCTCTCCACTACAATGAGCAACTATTTGGGATTGAGGTTTGTTCTTTCCTATTTGTGGCATGTGACTGGTGACTCTTGCAAAGTCCTTCCCATGCATGGTCATCGGAGGCAGGATTTCTTCTTCTTTTAACATAAATGCTCCTCCTGTTTTGCTTCTTGTAGATCCCTAGATTGGATCCTCCTGAGAAGGAAGGTCTTGCTGAATTATTGGACACTCTGAATACTGTGTATTTGCAACATTTTGGTTCTCTACAAACTGATCATGCTAAGAGTTCAGTAAAGATGCTAATCACCATGCCTTGTTTTTCTCTCCTCTATGGGGCATCAGATTTTATTTTGTAGCATACTCTATTTATATTAGTTTGACCAAACTAGCTAATAGCTTTGCTCTGCCATTTTCTAAACAGTAATTCCTTTATGTCTGGTTGGCTCTTCATACCATATCTCTGTATCGTGGGAGGCAGGGATATAGAAGGTGGTGGCCTGCCTCGCAGCATCACGCCAGGTCCTAGATATGGAGCCATGATGGACAGTAATCCCTTCCTCACTCTCAGATATTATGGATTAATCCCTTGTCGTGGTGTTATGAATTAGGCCATATTGATATATTATCTGAATGTATAGAGCCTGGGTCAGCTAAGATATGTATTGATATAGGTATGAATTCTTTTGCTTGAATAGAGAAGCAAAAACTTGCGCCTTTGTAAGGAGGATTTCATAGTTGGATTGTACATGTATTTGCATGGAGTTTTGGGAGGCTCGGCATTTCGTGATCATGCCCAACAACTATTCGACACATTACCTCGTAGTGTCTCTTCCAACTGCATACGTTCTTGGATCACTAAGACTTTTTATACTTGTTAGAACTTACAAGTAAGTGAAGGTTGCTCTGCTTATACTAAATTATCAATGTGCACAAAAAATGGTGATTTCTTACTACTAGATTATCGTCTTATCGATACAAAATCTTTGGATTTTTATTGGGAAAACAATTTTGCCTTATGCTAGTTGTTTAAACAAATTTAGATATAGTTGATGGGATAGAAGTTCGTGTATACGTTTCTAAGGAGTTACACTAATGATTTTGTGTCCTCTGTTTCATACATAGCATTGCATTTTTTGTATCTTGCTATTTAGGTGGAATTAAAAACTAATTCAATAGTGGCTTGTATGGTCAATACTACTTTCAGCTTTGGTTGGCAGTTAAAGGTGAGGAATCAACTCAATAATGGATTGCAGCATAGTGATGAAGTGTACCTCCTACGGGATGGCATGCATAAGATAAGATCAAAGCGTATGATCTCCATTTTTGTTTATAGATGATGTTGTTTGTAGTCATCAGTCTCTTGATATATTCAACGCAAATTGAATCTCCTCCACATGCAATGGTGATCTCAGGGAGGTTATTTGCACCTCGAAGGTGAACTATTTTGCTCCCTGTCTCCCTCTTCTGGTAGGTTTGACCGAAACAAAATTAGTTAAGGGCATTGATTCGCTTCCGCAAAACTGGGGCAGCTGCCCTTTTTTCTGAAGAAAGTATGCTCAAAATTGCAAATTTGATGTGCATAATGTCTAGATGTCTTTGTAATCCCAACTGATTTGTCTAATATGATCATGAAATATCTTTTATCCTGGTTTATGGATGGAATTGCGGGATGGTGGTTTTGGAGGATGCTAGGGTGTTACATCCAAGGAATGGGTTTCAGATGTGATGAATTTTGTTTATGTTCGTGAATGTAGTTTGCTTGCTTGGTAGTCTAGAAAATTCAGAAATGGATGCTTGTTTGCTACTAGACTATCTTATCCTTTTATGGCGTCGAAATTTTGAAAGTGCTACAAAAGCGAGTGTTCTTATGACCGATTATGAATTTATTTATTTCTTACTATGTTCGGAATATTGCATGTGTGACATGTATCCATTTCCCTTTTTCTTCTGGCTTTCTTGCACTTTCTCCTTCCCATTAACATTATGATTTTCAGAAAGCTCTTATTTTGTTAATATATTTTTGTGTGTAAATACTAGCTTCTTCAAATCTTAGTGCCTTAAGAGAACATGACAGATATATCAAGTACAAAGGCTAGGTATTGCCTGCAGTTATTTCTCCCTTGTGGAGTATTTATCTTGGTGCTAATATTTCATTTGTGGACCAAGGGTTGTAAGTAATAGATAACTAAAATGTTGGGTGAAGCATGTTTTTCATTAATGAGCTTGTTGTAGAAACATTGAGCAAACCATTAATCAGGTTTTATTTTTAGAATAAATATTAAACCTTTCTATTCATTTTTTCATACATTTTGTCAAATTTGTATTGAAAAGTGCTTGGGAAAAGCATAAAGGGTATTATAGAACCTGTACAGCCTACCATCAACAAACATGATGTTGGTTTAGGATGGAATGACACCTAATAAGACATTCTTTTTATCCTCGAACTCCTTTTGTGATTTCTGTGAATGTTTTATGGCCTCTTGAAGCAATTTTATATTGTATCACATAAAACCAATGAGAAAAATGCATCAAATTTGTAATTTTCTCATCTTTTTTTTGCACTTCCTCTCATATGCAGCTTTAAGAATTGTCTACCTCCTTTGATTGTTTTTTAGTTAGCATCCCATCTTAACATAGAGTAGCATTCTAGCCTCATTGAACTCACTTGGTTAAAGATGAAGATAATCAAGATGTCATAGGTTCTTTGGATAGTCTTTGTAGGATATTGAACATTCTTAGATAATGGAGATGATGTCTGTCAAAGCTTTGGCATGTGCCAATCTCCCTTCACAGACAGAGCTGTGATCGCTCAATTTGCTCTACTATCTAAGTTGTTTCAAACCCGAAACATAACTGTAATGACATCCAAATGGTCCTAACTTTGTATTTATTTGTCATGAATTTCAGTTGTCTTGAATGATTCTGTAACTAGCTTTTCACCTGCAAGGCTCTTCTATTTTGATGCCACCTCACATCACTATGGTAGAAGTAGACCGAAATAGCTCATTTTCTTTGTTGTAAAATGCTTGTCTAGTTCAGTTTTGGTAATACAAGCCTCTTTCTAAGATTTTTCCTTATGAAGAACCAAGCACAACACTAATAGATGTTTCATTTTGTCCCAAGTTATTCAAAAAAGGTTTTATTCTAATGGAAGCCAATTACTGAAGTTATTATATTTTGCAAGGTATTTTTGCACTCTAGTCTTAGTAACAGCCCTGAAGGAGTTTGGGAATGTAAGGGGTGTGGCGTGCTTGAAGGTATATGCACCATGGAGCACATATTTTGTTAATGTAACTGATGATAAATGTAATGACATATTTTCCTCTCCTTATGCCCAACTTATATCTAACTTAGCTATGTTGGAATTGACAACTACGCACTACTTGTTCAGGACAGAATGACAAGTATGATTTATAGCGAGAAACAAAAGATGTGTTCATTTGTAGTAGTGAGGCTAACCTTAGTATAGACGCTAATTTGTATAAAAAAACCACAATACCTTGCCTTTTACGAGAATCTCAGGCGTTAAATATCGAAAATATCGTACATCAATGATATTCAACTTTCAAGTTGTTTTAGGTGTGTATAGTGCAGCAAGGTGTTTCAATGATGATGATTTAATTAATTGAGAACGTTACAACTTACAAGGTTGCATCTTTCAACCTCAATGATGATGATTTGATTAATTGACAGGGTTACAGGTTGCATCTTTTAACTTCGTTTTTGTTTCGAAACTAAATTGGACTATATGTTTTATATCATAATTCTAGTTTAATTTATATTAGTTGAGATGTGCAACGCAGGTATACGATTACTAGTTAGGGGTTACTATTATTAACTCAGTTTCAAAAAAGAATACTCTATCATTAATTTTATAGCACGAATTTCTAGGGTCCAAATAAATTTGTAGACCATTGGATCATAGATGAGGTCATTAGTATCTCAAAACAACCCGTACTTTTTATATTGTTATAGATTATAGATTATAGATTATAGATATAGATAACTAAATAATATACCATTAATGCCTCACTAAATGTATGATGGAGGGAGAAATGGGGAAATGAGTAAAAGCAAAACAAAAAATATGAGTTTAGGCGACATTAAGTATTTGTGAATAAATAAAGTGATCCAAAGTGAAAAATAAACGTGAACAAAGGGGAGTAAAAGAAAAACTAAACTGAATCAATCTAGCTCTTTGAAAAGCTCCATCCTTCGCTGCATGATGGTGCCCTTCGCTCCTCTCTCACCGACTCGTCCCTCGCGCTGCCTCACTAGCTCCCTCTGTTCTCGCCCCAAATTTTGTCCCTGCTGCCAGTAACCTCCACATCACCTCTACACCCTTTGCCTAGCTGCATTCGCTGACTGTGAGTCCATGAGAACCATGCGAAGCCCTTGTATAATGTGTTATGTGTGCAAGTATTCGATGAGTTATAATTTCTATTCCCTCTGTCCAAAAATATAAGGCGCACACATTTCTCAAATTTTATTTTTGTTCAATAATATGTGGATGATACAAAATCGATACCATTGAAAAGTGCTTTTTAATACGAATTCAGCGATATCAATTTTCATTCATATAATCCACATATTATTGAACAAATTATTGATCAAAGATAAATTTTAAGAAACATGTGTACCTTACATTTCTAGACGGATGGAGTATATTTCAATGGGACAAATTGAAGCCTTAGAGGCATAATTCTCTTTACACCTTGTTTGGCTCCATCAATAGAGCATAGAATTTAAGAATCGCAATTTGATTATAGAAATAGAGATGTTTGGTTGACCTAAAAATTAGAATCATAAATTTCAACCATAACTCTAGAAAGTGAGAATATAACTAAACCAAATCTTTATTATGAGCAAAGAATTCAATAACATTTCTTAGCAGCATGTTTGGGTCCGCCGTCAATATGCACATTATTGCTTCTCTATGCACCAAGTCACCCTAAAAATTTTAGTTGATTTCGTGAAAATTTTATAGTGTGAAAAGTTTAACATATCAAAGTTTACGAAAACCACCTCTACAAATCCATGGGACACACCTACACGCTTCGGTCTGGAAATATGCACAAATAGCTCCTCGGCGTGCTTCAGTCCATCAATCAATTTTTAGTTGATTCCGAGAAAATTTTATAGTATGCACACAAGGCTGAAATTGCGAATACCAAACTTTATGAAATGAAAAACTTCTATTTTCATGTGACATCGGAACATAAAAGTTAGAGTCAAACTAAAATTCTATTAAATATAATTTGAAATGTACTTGAGTGAATCGAATTCAGTTGTCAAACGAGGTTTAGTGAAATGGATAGCAAATGCACGTAGGTGTCCAAAATCCACTGTCACAAGCTAGCACGACCGCCTGGATCTAATAACGGGTCGACGACACGACTGCGTTCGGTGATCTGGTCGTTGTGCTAGCATACAACTTGGGTCCGTGTACGCTTTGCCTCCTACCGGTCCTTTCCCTCCCTTGTCATCTGAAATCTCAACCGCACCCTGTCCCAACTCCGACGAGACCTCGCCGCCGGCGACCGGGCTCTAACCCCTTCCTCACCACAACACACCGAAGGAGAAGGCGAAGGCGAAGGCGCAGCAGCAGCAATGGTGCTGATTCCTCTCGTCCGCGACTACGTCGACCGCATGCTCCACGACATCTCCGGCATGAAGGTCCTCGTCCTCGACCCCCAAACCGTACGTACGCGCCCCCCAAAACCCTAACCCTGGTACCCTCAGCTCCTGCTCGAGAGATCCGATCTTCTCTGACCAGATCCGCGAATTCGTTCCAGGTGGGGATGGTGAGCGTAGTGTACAGCCAGTCGGATCTGCTGCGGAAGGAGGTGTTCCTCGTGGAGACGGTCGACGACGCCTCCAGCTCCAAGGCGTCCATGGCGCACCTCAAGGCCGTCTACTTCCTCCGCCCATCCTCCGACAACGTCCAGAAGCTCCGCCGCCACCTCGCCGCGCCGCGCTTCGCTGAGTGCCACCTCTGTGCGTAATCAGTCCCCCATTTGCTACATTCAAGTCGAGAACTAGCTATCTTATTATTATTTTCTGTATCTTCTGTGCGTTTTTTGTGAAAATTCGGACGAGTTGGATTGTATGAGAGTTGCAAACAACTTGGTAGATAACTTAGATATTAGGGATTAAACCCCGTAAAAATCAGCACGTAACCTCGGCAGCACTTGACAGCTGGTGTTCACTCGGAGTCTGGGACAAACATGCTAAAGCAACTTAAACTGAAGACTAGTTACTCTTTTAGACAATTTTTTGTTGCTCTACTGTATAAGGGTTTCAAGTTACGCATAATTAAAAATGCAATGTAGGAGTTGGAGTGATATAGTTTTTTAGTTTGTTCTGGGTGCTGAAAGGTGGGCAATTGTGTGGTTTGGTGCAGTGGAGTTTTGTTGATTTTGTTCTTTTAATGTTTGTTCCCTTGCAGTCTTCTCCAACATTTTGAAGATTCCACAGATTCAGGTGCTCGCTGATTCTGATGAGCAGGAGGTTGTGCAGCAAGTTCAGGTATATGCTGTGTATGATTATATATACTTATTGGAGTGACATGCTCGAGAGTTGAGATGAGTGTTGTTTGTTTTTGCAGGAGTTCTATGCTGACTTTTGTGCCATTGATCATTTCCATTTTACTCTGGACATACACAATAACCACATCTACATGCTTCCAACGGTGGTAGATCCTCCCGGTATGCAAAGCTTCTGTGATCGAGTTGTTGACGGCATTGCTTCTGTCTTCCTGGCTCTCAAGCGTCGCCCTGTCATTAGATACCAAAGGACATCAGATGTTGCAAAAAGGATTGCCCGAGAAACTGCGGTGGGTCCACTGTCCATGTTAAAACATTACTATTTGGATCCCAGTCCCACGAACATAAACCATCAACTTTAGGAATTCCAATATATCGTGTTTCTTTGTAGAGAAAATTGTGTACATAGTACTCCAAAGACTGAAACTATTGAAATGCTAACAACTCTTATATTTGGTGCTCTAGCACATTCTCAGGTGTTAGAAGCACTGTCAATTTTTTTACACAGTACCAACTATATCCTGTCACCAAAACACAATCTTCTTTTCCTATCCCTCCTGAATATGCTAATTCATAACTGCTTCCTATGGTGTGATCCACGTCCCCTTTGCCCTCCAGATTATACCTTTTTTGTCTGATCACATGCTTCTGCTTCCTCCCAAGTTCTATGTTCATCTCTGCACCTGCTTTGAGCTAGTCCTTAGTGGTTTTCTGTGCAGTGAAGCTCTGCTATGTACTTTACATGCTTGCTGCAAGCTTGACTTTTTATCAATGGTCTGGTGTTGCATAGCATGAGTTGAATAGTGAACATTCTAAATGGGCTTTTTGACATTGCAAAACCAACATGTTAGGTTGGTTTGGTTATTGCTGCATTTTTTCTTTGATGAGCTGGGGTCATTAATGCATTTTGTGAATTGATTGTAACACAGAAGAGGTTGTTGCTTTGAAGTAGCTATGGCTCTGACCTGTTGAACCAGCAATGAGAATGCATCCCAATAGGGTATAGTTATATTCTGTTCATGTTAAAGGGTGGAGTGGTATAAATATAAGAGCTCTAGTTTGGGTGTGTCATTTTTATTATCTTCGTACTTTGGAGTGGCACTTGTTAATTTCTATATGTTATCTCTGTGGGACTGAGTATGGTACAATTATTTGTTTTTATGCATATTACAACGACATTTTTCACCATGCAATTCTCATCCTACAAGTGGGAGTGGGAAGAAGTGCAATTTGTAGATGTAAAGGAAGGTCGAATAATTTTCCTGTAGCAAAACCCTGTAACTCTGTACCATAAATATCCCTTGTTTTACTTAACAAAAAACTATCATGATCGCCATTGTGACATCTATTCGAAATACTTGTTCTGAAGCTCTTACAATTTGAAATGTGCAGAGATTGATGTATGAGCAGGAAAGTGGCCTGTTTGATTTTAGACGAACTGAGAACTCTTCCTTGCTGTTGGTCATTGACAGAAGAGATGATCCTGTTACTCCGTTACTTAACCAGTGGACATATCAGGTATTCTATAAAACAATTATATATTTTTGCTGTTTCAAATGTCCTTTCTGTTAATTTGCTTGCAAGTTTGGATTTGCAGGCAATGGTTCATGAGCTGATTGGAATTGAGAACAATAAAGTGGATCTTAAGGAATTTGTTAATGTCCCTAAAGACCAGCAGGTTGGGAAATGTTGAATTTCTTCTGTTCATATTATGATAAAATAATGCATGAAAGCTTTCTTTAGTGTTGACCGATGTGAAATATATTTGTACAGGAGGTGGTTCTATCATCAATACAAGATGATTTTTTTAGAGCTAACATGTTCGAGAATTTTGGGGACCTTGGTATGAATGTCAAAAGAATGGTAGATGACTTTCAACATCTTTCAAAAAGCAGCCAGAACTTTCAGAGCATAGGTAAGTAGTATGGACTTTTGCTTTTTGTTGTTTCCTATGAAAGAAATGGATCATGGAGAAATTATGTACATTCACCCTGTTATTTATTTCTTGCATTCCATGCCCCACGTGTTTCCGTTATTTACTTAAACTATGGTCTTTTGGACCCATTAGGCTAATTTGATTTGCATGTCTTATAAATGTTCTGAAATATCCTTCCGTATCATGTGATATTTTGGTTTTATTTATATTTTTTAAATAATTGATATCTATGTATTGATTTACATGTGTCCTTTTTCTATTTTTCTATATTATGATGTTGTACATTAGATCAGTTTGTAATTGTTGAACTATGCCGTGCTAAACATATTTTATAATCTATTGTGAAAAAATAGCCACAAAACTAGGAAAAAGTTGGTTAGCCAAACGGTAAAATAGGTAAAAGCTAGCTCGGCAAACGGGATTATCATAATCCATTGTGATGCCAAATGCATGTCTATTCTCAACAAATGGAGCTCTCCTGTTCCTATAGTTGCTGGAATTAGGAAAAATCAAATATAGTACAATACTAGTTGTTATAGGAATAGTAAGAACAAATATAACATATATCGGCCTAAATATGCCAGAACAAACATATTAAGAATTTATTTGGGTGTGGGGGGTGGGGGAGGGGGTTTAGAATGCTGAAGATGTTTGGGAACTTTTTGGAATCCTTACTCTCCTCTATTCTCATATTTGCTATACATATACCTTCATATTTATCGGCCTCATGGGCCTAGATCTAACACACATACACAAACCAATACTCAACAGCCTAAAGATGGGTGATAGATATTTGTCATCCCCATCTTGTTATATGCTGGAAAACACTACTTACCCCCTAAACCCTTTGTCAAACAATCAGCTATCTGTTCTCCCGATGTTACATGGCTTAATCTCGAGGTTCCCTCATCAAGCTGCTCTTTGATGATGAAGCAATCTATCTTCACATGCTTCGTCCACGTGCTGAACTAGATTGTTTGCAATATTGATCGTTCGACTTATCGTCACACCAAAGGTTCAATGAACATTTCCTTAGTAGCCTCAATTCTAATAGGAGGCCTCTCATCCATAGCATCTCACTCAAACACAAAGACATTGCTCTATATTTTGCTTCTGCTGTTGATCAGGATACCACTTGCTGCTTCTTGCTCCTCCAAGATATCAACTTTCGTCCAGCAAAGACATAGAAACCAGATGTTGACCATTTATCATCAAGGCAAGTAGCCTAGTCAGCATCGTAGTAGCCCTCTACATTTAATTGCCCATTGCCCTTGAAGCATAGACCTTTCGAGGACTCCTTTTTAGATAGCGCAAAATTCGTTATGCTGCCTCTAAATGCCCACTTCTTGGGTCATGCATGTAGCGGCTCACCACACTCACCGCATAGGATATGTCAAGTCTCTTGTGGCCCAAATAGATGAGTCGACCGACAAGCCGTTGGTAGCTCTATCAACTGGATCTCCTGACTGAACACATAACTGGTGATTTTGCTCAATAGGAGTTGAAGCAACCCGACGCCCAAGCACACCGGTATCACTAAGCAGGTCCAATACATACTTCCGTTGAGAGAGAACTATTCCTCTAGGAGATGTTGCAATCTCAATGCCCAAAAAGTACTTTTGAGTTGCAATCTCAATGCCCATTACATTGTTTGTAACCCATACTGCACATGGCTCGCCGAAACTTATCAAACCACGCCCTTGGTCATTGCTTGAGGCCATACAAGAACTTCAATTTGCACACCTTTCTCTTGGTATCTAGGGTACTAAAACTAGGTGGAATCTCCATATAAACCTCCTCATGAAGATCCCCATACAAGAATGCATTCTTGACATCCAACTGATGCAATGGCCAACCAAAGTTAGCAGCACAAGATATTAGAGTTATTATTGTACTCATCTTCGCAACAGGTGCAAAGGTCTCATTATAGTCAATCCCATAGGTTTGACTCTAACTGTTTGCCACAAACCTCGCCGTGTATCCTTCCACTTTCCCTTCAAGATTTTGCTTCACGATATACACCCACTTACAACTAATTGGACTTTTTCCAGAAGGAATAGATATAAGCTAAGTTGCACGGATACGGCGATACGGATACGGATACGGATACTGCGATACTGCGATACGGCATTTTTGCAAAATTGCAGATACGGGGATACGTCTATATATATATAATAAATATTAAAAAGTATAGAAATTAATATTTTTTATAACAAAATAGGAAAAGTGACAGTTTAGGAATACCTTATTACCCTCTTCTCCATCTCCATTAACTCATACTTCAACAATCCAACACCAATATAGCTGCCAGCCTGCCAAGAACTGAGTAAATTAGTATATTACTACAGATAAATGAAGCATAATGGATAGATACATCATGCTTACATTGCAATTTGCAAGTATAGGTGGATTGGTGGAGCACTCCAAGTCTGCAAGATTGCAACTAAACAAGTGTTCCAAACAGCAGCAAATGTGCAAATAATGAAATAAATCACAAAATAATAGTTCAACGCAAGCACACATTACATAATTTGGTGTTTTCTCCATCATCTCAACATACCTCCATAGGGGTTTTTTGTCATCATCATTTGGTGGTATCACATGAGCTGCACCCAAGATCTGAGAGGCATTGGAGTGGACTGCACTTGTTGCTCCTCCACCACCGGTTGTTGATCCACTAGAGCTGATATCCATCTCTCACCTAAGAGCATCAACAGATCAGACCATATAAAAGGAAGGGGAGGAGGGAAGGAAAGAAGATTAGGGATTTACCCTACCCGCAGGGAAGGAGAGGCTGGAGCAGAGGACTTGGGGAGTTGAGGGAGCGGCGGCGGGACTTGCAGGGGAGGGAGCGGCCGCAGCAGAGCTGGAGCAGAGCAGGCGGCCGGCGGAGGGGAGCGGCGGCAGCACTTGCGGCCTTGCAGGAATGCAGGGGAGGGGAGCGACCGTAGGAGGAGGGGCACGGCGAGCGGTGGCGTGAGCCGGGGGAGGAGATCGGTGGTTGGCCGGAGTAGAGCAGCGCAGCGGCGGCCGCCGGAGCAGATCGAGTAGAGCCGGAGCACGGGAGCAGAGCAGCCAGATCGACTCTGGTTTGGGGATTTTGGAGAGTTAGATGGCAGCCTAGCTATTGCTCCAGAGGTATCTGAGAAGTATCGGGGCAGTATTGGAGACGTATCGGAATTATTTTATTTATTTTGAAAAAGAAAATTCACGGATACCTCTCGGATACCGTATCCACAAGTATCCGATACGTATCGGTATCCGATACGTATCCGATACGGGTGCGCAGGAAAACAGCCGTATCCGGGTAACGTAGGATATAAGATCCCCCATGTATTGTTCTTCTCAAGAGCCTTCATTTCCTCCGGCATTGCCTCGTATCACTTTGGGTCTTGCTTTGCTTCTTTCCAATCTCTTGGGACCATCACAGATTGCAATGATGCAACAAATGCCTCATACGTAGGAGACAGAAATGTATACTTCATTTCCTCCAGCATTGCCTCGTATCACTTTGGGTCTTGCTTTGCTTCTTTCCAATCTCTTGGGACCATCGCAGGTTGCAATGGTGGAAGAGATGTATACAATACATAATTAGCTATGTCATGCTCAAACCATACCTTGATAGAGGCTTTCTAGCCTCAGCTCATGTTCCTTTCCTCAAGGCAATAGGCAAGTCTATTGAATCGTCTATTTTAGATGGGGTTGGCATGACACATGCCTCATCGTCGAATGAGTCAGTAACTTCAACAACTAGAGGAACATGTTGCTCTGCCTACAACTCCACCTCAGTAGCTTGGAACTTGTTGCTGCCCCTACAACTGTACCTCACCAGCTGCTGGAACCTGTTGTTGTTGTAGTTCTAGTGGCTGTTGTTGCAATTGTCCTTGTATACACCCTTAGATTTTTCTTCCTCATTCGGCTTTCTCTACTTCTCTTCACCCATAGGACATGGAATTGAACCAATCACGACTCTCGATTATTCATCTTCCTTTGTCCTTAATTATTCACTCTCCCCCTGTCAACTAGCATCACTCGTGCTAGGAGAGTTGAAATCAAATCACGTGTTGAGATTAGTCTTCTCTCCGTAGAACAGCTCACATTCCCTGAAAGTCACATCCATGCTCACAAATGTACGTTGCTTGTTAGGACTCTTAACATTTGTAGCCCTTCTATCCATATGAGTACCCTATTAAGATGCATTTTACCTCATGGGGATCCAGCTTTCCTACTGAAGATCTATGATCTTTAACAAAGCAGGTGCATCCAAACACTTTTGGTGGAACAAGTAAATTCATTTTTGCCAAATAGCATCTCGTAAGGAGTCTTCATCCCGAGTACCCTTGATGGCAAACGATTAATAAGATAAGTAGCAGTCCTAGCTACTTCACTCCATAAGGACTTGGGCACATTTATAGTATACATAAGTGATGGAGCTACCTCCAGGATATGACGATTCTTCTAACTCCAATTTGTGGAGATGTGTCAAGACAAGAGGTTTGGTGTATTACTCCTTTTTCTGGAAAAAAAAAGTGTCAAATTCATTATTCACATACTCAGTCCCATTATCAGCCCTGATAATTTGAATACTAAGTGTTGAACTGATTTTAGACATATGCATAAAAGTCTTTGAAGCATTTAAGCACCTCACTTATGTTTCATGAGATATATTCAAGTCATGAGGGAGCAACGATCAATGAAGGTGACAAAATACTTCATTTCACTAACAGAGACCACGGGAGAAGTTCACATATCAGAGTGATGTAACATAAAGGGAGTGACTTAACTCAAAGGGCGATGTATTCTAGGGTCCACAACTCACATATGATGTCCTAATGTGTTTTTCAAACTGACATGCATCACAAACAAGTTTTTATTTTCTCTACCTTCATTTCATTAGGAAATATCTTACTCATGGTGTTGAAGGACATATGTCCCAATTGGCAATGTTGAAGTATCACCCTAGCCTCTTGCTCACTTGTAACAGCTGTCAAAGCAGTGCCCAATGCTTTATCAGTTCCCATTCTATCCATGTACCATAGCCCATTATGTATGATACCAATCGCAAGTCTCCTTCCAGCCTTTTCGTCCTCAATTATACAGTTCTCTCGATTAAGGGTAACTTGACAATCCATATGATCAACCAATGAGCTTATAGACACCAGATTAACAGGTAATGATGGGAACCGATTACAATGTAATAGATGGAGTACACTGAGCTGTGCCCACATCTCTAACAAGTTGTGAAGTACCATCAGCAATTTGAATAGTTTCTTTATGTGTAAGTGGATATGGATTAAATGTTGTAAACTCACTTGATATGCCCGTAACATGCTTAGACGCCCTTGAATTTAGTATCCAATTTGAACGAGATATGTGTGGATGTAAGAGCTTGATATGACATACCTTCGTCGAGATGAGGATTGATGAAGTTACCAAGTATTATTGTTGTCCTTGTCTCTAAATTTCCACACTCTTTCTCAATTGCCTCAGTTTCTCTATCTCCTCAGCGGAGATTTTAAGCATCTCACTTGATCTTCACTTTGAGCTGTTGAGCCAATTTCTCAAGCAATTGCTCAATACATTGATTCTCCGCCATTGTCCAATTTTGCAGTAACCAAGCACTAACGGCACCTCTTCTTCACTTGCACGCAGCAGGCTTCAATAGCCCTCTTTTCCTCTGCCCATTCTACAACAGTACACGGTGCAGTACACGGTGCAGTACACTAGCACACCTTCTGCAAGGCATCAACCTCCTATGCTGCAAATTAACACCTGCTGCAGCCTCCACCTGCTGGAATTCCAGAATCAGCCCGATGTGCAGCGCCTTCCTCTGTTGCAGCGCACGCAGTCATACCTCCCTCTTCTACTTCAATCACGATTCTCCCAAGCTCCTGCAGCAAGCAGCTGTAGCTCTACAAGCTTCCAGTCCGGACTCCACTGTCCAGACCAGCCCCTCTGCCACCGCCAGCAAACAATTTTCCTCCTCCTTGCGAGCTGCTGCCACCAGCACCCACAGCCTCCACACTGGATGCTCTGCTCCAGGCCTTCACCTTGCCAACCAGGTACACGCCTCCTCACCACCAATGCAAACTCAGCTCCACGGTCATGCAGTTTGTCGCGCACGCGCCGCCGGCCACCGCCTCTGAACCTAGTGTTCCCTGCAGCTGTGCAGGCTCACTCTGTCTCCTCCTGAGGTCGCTATCCCTTTGCCTGGAGCATGTCTCCACCTTGACGTTGCACTCCTAGACGCCCGGAGCTCCACCACACACTGCCGATTCACCACTGGCCACCTCCAGGATGACGCATCATCTCCACCTAATGCTCTGATACCATGAATATTTTTGGGAAATTTCTGGAATCCTTACTCTCCTCTATTCTCATATTTGCTATACATATACCTCCATATACATGGACCTCATGGGCCTAGATCTAACACACACACACAACCCAATACTCAACAAATGCAAATAACGATAACAAGGTATGGGGCATAATAAGGAAATAAGAGAGCAGGGATATTCATAGTTCTCAAACATTATGTCAATATCCCTTCCCTTTGCACAATATTGTGTCGTAGTTTGGTCTAACAAGAATTTGTTTTTGTAGTTTGTATTAAACTATGAAAGTCTAATTTGCTGATGGTTTTAGGTGATATGGCAAAATTTGTGAGCAACTACCCTGAATATCGAAAGACACATGGAAATGTAACAAAGCATGTTGCTTTGGTGAGCGAGTTGAGCAAAATTGTGGAGGAAAGAAAGCTTATGCAAGTTTCGCAGACGGAACAAGAGCTAGCATGTACAAGTGGACAAGCAGCAGCCTTTGAGGTATTCATTTGATGCACAGAAAATATTGCCATTTGGGACAAGCAGCTGCCTTAAAGAAATACCAACTAAATGTGTTATTTCGTTCTGCAATACCCCAATACCATTTCCAAAGTTTCTTCAAAACTTGTCTACACTCCTTTTGATTGGGTGTCTTATTTGAATGAACCATGTGCCTCGGAAATTTTGATGTATGATGCCGAAGTTCACTGCTTAAGGAGTTTAAGTTTTCTGTAAAAGAAATATA
The DNA here is from genome assembly GCA_019208055.1 of Stipa capillata. Taxonomy (NCBI): domain Eukaryota; kingdom Viridiplantae; phylum Streptophyta; class Magnoliopsida; order Poales; family Poaceae; genus Stipa; species Stipa capillata. The sequence continues at coordinate 302,605 of JAGXJF010004864.1, forward strand.
TACTTTAATTTTTCTTTAACCGTGACCATTAACTGTGTGAGTCAAAACTGTAAATCACCTTCCTGACCTATCTAGTTGACTTGCTCATTTAGACAGAAGCTCATTGTGTATGACTTTAGACTCATTTATCTCATCAGATTCAATGCAGTTGTTTATCCACATTTTGTATTTCTTTTGTTACAGGAATTGACCAGTTGAATTTCTGCAGGCTGTCAATTCATTGCTTAATAATCAAAGTGTATCTGATATTGACCGTTTACGACTGGTAATGCTCTACGCATTGCGGTATGAGAAAGAGAGTCCAGTTCAGTTGATGCAGCTATTCAACAAATTGGCTTCTCGTTCTGCTAAATATAAGTCAGGGGTATGTAAAGTTAACTAGTCTTGTGATAGATCATGGTCTTCTTAGAGTTTTCTTCTATTGCACATGCTGTTTTGGTTGTGTTGTAGTCTTTCTAGTTTTTCTTAGAGGTAGATAGTTTCCACTGCACTTTTTAAAGCTTAAAGGATTGCAGTTTGGACATCCTTGAACCATGCCTTCAACGCATAGTATTTAACTTGTTATTTCAAGCCAATGGACAGCCGACAGCCCCACTTGTAGGCTATTAAGTCTGCTATAAATCCAGCTTCTCAAAAGCAATCTAGATTCATCATCATTTACTGGAAGTCTGAAAGTACTGTCCATTGTTGGATCTGTTTACAGATAGAATGTTTTGTGAAATTAAAGACTAAAGCTCATTTAGAAATGTAGTGCTTTCTAGAGAAAGTAGGTTTGACTACCATTATTTTTCTAAGAAAAGTGGATGCACTCTTATACATAACAATTATATTTTGCTAGATTTGGTAAATAGTTCCCTTAAGTCATGACTACCTTACCAGTTGCCACAAAATACAAAGAAGTATGGTGTGGCAATAAAAAGTTATTGTTGTGATAGATTTTTATTTTTAGAGTAAAGTACGTTATGGGTCACCGAACTTGTTGCGTTGGTTCAATTAGGTCACCAAATTTGAAAAATACATGTTTAGATTACTAAACACATTTAAGTCTCTCATGTGTGGTCACTACTCACTAGCGGGCCAGCCTGTTTATGGCGATGACGTGGCACTGCCACCATGGCAAAAAGACCCACAGCAGTTTGGTGGGCCATAGCACAATTTACTCTATATTAGTATATTTATATCTTCATTTTACCGTGTGAACTCCATTGTACAACAGTTCTCTAGAATTCATGATACACATGCTTCCTCAGTTTCTAGGAAATATAATTTCTTTAGATTAGTTAGACTGCGCAGTTGTGCTTTATGTTTCACCTGGTGTTAATTGGGCTTGAATCCTAGAAATCGTCTTTGCTCATGTTCAGTGAACACAACTACTGGAACCTCCTTTAGTTGGCTGCCTTTTTCTTTGTACTGGAGACAAAAGATGGAACTAGTTGGTCGTTTTTTACTAGAGGTCTTTGTGAGTCTAATCTGTGTTACTACTTCTGTATGCAGCTTGTTCAGTTCCTCCTTAAGCAGGCTGGTGTTGACAAGAGAACAGGTGACTTGTACGGGAATCGGGACCTCTTAAATATTGCTCGCAACATGGCTCGTGGGCTTAAGGTTTACACAAAAGTTTTTCTCTGCAATTATGTTGCATGTTCATAAGCTTCTTTCTTATGCGCTTGTTGGTTGCAGGGTGTTGAGAATGTATACACCCAACACCAGCCTTTGCTCTTCCAAACCATGGAAGGAATTGTGAAGGGGCGACTACGAGATGCTGACTATCCACTTGTCGGCAATCACTTCCAGCAGAGCAGGTTAGTCCCAACATGTGCTGTGTCAAGTGTCTGTGAAACTAATTCATGTAACTCACGGACTTCTATTGATATGGACGTGAAATCAATCCTTGAGCACATTTCTGGGGACCTTTCAAATCAATACTTTTAGCTTCTGTTTAGTTTCCCTATCCTTTTTTTGGTCAAATAGGGTATTTACTTCAAAATGTAATGGGCTAATTTATAGAGTTGATGGCTTTCTGCACAGGCCTCAAGATGTCGTGATATTCATTATTGGAGGGACAACTTATGAGGAAGCAAGATCAGTAGCCCTTTATAATGCAGCAAATCCTGGAGTTCGTTTCTTAATTGGGGGTTCAGTGGTTCTAAATTCAAAGAGGTATTGACCATTCACCATCTTCCTCGCAATGCTTCATAAGCCTTTATAACTCTATTTGGAGGTAGATGGATCCACTTTTTTTGCTTGAAGTGGAATATGTGGCATTGCAATTTTTGCAAAGTTGCTTATCATGCCATTTTCTCGGGATTTAGATGAAATTATGACTTGATGTATATTGATGATTTTACTGATGAATTGCAGATTTCTTGAAGACTTGGGAGAGGCACAGAGAACATCGAAATCAAGCACTCTAGTCTGAGCATGCTGTTGCCTTTTCCCGTTTGAAGCTTGCCAAAATATGATAATTGGCAGTTTTCACTCCAATATATGCATAGAGAATCAAGTTTGTGGTAAATTTTGTAATTTATAGCTTTAGCTGCATAGTGCAACGCCATACCGAAATAAGCAGATCGATAGGTGATTCAGCTTCTGTACATTTCACAATTGTTTGTTAAAAAATTCCCTACTCGGTTGAGGCAATGAAGTGGATTATGTAGAACGCTTTTTATTTATCTTGGTACCACGTTGTTGCCACAGATCCTGTGTGACTGTCGAAACATGGCAGTTTTTCTACCTTTCTTCCTGTTTCGGTTTACATTTTAGAATGACTGAGCTATGCCGATGATGCAATTGAGTTGGATGGTTTTTCTGTGTTGCCGAGATTCACAAGGGTAATGTCTCCATTACGCCATTGAACTGCTGTGGCCTGAACACGCTCTTCAAGATAGGTCGCAATACAGATAGTGAGCTGGTTGTAGCGGAAACTGGAATTGGCTCCCGGGCACTACCACACCCGAGCCAAGAAAACTTGTTTTGTATTTCTTAAAAGTATGAAAAAATTCACGTAAGTAAATACCACGTGCACTCAGAAATTTTCGTGATTTGTTTTGCATTTTTGCACTCTGTGTAAAAAAAACAAACGTGAAAGGCCACAATAGCAACTTTTCGGGCACCAAACTTATTCTTTTTGCACAGGGCACAAGTTCGCAAGTTTTCAACGAATAATTTTTTTTTATGCACAAGCATTACTAAGTATTTTATCTGTGTGATTTTTCAGAAATTTTTTTAAGTTTCAAAATATAATTTTATAAAAAGTTGGGTCCCACACTCAAATGTACTCGAGACCCAAAAATCCTTACTCCTAGTTGTCGTTCCTACCTACATCAACATTCTCTTCTCGACTCATGAGCGCAGTAGGTTGTGCTTCAGTCATCTTGGTAGGTGGATAGCTATGTCTTATTCACCCTCTTTCCTCCGACTAAACACTACTATCCTCTATTCCAAAGGCCAACACCTTATGGGCTTGTTTGGTTGGACTGTAACTGTTGACAAAGTTATTGTTGGCTAGCTGTATGGAAAAATTGTTGTGGCTATTGGAAAGTGCACATATGGCTTTGGATTGATATAAACCATTTACAACATCTTGAGAAATGTGCTCCGAACCTTCAGCACATTACAAAAAACTGGAGGAAGGTATTTTTCCAAACAGCTGAATTTACACTGCAAAACTCACTGTCATTGTTAGCAAAAGCTGCTCAAAAGCTGGCCGTTTGTTGGACTATAGTTTTTTCCAGTGGAGAACTGTTGAAAAGTCCAACCAAACAGGGCATATATGTTTTGGCCATTGGAGGAAAAAAAATTAAAGAGGCCATGTTTTGTTTAGGCTTCATAAATGCCTTTCCAGGAAAAGGCCGAAGCCCAAACAAAGGGCTAGCTTTCAAACCCTGCTTGCTTAAAAGACATTGCAAGGCCTGCTGGGCGATATCCAGGAGGTGCTTCCCACAGCATGGAGCCGGATCGACTTGCTGGTCACCATCCCTGAACTCCAACTGCCTCCTCCGACCTCCGCATCCATCTCTGGTCATCCTCACCAACAAGCTCCAGATCCACAGTACGCACATCCATCCCTTCGTGATTTTGCTTGGTGAATCCAGTATGTGAAGGTGATTGCTTTGTGATTGGTGGAAATACATAAGACAATTTCTTGCTTATGGTAGATATTGTATCCTCTCTGAGTTCTTTGACAGCGAGGATGAAATGATTACATATATGGTGATTGTTTGGTATAGGTTGCAACTTGGAGTAGCTTGGTGTTGACGGTGTGATTTGTTATAATGTCATTTTAGCAAATTTCTTCCTAGATTTGTGCTATCATGAAATTACTATATAAATTTAGGGTCTGTTTAGTTGGGATGTGGCCGTTGACAAAACTGTTTGCGGCGATACGCCATCAGAGTAGCACAACAGAAGCATTGCAGTGGTCCATGTATTACAAGCTTAATTCACAAACTTGAAATACAACAGAAAGTCTTACAACACATCCCCAAAAGCACGGAAAATTTAAAACCGTTATTGTTTGGTTACAGCAAAAGTCTTAACTACACCTACCAACTCATACGACCTATTATTCTACTCGGTGGTGTTCTCGTCGCGGAACTCAACGTAGTAGTCGACGCCTTCATCCTCCTTCGCCATCGCTGGATCTTCGGGAACTTCATCGTCAACCTCAATGTAGATCACCTCCTCCTTCGTCATCGGCTCACAGTCTACTCAAAGGAATTAGATAGAGGGATGAGTACAAAAGGTACTCAACAAGTCCAGGAATAGCAAAGAGGTGTTTGATACACTATCTACTGAGAATAGCAATGCTCTCCAAAAGCAATGCAATTTTGTAAGCTAAGAGAGATAAGTTTTAATTAAAGAGACTAATGATCTCTTGTCTCACAAGCTGCTAGGATTCCCAATGAATCCCTTTCTTGCCGGGTTTGCCGTTCCAACCAGGAACATGGAGTGACAGTGTCACGATTCAATACACTCTACAGAGGTGCACAACTGTACCTACAAACGATCAATAGTCATGGCGTTCATGTCGTCACATGCACAACCAGACCGTAAAATCACAAAGCCGTTTCGCCGCCCGCTCGGTCATACCCCGCGTCGTAGCCTCACACAATCAGGCCAGGGACCACCAGCCATGTCGTTGATCTTACAGATTCAACGCTTTGTGGATAGCCAATGGCTAACGCCACATTCCCAACAGTTGATCTTATAGACCCAACTTTGAGGGCTTCCTTTCCCGAGGGCGGTATGACCTAGGGCAAGGGTACTTTAGCACAGCCCCGCCCATATAGGGTATGTGGTATGCGCGATCACTACGGCCCTTAAGCACAATCGATCATTGGTTGCATTAACCTTATATGAACCATTCTCGTGTGATGAAATCCACCTTCCAATATGCCTCCGGCACCCTTTCCAGGATTTCAACACCCACCATGATCACGCCCAAAAACCAGCGATCAACATGAAACAACAATTGATTGATCTTTAGAAAATAGGTTTTCATTTGGTGCATGTTATAGACGAGAAGGAAATTTTGGAAAACGTTCTCAACGGATATGAACAAGAAACTGGACTTGCCTAGTAACGGATAGATAATGGAGTTTGACGGTTCTGCTTGCTGAACTCCGGCTTCTGAAGAAAAAGCAATATAGTCCGATAAGGACTTATCCAGAAAATTTTCGAGCATGAATGCAAATGATATGGCATTATGCATATATGTGAAAATGGTGTATTTAAATTGCTTGAAAGGATTTTAGCTATAAATCTTTCAAGTATTTCTTTTGAAGATTTAGAATTAACTGAAGGAATAATCAAGCTTCAATTACGTTAAAGTTCATGTTGATTTGAATTGGTTAAATTAACTTTATCATCTATGTCAATTCACTTGAGGAACTAGATTAGGTTAAAATTCTCTTTTCTAAAGAAAAATATATTTAATTTAATTAGACTAACTTATTATCTTATTTTGAATTTTTACTTTTCTTTTAAGAGATAATTATTTTAACCTAAAGAACCCCTCAATTCCAACTCACTCTTCACATATATATATATTCATATACATATATATGTATTCTTCTGTTTTTATCATTCTACTTTTCTTTATTTTCAGTTTAAAGAAAGTAGTGGCAATTAGTTTTGATCTTCCTTTTCTTTCTTTCTTTGCTTACTTTTTTTTTAATATAGCAGCTCAACTAGTTCAACTCTAACTACCTTAGCCCCTAATCTCTTTCTCTCCTACCTCAGGTTCCACCCGGCCGAGAAATCCCCTTTGCCTCAACGCCGCCGCCGCCGGCTTTTCTTCCGCCGCTCTCGGTCTGGTCCGACATCGCCATGCCTAGAACTCGGCTCCCCGATTTGGACGCCACCGCCTCGCTCACTGCCACCGCCTCCGTTGCCTTGGCCTTTGGCCGCCCCTTCCGCGCGGCCTCCTTCTTTCCCTCACGCGCACCGCCATATCGAGCGATGCTTCACCGCGGGGTGGCCGGCCATCTTCAAGTGATTGTCGCCTCCTTGATGTGTTGCCTTCCGGTTCCATCGCCTCCGCCTGCTGCCCGAGAGGCCGTGCGGCCTGGCATGGTAGCTCTGGTCTGCCAGAGCTCTGCCGGGTTCCACTCCCGTCGGCGGCGGGCCGCCGTAGTACCCGTGCCGGCCTTGGTAAGGGCTCCGCCTCCTATCTCTGGTAAGCATCTCCTTATCCCCTCTCTTCTCTTCACCTAAACCTTAATTCTAGGTTTTGCTCCGGTGATTTGGTCTAATTACCTCCTTGCTGTTATTGATCCGATTTGAGTTCATACTTAATTAACAAGGTATGATCCGGGTTAGTATCTATTGATGCTCACGGTTGCTTGATCTTGGCCAATTACACTAGCACGTTGCTCCCAGTACTCTGTACATCCATAGTAATAAGAATAGAGATTATACTTGATTTTTAATCTCTTCTGCCTGCTTCCTCATGCTCATGTGTATTAATATAACAACTGAAGAGCGGATGCTCATTTGATTTTTAGGTGACCAATAATATTGTTTAGCTGAGAATGGATTAGAGACTTAGTAGAAAATCTGATAGAACAAGTGCTGCTACTTGGCCATTAGCTAGGCTGATGAGTATCTTAATATTTGAGTCTCTCTCCTTCCAATTCGTTAAGAACAGATACTAGCCTGATCTTAGTTGTTTTTCTATTTTCTCCAATGGATATCCATATCAGTTTATCTAATTGGAAGAACAGATACCATACTTGATTTTAGTCTGCTCGTTGTTGTGATGCTTTATCAGAGAAAGCTTGAGAAATGGTATTGAGAGAAACTGGTAAGAATAGACTACTACACTTGATTGGGTTTACTCCATGACTAGACTCTAGTTGAATTTCCAGATTTGCTATTTTGGATCTCAACTTGGGGAGAACAGATGACACTTGATCTTGATTATTCCCTGTTTTTCCTATATCGATGTATACATATGTGATCCTTATAGTGATTGGTAAGAGCAGATGCTACTACTTGCTTCTTTGCTAAATCTACTGAGATTTGGCATTGGAACATTTGATTGATCAAATTGGTAAGGATAGTTGCTGTCTAAATTGGTTGCCTTAATATATATGATGCTGATTTCTCTAAGAAGAATCTGAGAAACGTGATAAGGAATAAGATCTGATAAGAACAGGTTCACTACACATGCTGCCTAAAGAAAAACCCAATGAAGAAAACTAAACTGAGGTTCCCAATCAACATGTCAAATTTTCTGGCATGTACATCCATAGGGTTGTATGCTTTTTGATGAGTTTTACCTTATATTGGGTAAAACAAAGGTAAGTCTTGGATACTCCTGATGTGACCTTGAGCTCCTCTTCTATGATCCTTTTCCTCCTTGGTGCGCTGATGGCCTCTTCTCCTCCTCCTATAAATCTTCCTCTGTTCTTGATGGTCCAGATGACACTCTTCCGGATCTTAATGGCCTCCTAGCCTTTTTTTTTGTGACAACAGGAAATAGATTACTCGACAGCTGGATTACATTCTGTTCTCAGCAGTGACCGGACACAGCCGGGAACATCATTACATCATTCAAAAGAAAACCATTACAACATTCCACCCGAGCTAATTTGGCAAGCTCATGAGCAGCTCTGTTCTGCAGCCGGCTGCACTTCTGCACAATAGATGCCCTCTTGCCTTGTTGTTCCTGCTCACTTGTAGCTTCCTGGAGTTTGATGGTGGCTCGGTATATCTACTGGGAATGGTGGTCTCGGTAGAATGAGTGGCGATGTTGACTGCTATTTCACTTGAGCTGCCTTATCCTTGTTTGTACAGAGCTGCTCTAGGGCTCTTTTCGGTGGTAAATATTTTGAAGTACTTGCCACCTCTTGCTTGCTCTTGGTCAGCTGCTACAGCCCCTTTGCTTGGTTTACAAGCTCTTAGATAAGGCTCAGCTGATATTTTCACTTGGGCTGCCTTACTTGCTAGGCTATTCAACTGGGAAACTTTGTTGGCTGCTGGATAATTCACTCGATGGAAACACACTTGTTTTTCCAAAGCCTTTGTAAAAATAATTTCTTGTTAAAACAAAAACATGGAGGCAATTTAGTTTTTAGGAAAAAAATAAAACTATTTTAACATTTCTCACCTCTTTTCTTCCTAATATATAAAATATTAGCTTTGTCTAATGAGGGTCTTAGCCACGTGGCCCTCCGACACTTTTAAAAACAAAATGTTTTCCAAATTATTTTTAAAACTAAAACTATTTAGATCATCGGCACTATTTTGCCCCCGCAGCTAACTCTACGGATGTCGGTGGAACTGTGTCGATGATGTCGCATATATTTCAAAAATACTGCTTTCGAAAACTTTCTGCCTCCTACAGCAACGGCGTAATTCCAACGGTCCCGGGTGCATATACCCGACGACCTCGGATGTCGCCAACATTTCCGAAGATACCATCCCCCTCCGACTCTCGGTGTTTCACTCCGACTCAAGACTCGAAGATTAGGGTTAGTGTTGATGTATAGGTAGAAATAACAAGATGTAATTTTCATTTCTTTTTTCTTTATTCATTTGTAATATTGTTGTATCATGACATTTCTAATATTTCTTTAATCAATAAAGTTTAAATTTCCACATTGTCATTTCCAATGCGTATGAATGAGCTCGATGTATGACATGAATGATGCAATGCACAACAGCTTCCTCCCCCTCTCGACCTAGCTCACAACATAGGTCGATAGGTTCGGGTCAACTCAGCAACACGAGCTGACCTGAACCCACCTCACGACGCTTAACTCTGACCTAGAACTAAGGTTCTCACACTGTTGCTGGCTGGCTGTCTGGAAAAGCTATTGTGGCTGTGGGAAAGTGAACATATGGCTTTGGGTTGATCCAAACCATCTACAATATTTTAAAAAATAAGTCCCGAAGTTTAAGCACATTGTAAAAAGTTAGGGAAGACAACTTTTCTAAAGTATGCAGTGATGGGACCATTGCTGGTAATAGGCCGGGTGCTTGAGTGCCAAAAATTACGAGAACTTTGAGTTCAAAGTCAAATGGTGATCTGTCAAAGTTATAGGATGAAAAAGATTGAGTAGGTTGGCACAAGGTGTATATACCATGCCACAAAATTTTAAATTCAAATTCAATCGATATATAGAGAAACAAAAAAGAATCTAGCGGTGAATAGGAGCAAATTCAAATTCTGCTTTGAACTAGCCAAATACCCGTGTGTTGCTGCGGATAGACAAATTAGATTACTGAGCATGTCAAATTATTGTTGTCGTGCTCCATGCCATGTTCTCCACTTCGTCTCAACTTTTGGTTGAGTTTCGGTTTAGATAAAATTGAGAATTGTTTTTGGAAAATATCACCTTTGGTGAATTTAGATTTGGAGTTTGTGGATGAGGAGAACATCTATTGAGGTTTCTATATGGACATGTTAAAATTTCGAAATGGTCCTACAGGGAGAAAAAATGTACGGACCACCGTCACCGGTTAACACTTTTATAGGAGTAAAGATAGTAGTTTCTGCTACTATTCACTGTTGGATTTGTCTTTTTTATTTCTTGATGTATTGATCGAATTTGAATTAGAATTGATTGTGAAAAAAATTCACGATTTTTAATGGCACTACCGTATGTTAGTAGTACGATAACAACCACTTATATCACTGCGAACTTTTCCATAAATCACACAACTCATTTGATGGACGGAAGTGTTGCCACGTAATTTCGTACCGCAGCTTCTTTATTGCAACATGCAAATTGAATCACCCCACACTGAAGTTCGCAGAATTAGACATATACATGTCACGAGTTAAAAAAAAGAAAGACATCTCATGTCACTGTTCTAGAAGTTCAAGAACTCCGCGCGAACCCCATAACATCTCTTTCAAGCGTTAACATGACCAACTTCTCGGCTGCTTCCTCCGGCATACATATCCACGAGCAATTCCACACGACGCAGCGCAAGTAATCTTGGTCAGATTTCCTACCACCCATCCCGTCCCGTCTGGCCCGTCCTTGACCCAGCACCGCCGCGTAGACAAGGAAACGTAGGTCGCCATCAATCTAATTTCCTTGCTTAACCTGCTCTTTTTCCCCAGCCAACAAGAAGCGCGTGTGCTCGCTTGTACACCCGAAGGAGGAAGGAAGGGGAGCCGGTCAAGACGCACGCAACGCAATTAGGGCGATCGGTTCCTCGTTTTTTACCTCTTCTCATCGCCTCTTCTCCTTGCTATACCTACTGTTTTATAGCCGCTGTCAAGTTCCTCCTCTTGCTCTGCGCTTCTTCTTCTTGCCCAGGCTCTTCGATCTCTCTGCCGAGGTGCGGTCCGATTGACTCGATTCAATTCCTACAAAAACTTGGTACATGATTCTTGCTATGGGTTTCCTCCTTTTTCTTGTTCTTTAATTCCTTAATTCTAGTTATGGAGTTGGGTTTTGGTGTGTTCATGGCATGACCCGACGATCTTGACCAACTCTACAGTTCTCAATCCTCCGCAGGAACTGGATTGCTACAAGATTTAACTAGCGATCTTGGCCCGGCACCAAGGTTTCACCATGAGTGCCAAGAGGTCCTTCTTCACGTCCAAGAAGAAGGCCGCCGATGGCCATGGCTCCTCCCGGAATCCCTTCGACACCGACTCCGACGACGGCGAGAGGCAGCAGAGGCCGGCGAGGGCATCCTCGGTGCCAACCCCCACCGTCACAGCCGACCAGCGGGGCTCCCTCTTCAGCGGCGGCGCGGACGAGAGGAGCGGGCTCCCGTCGGGGTTCGTCTCCTTGTCGGTAGCGAGGAGCCGCTACAGGAACGACTTCCGCGACGCCGGCGGTGTGGAGGGCCAGTCGGTGCAGGAGCTCGAGGGCTACGCGGCGTACAAGGCCGAGGAGACCACGCAGCGGGTCCATGGCTGCGTCAGGATCGCCGAGGATATGAGGGACAGCGCCTCCAAGACCCTCGTCACCATCCACCAGCAGGGACAGCAGATCAGGCGCACGCACGCGATGGCCGTCGACATCGACCAGGATCTCTCAAGGGTAAAGAAATTCAGGATCTTTTCTTTTTCCTTTCTAAATTTCCCAGGCTATATGTCACTGGTTAGTTGTAGCTTAATTCTGTTGAGAACTTTTCCATTCAACTAGGATCATGTTTGAAGCTTGAAATAGCAGTTAGTGACACTACTCCCAAAATTACATTCTGACTCTAAAATAAATAAATAAACAACTGGCTGCGGAATGTTGACCCTGGAACTAGTAACTGAGGACACTAGATTGTGACATTAAGTGGCAAGTTTATGGTCTGAATTGGAGAATTGTTCATAACAAGGGCTGAAAGGGATGGTTCTCCAATCTTTTTTCAGGGTGAAAAGCTTCTAGGTGATCTTGGTGGTATGTTTTCGAAGAAGTGGAAGCCAAAGAAGAATGGCACAATTAGGGGTCCTATGCTAAGTAGAGGTAATTTCCGTTGTAATCTTAAACTAGACTCCAAGAAAAATTCTGATGGGAGAAACTTGGATTCTGGTATCTGTTGCGTGCTACTTGTAACTGAATGGATGAAATGACATGGATGCAGATGATTCCTTCATACGGAAGGGCAGCCATTTGGAACAAAGGCAGAAATTGGGTCTGTCAGATCATCCGCCTCGATCCAATGCACGCCAATTCCTATCTGAACCAACATCAGGGCTCCAGAAAGTTGAGGTACATATAATTGCTGTGAATACCTCAATTTCTGCTCAGGGTAACGCCTTGAAGTGATTTGATTTCGAAATTGTGCATTTTTTGATCATATGGTTGTTTTGCGCAGGTGGAGAAGGCAAAGCAGGACGATGCCCTATCTGATCTTAGCAACATACTGACTGAGCTGAAAGGCATGGCCATTGACATGGGCTCTGAGATCGATGGGTAAATGTCACACTTGACTCTTTATCTCTTCATTATAGACTAGTGCCTATAGGAACCTTTTCCAGATTGATATAGTTACACGGAATACATGTTTCTACGCTCTAATTCATAGCATTTTATACTAATAGCCAGTATATATTTCGTCTTTGTCCGTTCTTTTCAATGGTAGTCGATGGACAAACTGTAACAGCTAACAAAGAACAACTGCTTTGACCAAAGTATCTCTAAATTCCAAAAACAATTCACCATCTGACAGTTCTGAGTGTCGATATCTGATCTGGAATTCTCTGCAATTATATTTTCACATTGTTGTTTAATGGGGCAATCTTTAGACAGACGTGAGCATGACGTGCTTTTTTGTACATTGGTTGGCTTCAGGCAAACAAAGGATTTGGGTCATGCAGAGATGGACTTCGACGAACTTAACTTCAGGGTCAAGGGAGCAAACACTCGAACCCGCCGTCTGCTTGGGAGATAGACAAAAGGCATATGTTCTTGTCACTGGAGGATCCCTATGACACTGAAAATTATTTGGGGGCGCTTTTCACTCTTTTGTCTTCCGCAGTTTGCTTTGTGATTTTGTGCATCAGATTTTGATCAGGATGCTTGGCTGGGGAGATGTCAGGGTTTATTGTATATATGCTACAGACAGTAGTAGATTTCCATGTAAGAGTTTTGTGCCATTGTTTGGGAGATAAGTTCGTATTTTTATTTCATGTTTTGCAATCCTAACTCTATACTTAAGATGAGCGTAAGTCGTGGTACAAGAGAGCACAACATTACCCCCTTTCTGTGTACGGTCTGGTTTCCGATTGAACGCACATAAATAGACCTGAAAATCACAGCAACAAAAGTAATCTGAAAGTTCGCGTAGGATTCGCTCACCTTTTTAAATGATAGGAAGAAAAGGACACAAAGCACACAAGCAGAACAGCGAAGGGTTAACAAGAAAAAAACATTGCCACACGGTAGTCCGTGAGCCTTGTTCTACAATCTTTACAAGCTCGTGGTTACACGCTAAATGGGTTAAACATAGAAGTAGATGGAGCGCTGTGGTGGGAAAACATAGGAAACTTTAGGGTTATTCACTTCAGCGTCTAAGTTATCCTCCATTTTCGTTTTATCAAAGAGTATACCTAATAGTTTCATTCCCGTTCTCAATATTATATGGGCAGAATGGTCACTCAATGGCACAAAGAGGAGAAATATTGAAACCTGGTAACCTTGAGAGAATAAACACCTATCAGCTGCGTACCGTGGAACTTAAGAGTTATAATATAGTAAATGAACTATTTTCTCACCAGAAACCATTCGACCACTGCAAGAATGCATCCAATGCACCAAGACTTGGGTGCACGCGATGTCCCCAGCCATTCTCGCACACCTCTAAATTTCGTAAATTTTTTGAAAAGCACTGACAACGTCGACACAATTTGTATTCATTAAAATTTTGAATCCATATTCAATTCACAAATCGTGAAACAAAGAAGACAAATTCTATCATTAAATGTATTTGCGGGATACAATTCACAGTCCAATTTTGAATGAGATATTATTAACATCATCATTTGTCATTTTGGTTTCTCAATGTGTGGTTCGAATTTAAATTTGACATGTTGTGAAAACATCCTTAAACGATTTAGAATTTTTCACAAACTTTAGGTCTGTACGAGGAAGTTCAAAGCACTAGATGCACTCCAAGACCATACACCCTCCTATCTAGGGGTGAAAACGATTGGATTCGGTCAGGTATCGCTATTATTGTGTCCTATACTACATTTCTTTGGATTCAAAGCCAGATGCGGGAAGGCAGGATAAGAATACAAATACGCATTATTTGCACATGGACATGGTACAGCAACCAAGAGGATTCAAATTGAAAATAGACAAAAAAGTAGGCGGATAGCGTGTGCGCATAGAGAAATATACATGTTCAATAAAACCACAGTACATCTGATCACAACAATACCACAAATAATTAAAGTATTGAACAACCACAACTCATACACTGACTAGTTAATACTTATGCTTTGCTACAGATATAAAAAATATAACCGATATACGAGAAAATTATTTAGCACGATACATGCATAAAGAAAAGATATAGCTTTGCTAGCGAAAGTTTAGCTATATAATGATGATCTGCAAGTACATGGAATCCTTGTAGCACTTCCATTGAAAGTATTCTCACGTTTTATCAACCCCGCAAGGGAAAAGGGTAGCTATTACCTTTACCACATCCGCACTTGTTAATGAATGTAGTTACCTTTGTATCCAAAATTAGGTCCGAAATAGTCTATGGATGTACAAAAAAAATTATTTAGCACAATAGACGCATAAAGAAAAGATGTAGGTTCGCTAGCGAAAGTAGCTATATAACAAGCTACATAATCATTAATTATAGTTAAACATGTAAAAATAATGCATGAGGGTGTTTATCATGCTTCCAAAAGTGATATTATAAAAGATCCGATGATTGGATATTCTATCGGATACGGATATGAAATTCATATCACCGCACTCTTTCGGTATCTCGCGAATATAGTACATCGATGTAAGTATCATGCTTCCTAAAATGATATTATAAGAACCTAGCCGCAGGAGAAAAAAAGGAATAGATGAAAAAGCCTAGCCACCGGAGAGCCAGAGGAGATGCATGTGTCCCCGTGGGTTCTCCTCACCTCTGGTGGCCCATCTAGTGTTAGGAGTTGGGGGAACCCTAGATCAACATTTGACGAGCAGATTAGATCCCTTCTAGGTTAGATTTGTGTCCTTAGCGGCGACATCCCGATGGTGGATGCGGCGTCGTACGGAATAAAGGTCTCCCGACTCTATCCTGTCCGGTATGGCCATCACAGGTGACATCGAGAGCCAGTGGTGTTCTGGTCTCGTGGATCGATGGTGGTGTCGAGTTTGTTCTGATCTATGGTTCTCCTATTTCGTCCTTTCGTACTCTTGGTTTTCTTCCTTAGTGATACAATGAGGAAATAGTAGTTCGACATCCTGTCTTGCAAGAGATGTGCCCTCGGTCATAGTGTGTTCGACGGTCTTAAATTTTTCACCTATTAAGGTGGGCGGCTCATACGACTCTTCAAAATCTTTGAGGCTAGTCCAACTTATGTAGGATTGGCTTCTGTAGTTTCTTTATCGGATACTTGGAGAAACATTGATATGTGAAGTACGGAGCTAGAAACGATGACCCTGCAAGATCTTGATGTAACTTTTATTTTTATCAGAAGTCTCTGTTGCTCGTGTTTCACTCAGTTTTTTCAATCCGTTGTACTGTCTTTGTACTATATTTATTTAATCAATAAAATCTATACAATTATTAATATAAAATATAAATAAAATCATATTATAACAAATTTAATAATTAGATATCTTCTAGATATTCTATCGGATAGAGACGCCAGATTCCCATATGGAGGACCATCCGCGTTTAGTATCGGATCGGTCAATAGTTATGTGTACCACTTTCACTGCTACTACTACCACTAGACCTACGTGCGGTCAGCAGTGGTGAAGCTAGGATTCACCCGATGGGTGGGGCATCAAATTTTTTTTTGCTTCGCAAATGAAACATATAAGTACAAGTTTATCAAAATGTATATAGTATCGCAAACTCCATATATACTGCATATATAAATACACTTTTTGACAAAAGCACAATGCAAATTGTTTAATAAGGTCTCACAGCATCAAATTCTACTAATAAGTTCAAATATGAAGTAGTCTCTTACATGAACAAAAGATAACATGATTAAAAAATTACAATACTACTCCACTTTGCGCTTTATCATGGCCATGAAAGTCCCGATTATCTCATCAGCACTTACTTTGGAGAAAATATCTCGCTCAATAAAAGCAACCATATAATTATTCAAGAGTTTATCACCCATACTATTTCTCCACTTGGTCTTCATAGACACATTGCAGAAAATACTCTTTCAACATTTGTTGTCGCCACCGATAGAATCAATACCAACTTGAGAAGCAAATACACCAAATCATAGAGCACATGTTTTTGTGTCTCAACGAGTTTAATAGAGAGCTCACCAAGACTATTTATGCTTTTGAACCTATCATCCCTTCTCATGTCATCAATGAAGTTCTCAAGTTGTATTTCAAGTCTTATCAAATCTATGCTCAATATGTCATTGGGATAATGTCGGACCCCAGATTCCGTAACAGAGAGTCTTAAGAGGAATCACTCGCTAAGTCGAAACGTCAACCCCGACCTCAACTCATGGGTGTCAAATCCGAGAGGAGTGGAGTGATATGGCTTCGAATAGCCCGAGACGTCAACCCTAAAGCTTGCTCTGGCAAATGAATGCACAGAGCAGTAGGGTGATATGGTCTCCTCACTCTTTCCCACTGAGCCGGAACATCAACCCCGACCTCGTCCCGGCAAATTAATGCGCGGCTGGAGTAGGGTGATATAGTTCCCAACCTCTCAGTGGAGAGTCACTTCACATGAGTGATTAAACTTAATAACTCTATGTTAAAGACTTTGAAATCCTACCTGCATCATGCACTTCAAACATACACGCATTGTACACGATACAGGGCCGGGGGAACAAACCAGTATCACAACAGAGACTACGACCGAAACTGCAATAATATTAGTTGTTCGGAAACTTAACAACATATACACAACCAAAGTTATTTACACAGCGAAAGTTTGAGTTTGGCTGAGAAGCCTAAGGGTAGGGCCAAAAGCGGCAGTAAAACAAACCAAGCTACCGAACCCATGGCAGGACCACTGCCCGGGATCACCAGCGACTAGTCGATGTTGGCGTCAATCTCAACGTAGAAACCATCTGCTGGGGGAGTGGTTTCCTCTGCACGCAAATAATATCAATGAATGCAAGGTGAGTACAAAATGTACTCCGCAAGACTTACAGGGAAAGTAGTAATAGATGCATCAGGTATCAAAAAGGGGGCTATTTGTGGACTATTTTACAGAAAGCTAAGTTGTTCTTTCGAGAATACCTGTACATAGATTAAAATCCGTCTACTGGAATACTTTGCAAAAGAGATGGGCTGGAACTGCATAGTAAAACCTAAAGCAGACCATCGAACACGTAAAACCCTCGATCCTTCCTCAACCACCAGGGAGGAAACGATCGTTAAAACCACATCCTTAAAGTTGGCAAGTTTTAGATTAGGGTTATAATTGTCTAATTCGATGCGGATTCTTACCAAGCTGTCCATAACCGCGGACACGGCTATTCGAATAGTTCAAACCCTGCAGGGATGTACATCTTTACCTACACGTATCAATCGACTTTTAATGCTACCACGTACACACTTCACGAGGTGTGCTAGCAGAGTGTGATTGAACACGACCTTTACAATGCTTTCGACTTAGGCATGAGCCGCCCTACTGGGCTAGTCCGTGTACGACAGTTCGGCCGATACTCCGACACGGTCCCACTAGTTGTGGCAGGTGATACATCCCCGGTCCCGGACTGTGTGTAACCCTCACTCCTATATTGTTGCACCACACCACCTTTTCCACTCACCTAATGCACGAAAACAGCAAACTATGCGGCTCATCACCTAAGTCTAGACAAATTATTCGGTCGGGGGTGGCCCATTATACACCCGTGTAGTAGTA
The DNA here is from genome assembly GCA_019208055.1 of Stipa capillata. Lineage (NCBI taxonomy): Eukaryota > Viridiplantae > Streptophyta > Magnoliopsida > Poales > Poaceae > Stipa > Stipa capillata. The sequence goes on from JAGXJF010004864.1 coordinate 320,602, forward strand.
CGCAAATCTTGGTTCGAAAGGACACCGGGAACCGGTCCTTGTGGGATGAACGAGACAACCCACCATGCTCCAAGCATGGCCTCTCGTCTAAGCCCGATTGATATTAGTCAGGATTATTAAACAGTCTCCGGTGAACACCCACCTAACCTCTAACCCATTCAGAGTATTGTGTTTTGCCTGCCATCCCAGAAATTACGACTTTAACCTGGCTAAGCAGGTCTAAGCATCATTAGCCGTATAAGCAATATTAACACAACAAGTAATCTACCCTAATTAGGTTCGAAGGGTCGGTGGTGTTGATTGAGCGACAAAGTAAGTTTCCATGCAGGGAATAGGGCTAATCCTTAGCATAAAATATCAGTTGAACGCATGCAATACGGCTTTGAAAACAAATAGTAATTTGAAAGTACTGGGATATCCGCAAGATTTTCAAAGGGGGGGCTGCTTGCCTTGCGGTTCAGCAACTAGGTCCTGTTCCTGCTCAAGATGGTACTCGCCGAGATCGTCCGGTCCTATCGGAAAGAGCAACAACAACGAACGAAACAGACGAAATAATGAATACCACGGCGAAGAACATCGGCATGATATGAAATGTATGCCATGACCTAAAGGATTAAAAAAGAAAACTAATGCAACTAGAATCAAGTTCATCGGAGTCCGGACACGCAAGATATCGCGATCCGAAGACTTCCGGGGGTTCGGGGAAACCCTAACTGGAGTGTTTAGTCAATTTCACTTTTCCTAGCATGCAAACATGGATGAAAATGATGTATTTGAATAGCTCTCATTTTTCTGAATATTTTGATATATTATTTGCATTTTTCTAACAAAGTATGAATTTTCTATGAATTTTATAAGGTTTAATCCCCTTTTTGTATTTTTCTCAGTAAAGAAATTAATCAATAAATCAAAAATACTTTTGCTACTTAGCTCTGATCTAGCCACAGAGGCTGACAGTGGGCCCCCTTGGTCAATTGGGGTCAACACTGACCAAGTCTATGACAAGTGGGGCCCACTTGTCATATTACCCCTTTTTCTTTTCTGATTTTCTTTAAATTCAAACTGTGGGACCCGGCTGTCATACACATACATATATATTAAGCTCATTCAATACACGGTTAAGCACTAATGACAGCAATTAACATGTCAGAACAGTAATCCCTTAGAATTAATGTCGCACTAAACATAGTTTAGCACTTAATGTTTAATCATTAACGATTAATGTGCCCTAACCACACATTAAAGGGGCTATTAAGGCCCAAACCGCCTGTTAAACCGGCCTCAACCGTCCGGTCAGGACCGTTGGGGGCTCGGCCGACCGGGCTTTGGCCGGCGGTGAGGAGAGGCAGGGAGGAGGCGCTGGTGGCGAGGCTCACCGGCGACGAGGCAGGGCACGGTGGCCCTTACCGGCGGTGAGGCTAGGGTCGGTGGCGGGCTCGGGTTGGCGATGGAGGTGGCTTCGGCGAGCTGCGGCGGAGGCGGGGTGAAGTCAGGGAGCGGCCGGGGCGGGGTAGCTCCGGACGGCGAGGGTGACGGCGGGGCAGGCCGGAGTCAGGGCGGCGAGGCGGAGCTCCGGGGCTTCGGCTCCGGTGGCGAGGGGAGGCAGGCGAGCTCAGGTAGGCGGAGGAGGCGAGCTCCGGCTCGGCCGAGGAATGACCGGGGCGGCGGGGACGGTCAGACGGGGAGCGGTGGCTTGGGTCGAGGCGGCGCGGCGGGCTCGGGTCGACCGGAGACGAGGCGGACCGAGGAGGAGTCGGAGGGCTCGGCGGCGAGAAGAGGGAAGGAGGCGACGAGCCCGGGCGCAGCGACGAGGGCGGCGGGGTAGACGGAGGCGGGGTGAGCGGAGGGAGGAGAGGGAGGTGGGCGCGGAGCGGCCGAGGGCGGGTTTTAAGGGGGGCTCGGGAGAGGGGCGAGGTGGCGCGGGTGGCAGGAGGCGCCTGCCACGCGGCCGGAGAGAGAGGAGTGGGGTGAGCGGAGGGAGGGAGGAAGGAGAAGGGGGGTGCGGGGCAGGCCGGGGTGGGCCGAAGGGGAAATGGGCCGGAAGAGAGGGCCCGGCCGGGGGGGGGGTTAGATAGATTAGGTTTTATTTTTTTATTTCTTCTTCAATTTGATTTCTGACTTCCAATTTGTTTGCAAATTTAAACGAATTCAAGCCCTGTGCCCCTAATCCAAATTCAAACTCAACAAAATCTTTCTGATTCCTTTTGCTTCTTTTGAATTGGTTTTACAGATTTTAGACGAATTGGAAGCTTCTCTTTAGATTTAAAACCCTAGTTCAAAATTCAATTCAAATAATGCAATGCCATGATGTACATTCAATATAAACTTAAATTAGGGGATGTTACAGATAAAACTTAGCAAGTCTAAGTAGTTTTTGTGCATCAAAAGAAGCAAAAGAATTGAAGGGGTTCAATGCCGACATGCAAACAAGCAACTACATATTAACCTCATCAAAGCGACTTTCAAGCTCGACTAATTTGATCAATCACGCCAAGATATACTTCTCTTCTAAAATGATCATCATTTGATTGTTTTGGGTAAAACCACGATGATCTTTCATGTGGCACATAAATATCATCCTATGATGTTGGAACTTGAATGCCATGTTCATTGCAAAAAGATGTAACCTTTCCAATAAATCCTTCCCACCCGTGAGAACTTAAATGTTGCATTCTACTCTTTGCCACACTCACAAGTGACATTGCGTTGACAATATCTTGATCTCTCTTTTGCAAAGATTGAGATAATTCATTTGTGTATCCAAGAATGAGAAGCATCAAATGTGCATTGAAAACAAAATCAAATGACTCAAAGGCTAGAACCATAGCATGCACTTTTGTCCAATCATGCCTTTGTGAGCGATCTTCTCCAATAGTTATGTGGAATACATACCGATGATATGCAAAATAGTTCTATAATGAGAACCCTACCGAGTGTCACCGGGCCTAGCCAACCCCATCTCTTGATTTAATCCATGCCCACTTTCTATTTCATCCAATTCTAATGCTTCCAAAACTTTTCGAGCTCTAACATTTCGAAGCATGTCGTGACGCTTGCAAGAAGATCCAATAATATTTAGCAAGTAGGAAACTTGATAAAAAAAACCACACACAAGCATTACTATCCCTTCCAAGTTTGTCAACATAACGCAAGCAAATAGCTAGTTGTTTCTTATTTGATACATAACTAGACTCATCAGCAAGAATTGCATAGTGGTCATCACCAAATTCTTTCAATATGTGTCTTGTAGTTTCTTTGGCACAACTTTGAATAATGTCCTTTTGTATGTCAGCACAAGTCAACTTGCAATTTCTTGGAGCATTTTTCAAAACCACCTTATCAATTTCTTCATTACTTGATGCTAGCCATTTCAAAAGTTTAAGAAAATTCCCTCTATTATTAGATTCCTCACTTTTATCATGTCCACGGCATGGCAATCCTTGATGTAAAAGAAACCTCAAGCATTTAAGTGAATAAGCCAACCTAGCCGTGTAAATACGTAGATGCTCTTTTGACACCTTCAAGATAATATTATCAATTGATGTATTGGGCTTTCTTGTGAACAAGTCAAACTTCTCTTGAGCTTTTTGTGAATGTTTGTTATACTTCCCACATGTTTGTCTAGCGCATCATTTCTATTCCAATTTCTCCAACCATCTTTAACAAAGCTATCACCCCCTTTGGTTTTGTTTTTGAACAAGTAACATACCAAACAAAACACAGCATCCTTCTCGATACTATATTCAAGCCAACTACTGTATCTATGAAACAAAACAAAACTGAAGTGGCGATCTCTACCTCCAATATCCCTTGATGGAAAATCATATGCATAAGGTTGGCATGGACTTTTGAGAATATATGCTCTCCGAACTGCATCTTGATCATTGAGATGATAGCTTGCAATGGGCATCCTTTCTCCCGGATCATGTGGAAGGAGGTCAACATCATAAACTTTTCTTGCTCAATCAAAAATGGTTCTTGTTCTTGAATTAGCTCTTCAATCACCTCCGATTCTTGTTCTTGATTTTCATCTTCAACCATGTTGTCAACAAGTGGAACCTCCATGGCAATGTTCTTTGCCTTAGCCTCATGCTTCCGGAAAAGAGATGCAATATCTCCCTGTCCAACTTTATTCCTTTTCATTTTCAGTTTTCCTCAATTCCTTGTCCAACTCAAAGACCCCATCCCCCTATGGCTCTGCCGATCTGTCCCTGCCCCTGCTCGTGCTTGGTTGCTCCCCGACCGCGAGGCCCCTGCCCCTGCCGATCTGCCCTTGCTGGTGGAGCCGCTCACCTACCGCGTGCGCTAGCCTCTAGGGCGCCTGCCGCCTGGCCTGGGGGCTGCCGGGCTAGAGAATGGAGATGGAGACATGGAGTATTAGAGTGATCGAGTGAGTGAATGATTGATTGGCTGGACTTCTACTAGACTTTTAAATTTTTTTGAACAAAATGGGCTGGACTTTGGATTATCCATGGACCACCTAGACCACCCTCCAGCGTCGTCAGTGAGGCCATTCTCTCCCGGACGTGCACTCCCAACGGTTTTGGGCACATCGAAAAGGTTTGTTCCACAGAATCAACGGGACCCACCTGTAAGCCAGGGAGCCTCCATCCGACTGCCAGCTCGGCCCCACGTGAAACCCTAGACCCCTTCCGCCCGAAAACACACTCAGTCGGACCGCCCTGCCCTCTCTTCTCCCTCGCCCGGCCGCCGTGATGAGGCGCTTCCTCACCCACATCCACCGCCATTCCCACCGCCTGCTCCCAACCCCGCCTCCCTCTCTTCCCTCCGCCACCAGCAACAATCTCCCCTTCCTCCTCTCCCGTCGCCTCCTCTCCGACGACGCCTCGGCCCCGCCCGCCGCGCCAGCGCCTCCCCCTCCTCCGCCCGTCTCCGCCGACGTCCCAAACAAAGGTACTTTCTTCAAACATCTCCGCACTCTTGACCCTATGGATGCACGAAAACCAGCTGCTCGACCAAATGTCCCGCCACAGAACGGACGAACATGCATTTGCACCCGTCGCGACTCGCACATCATCATCTTCTTGGAGAGATCGAATTGCTCGCGCCCACACCGCCTGCCCGACCAAATCCAGCACCTGTAGCAATGCTCTCGCGGCTCGCATCTCTCACTTTTCCAGCCAAATTGCCACGAGCGGAAGGCACTGTTGCTAGCATGCCATCTGTTCGACCAAATGCCGCGCCCAGAAACACTTTGCCCCACAGATGAAATGTGCCTGTTCTTCCAGTGCCATGACATATGTATCGTGTGGAAACAATCTTCTCGATCTGTTCTTAATGATGCCTCTAATTGCAGAGTTGAAGCGGAGGTTGGAGACTTACTACGAGGTGGATGATGAGTTGGATCTACCGTCTGTCGCCGAGGCTGTTCTTGAACGGAAACTTGCAGATGCACATAGTGAGACCGACGATGACCTTATCGAGGAGCTGTGCAAAAAGCCGGTCCCTCAGGTCCGTGATCGGGACTTTGAGTCCGACTTTGAGGAGATGCACAATACTGATGAGGAGTTGGATGACCTATACAACGCGAGGCAGTATGTTGAGAAAAAGATGAAGGGCGATGAGTTCTCTAACATGGATGACACCAAGTGGTATGGGATGATCAAGGAAGCTACGGAGAAGGGGCACCTGAGTAACATGAAGGAGTGTGAGGATATCCTCGAGGACATGCTCCATTGGGACAAGCTACTACCTGGTCAGTGGAATCTACATCTCCTTTTTGCCCTGGCTGCTAGGAATGAAGTAGACCTTTCACAAATGCAATCTTTAATTTTCTTGGGATAAAGGATGGATGAAGCAGATATATTTTCAACAAAATGGTGATACATAAGATTTGTTTGGCATATTAGTCTGTGATAGTTAGATTCTTTGGGTTTCCTTTTCTTTTAAGTTGCTTGGAATTCTTGCGGGCATAGTATTTTCTTTAGTTGGGGCAAAATTTCACAAACTTAATGGAGTGAATATTGTTTAGTGAGATCGCATATATTTTATACTATGTAATTCACTGAGGTTTGAGTTCTCGTTTTTCTTGATGTAAACAGCAAAGATGGGCTTGACTTTCTCAATTCATCTGTAACAGCAGGTTTTCGAAGTTTTTGGGTGTGCCGGGGCACACCTGGAACACCACCTAGGCCCGTCCTTGTAAGCACCACTTACTGTTATCAAATTCCTTCGTGATTCATATATAGAAGCTTAGAACACGCATATTATGTCTCACCTATTTGAGGCCATGTCTCTGGTCGCAAGGTCCAACCAACAGTGAAGCAGCATCTCTCTAGTAGCAAGAAATGATAATTAGCTTCCATGATTCCATCTATTAGGTTTCCATAATCTAGAGATAGATTTCCATCATTAGTTTGCTTGTTCAATCTAGTTTATTACTTTTGTTTCTATCTATTAGGCACAAGCATGGAAACTGATACCTCCGTTTATTACTTCTGTTTCCATCATCGTTATCTTTTGCCCTAACAAGAGAAAGGATAACTTTTAATGTATTGGAGATGGCATCCCTAACAAAATGAGAGGTTGTACTCATAGTTCATGAAGTACCATGTCTCTTTCACCTCCTTATTCAAACTGATGCCTCCCTGGTTTCAGCTTTATGTCTACTATTATGTATTCAGTTGGTTACTGTGTAAAACTGTGGATATGAAGGCCTTATGGTTTCATGGACCATTCTTTAGCCCCATATCGAGAGGGTTACTAGTAATTTGTGTTGACACTTTTGGGCGAAACAACAACAGAAATCCAAGTATTTGTCATTTGTTCGGCCCTTGGGCATCATTATTGGTATTGGAGTCACTTCTATCTGCAAAGAATTGCATCGCTAGGTGTGCAGAGTAGGCTGATGCATAGCATGCTGGCCCTCGTTGGACATTCATGGTTAGGAATGTACTGACTGTGTACGTGCAGGTAATAAAGATAATGACCATTAGCATGGATGTATACCTACCCACTAATAGAAATTCTTTAAAAAAAATGAACTTTTTTTGTTGGTTTAGTACTGAAGCAAAACACGTACATGTTTGCTTATAAGTTGCACATGGTAGTGATTAGTAATGAGATGTTGGTATGCTGGACTTACTATTATAGAAGATGGTATTCATTCAGATTTTGATGCTGGCGACCTCCATATCCTGTCAATAGAATATACATCTTTACCTGATAGATTGCCCTTTTGTTTACATAGTTTCCTTCCAGTAAGATGTACAGTTGCAAACACCCTAGCTATTCACTTGCCAGGTTAGTATCTAGGTATGAAAATCCTCTTTTTTCGCGCATATGTCTGTCCTTTTGTTCTTCCCTGTACCTTTTTTCTGTGGCAGATATATTTTGACTTCTTTTCTACATATGTTACATCCAGATGAGATTAAGCAAAAGGTGGAGGCCAAATTTAATGAGTTGGGAGACATGTGTGAGAGGGGGGAGCTTGAACCTGAGCAGGCTTATGAGTTATTCAAAGAATTTGAGGATAAGATGGTCTCAGAGTGCACAGAACTAATGGAAGCAGAGATGCGAACAGTAGATGAATTTGCCGAAACAGAAAATAAGAGTGTTGAGCTGGATGATCCACCTGGTGAGGGACCTGTTCTAAGGTGGGAGTCACGTGTTACCTTTGCTCCTGGTGGTGATGCATGGCATCCCAAAAATAGAAAAGTTAAACTCAGTGTAACTGTCAATGAACTTGGTCTTTCACGGCATGCTTTCCATCGATTACGTGAGGTTGTTGGAAAGAGGTATAATTCAGGAAAAGATGAGCTCACGATAACCAGTGAAAGGTATGTCAAATTTCCTGCTTCCATCATTCATATTAAGATCATTTAATTGTGTGGTCCATAACATGTAGCACTAATATTGCCAACAAAATGCCTGTCGTGTTTGTAGAACTGTACTTTCTGTAGGTGAAATGGTTCTTGTGCCTTAATGTATACTGTGGCTGTAGTCCATGCTTGAAATTGGGGCAGATTTCAAATCCAATGGTTAAGTAAAACATTTGTCTAGATGAATTGCAACTGTTAATTATCAGATACAAATAGTCAATTAAATAAGTATACATTTTGTTAGCATCATATCCTTTCTTAAGCGAAAACTATTTCTGTTCTGAAACCCTATATTTTCTGGTTGCCACATTAGACACTAGGAAGGTCTTAGGTTTGTTGTTTTTATAGCGTAATCGGATAACGGTGGGATTTGAATCACTTACTTTTGTTTGGTTCGACTGCGCCGTAATGAGGTCCCATTTAATCAGATGACATCACTATTCAAAACCCATTCCACCCACTTCTCAGCATAATCTGTTTCCATTACCACTGGCTCCCGAACTCTCTCTAACTCTCTCTCGCACGATTTCTCCACGGCTACTCACTCCTGAACTCCCTCTCTCGCTTCACCGCTGCCTCCAGAGAGCAGGAGCACTGCGACCCATCTGCTCCCGCATGAGATTCCTTCACCGAGGGCAGCAGGGCCCTTGCAAGCGCCTCCTCCCTTGCCATCCATCTCAATCACCTTACACCCAGAGCAGCAGCGCCAGGCTGGCTCTTACTGGAAGAGGTTGCGGAGAGCAGCTCTTGGCCAAGAGGGAGTGGGAAGAGGTGGACGCAGATCTGCGAAGGGGAGGGAGGCAGCGTCAAGGATGATGAGGTGCACGGCGGAGGAGATCTCGGAGAAGGAGGTGTCACAATTCGTCAAAGAGGGAGATGCCGTGGGGCACCTCGCCACAGAACGCCAGCGGCTGCCTGCCCCTGGCCTTGTTGACGGCTGGGAGGGCGACGGCCATGCTGGCAACGGCGAGGAGGGCAACATAGGCGAACCGGCGGAAGCCATTGCGCTGCTCCCGTTTCTGCTGGAGGTCTTCTCTATGGCGAGTAGTGACGACAGCGTGCGTCTGGCCTCGAGGTCATGCTCAACGTGTGGTAGTCCTCTCTCCTACAACTCCAGCATGAGCGTCAGCATGGGCCTCTCTCTCTCTCCCCCCCTACCCCTCCCCCTCTGATGCCTTCTCATAACCATGCCTAATCCTCCAATTTTCACAAGCCCTAATCAGATCTTGAGCTCCTTTTCGTTCACCCTTTTGTATTCTTGTTTGAATTTGTCATTTCTTTGAAGGATGAATTCATTGGTTCTTGTTGATAAGAATATACACAGATTGTTCTTGTCAGTTGTTGATAAGAATATACACAGATCATGGTGTTTGGTTTGAATTATTTGGTGAGCACTAGAGGGACCGGTTGTGGTTTCTATCCCACCTCTTCTAATCAGTGGAGTGAATTCTCAAACAAACACTGTAATGGTATCCAGAACCATTCCTGAGTTGAACCAAACATATTTCATTGTCACCCCCATTCATTAACACTACCGGTGTATCTTGATACTGATTACGTTTACGTTTACAGAGTCAGACCAAACACCATCTATTGTTTTAAGTGTGACCTCTCTTGTTCTCACCTTCTGTACTTGGCAGTGAAGTTCTCTGATAGATGTCAGCTCCGTTATTTAACATCCTTCTTATGTATGCTTAAAATTTGTGATTTGTCTAACATAAGATTATTTTCCATACCATCATTTGGTGCCACTTGTAGATAATTATTTCATCACTTCTGCAGGTTTGAGCATCGGGAAGAGAACAGAAAAGATTGTTTGAGGACACTGTATGCTCTAGTAGAAGATGCGATGAAAGCCGATGAGTTGGCTGATGATACTAGAAATGCTTACGTCAAAGGCAGGCTTAACGCCAACACCCAATTCATGGAACGATTGAAAATGAAGACACAGAAACTGAGGGAAGCTGCATAAGGTGCTATATGGAGCTCCGCATTGAAATGATTCCTCTTTCTTTTTATCAGTATGGTAACCGTCCTGCTTAACATTTGTTTTGTTAGACGATACATAGAAAGGGTGAGATGTGTTGCTTATACGCACATTTGCTGCCTTTGATTGTTTGCACTGTTCTGTAGGTTCATTGTTAGCTGGAGCTATATTTGTTCCTTGAAAAGAAAAGCGATATTTTGTCTTGAGCTTACCATGTCCGTGCAAATCAGTTTGCATGAACTCTTAGTGAACAAGTTATTGTAATAATTGTCCCTGAATAACAAAGTTGCGCCTAAACTTTCCAGTTCGTGATTCTTGTAAACTTCTTTTGCTGCTTTGCTCTTAAATTAAAAATTCGTAATTTCATGAGTTTTTTATTTTTATTTTTTGAAGGCAAAGACCCCCCCTCAGCGGTAACTTCATGAGTTTGAATAGAGGACTACCGGTAGCATATTGGTTGATGAGTGGAATTTTTCTTTTGTTACTTTTTTAGAAACTCAGGCAAGCTTTATTAATTTATATCAAAGCTTTTGAAACTTGGGCAAGCTTCCTGAGTTCCAAGATTAATTCAGAATATCCAAAATTGTTTATCTTATCTTACACTTAGGACGTTCGTGCACTTAATGAAGCTTACACCTTTTTACGATTTGATCTTGTAAAAATCCAATTAGTTAAATTCTGCATCAAAAATTACTCTTAATTTTTTTAAATCGCCTATTCACCCCCTCTAGACCCTTAAATTTTTTTAAATCGTCTGTTCATCCCCTCTAAACCACACCTAAGTCCTTTGAGAACAATAGAAAGAAGTTGTGTCAGAGTTCACAGCACAACTATCATAACGAAAATAACTATTACTGTCATGGATCAAGAGGCATATAAACTTATATATTAAAATAAGTGCACAAAAGACATGCGAACATATCTTTTAGCACACATTATATCAACAAATATGATATAAAGGATGTGTTAAAGCTAGCATGTACATGTTAATTAGTGAATCAGTGTTCAAATGGAGTACCAACAACGTACCGTCGATGAATCCAATTAACTGATTAACAGCAATGTTATACCCATTGACATAAAAAGAGAGTTGTAAACGAAAGTTCCTAAATCTAGTCTTTGCATGAAAGAAATTAGACATGCAGCTATATGAATAAAGTCAGTGAAGGCACAAATAAATACACAAAAACTGGTCGTTTAATAAAATGTGCATACTCACTGAGAAGATTATGTAACCAAATAAGTCATATATGCTCCTGTTTCTGAATCTCGGCTTTTTCAATAGCCTGATTCAAGAGTTAATTCTAAGTCAGGGTGACATGCTTTCAACGCAACAATTGTTTAAACATCAAGGATGTAAAAAGATTTGAAGTACTCACTGAGAAGACTTGTAACCAAACAAATCATATATGCTCCTGTTTCTGAATCTCGCTATTTCAATAGCCTGATTCAAGAGTTAATTCTAAGCCAGGGATGCAATTTTTTTTGAAGTGACATTAACCTATAGTGTGCCCATGGATCATTCAACGTAGCAATCACTTCTGTCTGTATGTCTTCCTCATTCTATTCCTCCACCGCAATGAGCTTCTACAGTTAAAAACAAATTCAACGGATTCATTGCAGCGTGTGATTAGGGTCAATGGACTTCCTGTAAGAGCTAGAGCTGAGGAGGTCGGTTGTAGAGGTGTGATTAGGGTCAATGGACTACCTATAAGAGCTAGAGCTGAGGAGGTCAGTGGTAGAGACAATGGCCAGAGGTGGTGAGGCGTGGCCGATGGTGGCATGGCCACTCAAGAGAGCGAAGCAGAGGAGGCCGGGGAGGCCTGAGAGGAGACAGGGAACTGCGGGAGGGCCGCCGCTGTCTGTGACTCCCTCTCGCATGCGAGTACCGTCTTGTTTCGCTGGTGTCACCTCCATCCCATCCTTGTGTCGGCCTTTCCTTGCTTGTCGCTGCCGCCATGCTGGTACCTCCTCCGGTTGCATTTCATCTCGTCACTCTGCACCGGGCGAAGGGCAGGAGGGCAAGGAGAGGAGGAGGACAAGAAGGGAGGGCGATCGCAAGTCTTTGCCTTGCCCCAGCCGCGTGAACCCTAGCGCGAGGCAGGAGGATGGATGGCGAGTGCCCGGGAGGCAGGGGTTGTGCCGGCAGCAAGCGAGTGTGAGGAGCCATGGCAATAACTCTCAAACTTGCATCCAAAATATGCACACAAAAAGAACAAAATCATATATATCATGGACATCATGCCAAACCAATAGATATATACACAAACACATTCATATCCATTCACACAAGCTGACATCCATATTCGTCGACTAGAAATACAAGATGGCATCCATATCTATTTACACAGATAGTAAGATGTCACAAGCTTCCAATTCAACACAAAGACAAACATCTTGCCCATGGTTCATGACATTCATCATCAAGCTGCATGTACTACTAGAAAGGAATTCTTGGCAGCAATACATAACTAAGTTAGCAAAATATGGATCACAAGATTTGGTGGGCAGCACTAAATAAAAAGAGGCTAGTTGCATTCTTGGACATCTAGAGCACATTAGTACTATTAGTTCTTGGCAGTTGCACATAACTAAGTTACTAAAATATGCATCACCAGTTGATTAGTTGGCAGCGCTAAACCTTTTAAACTAGCAAGCCAGAGTTCAATCAAGGTAGACAAGCGCTCGAGGTCGACAATGCAAAACGTGCCAAAGCTAGGTAGGGGACGAAGTTGCTGGATGGAGGTAGTGGCAAGTTTTGGGGAGGGGGAGAGAGAGAGAGAGAGAGAGTGCTGTGAAGGATATGGGAGAGAGCGAGGGGGGAGAAGGTAGCAGAGGATGCAGCGGCGGTCGTGGAGCTAGGTAGAGAGATAGGCAGTGTCAGAGATGGCGGAGAAAGTGAGTGGCGGTGGATGGGGCAGGGAGGCAACGGATGGGGATGGAGATGCCCAAGATGCGTTGGCCAGGGCTGGGACAGGCGGCATCGGATGAGGGAACACGGCGACGAATGAGACCGTGGTAGCTACTGACGTGGGGGAGGAAGTGTGGAGACCGGAGACAAACCCTTAGGCCTCGTTTGGGAACTTTGTAAAACTTTCCACTTGAAATAGTTTACACTTGTATAATACTTGTGCACAAGAAAAATGATGTAAACTTTTACAATTGTAAAATGGTGTTTGGATAATTACCTGTGCAGTGCTATCCGGCCTTCTGTCGCCACACCATCCCCAGTCATCCTCCCCCTCCCCGTTGCCTTCCTCCGTTACCTCGCCGGCCAGGCCGCCTACCTCGACCCCGATGATGAAGATGCGGAGGGGCCTCTCTCCCTTCGTGCTGCCTGCGCTCAACTCCGGCCGCCACCTGTTCCTACCGGTCCACGGCCACCTCCCTGACCCCGTCTCCCTCCTCGACCACGACAACTCCGACCTCTTCTTCGACAACGCCATCACCAAGCTCGGTGGCGCCGCACTCCCCAAGCTCAACTGGAGTGCGCCCAAGGATTCCATCTTCATGTCCGCCGATAGCTCTGTCTGCTGCACCGGCTTCGCCGAGGCCACCTTGCTGCTCCGCTCCTCCGACTGCGTCGCCGTGCTGCGCCCTAGCCGCCGATGTGTAGGGGCCTGAAGGACCAATCGCGGCGTCACCGTCGCCGCTAGGGTTTCCTCCCGTCGCTATCGCCGCCGCCGCTCGTCTCCTCTCATCTCCGTTGCCACCGCCGCCGCTACTCTCTGCCATCGCCGCTACCGAGCCGCCAACTCTCTCCCGTCCCGTTGTTTGTGAGACATCGAGTCGGTGGAGACCCGACTCCAGTCCGGTCATTTTTTTCGCGTGGCCTCTTAAGGTCTGTAACATTTTCCGGGTGTAACTAGCCCAAACTGGCCCAATACGGGGGAAATAAAAAAAATAAAAATGATGATCCAAACAGCCCAATCCAGCCCAACACGAATTTTTTTAAGGCCTGTAAAATACACCGGTTCGGGTCCCAATACCGGGCTTCCAAATGGGGCCTTAGGTGAATTGAGATTGGGGATTTTAACCAATACCCCCTGTCTCTCCTGATGGTGGGCCAATCCACATCATGAGTACTAGGAACATGTGGGGTGTCCACATTCTAATGAAACTTTTTGCACTATTTTTTCCCACCACAAGCGCCAACGAAGTATCTCTCGGTTTTTTTCGCCCTTATCTAACAGTCTTGATGGCGAACACATGTCCCTGATGGTCGTAGTTCATGATTCATGTGCAGGAAGCTGCACGTCAAGGATTAAATTTCATATTCCTGACGGTGTGTTCTGTTCCTAACAGGAATTTGGCCTACCATTAGGAAGGCATGACTTATTCACATCAGCTCTGCTCATCTTAGGAATGAAATCTTATTCCTAACGGATGAGGCAAGCCGTTAGGAATCTCACATTTTGGGGTAGTGTGTCGTTGTTAATAGTCCAAACGTGCTCCATCCGTGAGTAACTGATGAGGGGCGGTGGCCCGATCTTTCGGTGAGACGAAGATAACTAACGGTTTGGTGGAGTTTAATTGACCTTGACGATCCGACTATACCATACGCGACGATATGCCTTAGCAATCGTTAAACCAATCTCCGATAGTTATTGACCTTGCCGTAGGCACGATCAACCTGAACACAAAGTTTGAGTTCCTGCAAGTAACCGAAGAACCAGCAAGAACAAAAATAAATTGCAATATGAAATTGCGAGTATGAAATTGGCACAAGAGATACAAGAACAAAGTTTGGGATTCCACTGAAGATCTAAACAAGGTGGTCATCCTACACGCATTGTAGATGCAATATTGTAGCAGTAGCTAAACAACTCAATGAAACCCGAGGCTAAAGAGAGAACCCCAGGGGGTATTTAAAGAGAAGAGGAGATCTGTTACAAAGATAGCCCCGGACTGTTTTGACAATTGCTGCGTGCTCATAAGGAATTTGGAGATGGGGTTAGACAGGTTGGAAAGAGCACGAGATAAGCTTTCCAAAAGTCCAAAATCATCCAAATCAGAGTCCATATGCTTGAGATATAGAAGTTTGAAGTTAGGGCTATCTCAGGAATCCGAATCAGAGTCCAGAACGTGTTGGACCTGATCTCTAACTCTTCTTGGCCCAAAAGTGACGTGGGAGATCTCCTTGTATAGCACAAATTCATGTGAGACATCTTCATGGTCACATGAACTTTATTTTCTCCTCCTTCCGAAAGCTTGAAGTTGACTCCTCGCTTGTTCTTGACGATCTTCACGGTCCTCCTTTTATTTTTGATAGCTTGAGCAGCGGACGTAGTTGAAGTAGTGGAAGTAGAGGTGGCAATGAGTGCATCCATGGGTGTCATGTCCTCATCATCCTCCCTTCGTTGAAAACAAAGCTGTCGTCGGTTTTGCATAAGCTGAAAACCATCAAAGAGCAAAGAAAGCGTGTATGCAGCATATATGTATCTATCAATTATGGTTAGCTTTTCTTGGTTAGCAATTATATCAGAACCATGATCACAACTATGATTCAGCTTGGCGGATCTTAGAAACATGCATAGTGGTACATCATCTTATAATTCCAACAAATATTGCAACTCAATTTGCAAATATAAGTGAAGTGTTTATGCATAGAATCTGTTTTGCAAATATAAAGGAAATGTTCATGCATATAATCACGTTTGCAATGTCTATCATGTAACCATCCCAACGTAGGTGAATAATCATCAGCGGTACCCAAATAATAAGCCACATCATGCTGAATTTTAGAGCAAGTCAATACACTAATGTTGAAACAATCATGAGACAAGCTATTTAACATCAATTTAGCACCAATATTGGAGGTCATATCAAAACAATGAAGCATTGGCGTCAAATTATCTCCTCTAAAAGCAAAAAGTTGACCACATGGAACGTAAATCCTATGCATCCAGAATTCATTGTCTATGTCATAAAATGCTACAACATGTAATATAATCATTTGAATCAAATGGCGACATTGCATAGGGGATGAGATGAATAATTGCAAGTGGTCATTGTCAAAATGAGTAAGTTTTGAAACAACCGGTTCAGTACAAGTGATGCAAACCATATGCACACAAATTCATCGTCTACACTAGTAGCTCCAATTAAATTAATCCTATAAGCAGGAGTATAGGCGGAATTCCAAGATGGTAAACTCACAAGTTCAGAAACCTTTTCTAGAGCATATGTCAAAAGCATAGGGTTAACAAGTTCGATAGCACATACAACATCATGACTAATGGCATTATACACGTCATTATGTTCTATCAACTTATCATAGCCTATTTCAGAATCATTTTCTACACATGGCTCAACAATTGGTGCTCTCAAATTAGTAAAAGAAACAATTGCAGGACATGGAGCACTCGATTCAACTTCTATATCACCCAAAATAGATTGCACATCATTAATATCACAATATGAGGTGTCCAAATCAGAAATTTTAGAATTTTCATAGTGTGTATCATCACTTTGTACATCTAAATCACTAGGTAAATCATGATATCACATGGGTCACAAAAATCATTAAGCATTCATTTGGTTCAGAACATTGGTCAAGTGATGTGGTGGAAACAATGTCATCATATCTACGCAATTCCACATGAAAGATATCAATAGTTTCAGCACATGGAACACTAATTTCAGTACTAACCTGTGATTCGAAAACATCAGTAGCATGTTTACCAACTAGTTGTGGTATGGATATAAGTGAAATATTATCACACAACTCTTCTTTTTCACAAGGAGCATCAAGTAATTCATCACACATAGTACTCTCAACTTGTGGCAAAGGCAAAGTAACAAGCGATTCCACTCTAGTTGCTCTAAAATAGCATGAGTAGTGGACAAGTAGAGTTCATCACTAGGAGCATTGGGACGAGTACCTTTAGTAGGTTGCAACATGAGAACTTGTACCTTATGTTTATTGGCCTCATTTATCCGCCTCTTGATCACCTGTTCAGCTTTGCAAGCAAGACGAAAAACGATTGATAGAAAAGCAGTCCTTATGCATAAGTTTGTCCTGAATATCATGGTTCAAACCTTTCCAAAATCTATTAAGAGTAGCTTCCTCACTTTCATTGATATTACAACAAAATAAGTAATATTGAAGGTCTTGATAGTACTCATCAACGGTGTTACTACCTTGTTCTAAGTTTTGCAATTTTCGAAGCTTGCTACGTGTAAAAGAGGACGTATGAATTTGTATCTCATTGCAAGTTTTAAATCATCCCAAGTAGCCAGTATATAATCAGGGTATAATTGACAATATTCATCCCACCAAATAGAAGCAAAATCAGTGAATGTACTAATAGCAGCTCGTACTTGCTTATGCTTAGGAAAGACATGGCTAGCAAATATTTCATTGAGTTCTAATTCCAATCGAGATAGAAATCAAGCCTATTACCACCCTCAAATATTGGCATGGAGTCAACATGATCATGTACCCTTTCACGTTGTGGTACCTTTCGTGGAGGTAGTCGTACTTGCCATGGTAGTGATGAAGAAACACGCGCCTCAGGGTAGGGCACATCTCCCACTATAGATCTAGCCCAAGAACTGATGACTCTAGAACCTGTCATTGTTAGTGGAAGACAAGGAAACAAATCAAAAGTATATGGTCCTACCAACTACTAGAGTGTGGGGTGTGGATGGAAGGAATCTCAACAATTTTGTAGCAAATACCTAGCTCTTACCAATTCCTACCGTGCTGCAGTGGTTGTCGGCCTTTGGCGGTGTCAAGGATGATCAAAAAATTAGTATAGCGATTACCAAGGTGACCAAACAAAGTACAGTATAGAAAGGTGGAGCTTGGTTGGATTCAATATGGTAGCAAGGAACAACAAAAATCAATTCAGCAAATGCAAGTTGAATAAGTGCTCAAAGTACTAGTCGATATTGCTGATCCTAGCTTAAACCGGTTACTAGACAATCAATGCCTAAAATGTAACGTCCCTCTTTTATTAACCGTGTAATGTGCATCTCATGCATGAATTTACGAATCTAAAAATGCGTAAGTTTTTGAATTTTTGAATTGCTCGACAAAAACCCTAAATCGATTAGTGAGTGAAGTCTTAAAGCTCCATTTGCTTTAACGAGTCTTGGTATAGAAGGTTGTTTCGTAAGGAAATCAAAATCTGAAATTCTTCATTTAAAACTAATCTATTTGGATTGGGTTCTATTTTTGGGGTTTGAATGAAATTCTTAGCAGCAAAGAAATCAAGAAGTAAAAAGGAAATAAAACCCTATTCTGAAAATATCCCCCTGGTTGCTTCTTTCCTAAGCTAACCCCCCCCTCTCCATCTCTATCCCTCATCCGGTGCTCTCTCTCCCTTATCTCTTCTCCAACCCGCCGCCCTCTCTCATCCATGCGCCGGCCACCTCTTGTTGCGTGCTCGCCCCCCCCCTAGCACCTCCCATCGCCGGCCTCCCTCTCTCCGGTTGCCACCGCCCTTCCCCGCCGCACCTCGCGCGCCCTCCATCCCTTCGTCGCCGCCGGCTGCCACCGTCCCGGCTACCACCTCCGCCCGAAGCTCCCGGTCGCCCCGTCGGCGCGCGCCTCCGCACCACCCCGCCCCACCGCAGCTCCGCACTCCGGCCGCTCCACCTTGCCGCGCCGCCGCCTGGATCCCGTTCCCCGTCGCCACCCCCGTCCGCCCGGAGCTCTCCCCGCGCCACCCTCCGCCGCTTGGAGCTCCCCCCTCACCACGCCCTCGCCGGAGCTCTCCTCTCACCGCCCCGGGCACCCCCGCCATCCAAGCTCCTCGCCCAGCCCCGCCTCCCACCGCCCCGGTGTCCGCCCCGTTGCTCGGGTCCGACGCCCGAGCACCTCCTGGCCTCGCTTCCCGCCGTCAGTCGGTAAGCCCCTGCGCCGCCGTCTTCGCTACCGCCTCCGTGCCGCGCCGGGCAACCCGCCGACCGGAGCAAACCGAGCCGGCGTCCCGACAGCATCCGCTGCGCCCTAATGGCCGATTAATTCGGTCGTTAGACCAGTTTAAAACCCTGCTGAATGATGTCTGTGTTTAATAGCTCAATTAATAAAGCTAAGCTCGGTTAGGGCATAATTAATGCTAAGCTGACCCACTAATTGTTGTAATTAATAGGTAACAGTGTAATTAATGCTGTAATAAGTGTGTATATTTGCTGTTCCGGCACACTTGACCCTAATCAGCAGTATTTATCTGTGATTAATGCTTGAACAGTGCAATCAATACCTCAATTAATTCTGTCTCAATGACCAGTGGACTCCGCATGTAAGAAAATGAGAGGAAAAGTTAAAAGAAAATAAAAGTCTATGACAGTGGGGCCCCACTGTCATTGACTCAAGTCAATATTGACTAGAATTGACCCAGGGTCCCACATGTCAGCCTCTGCTATTGTTGAATTTCTTTAAAAGATTATTTTTACTGAGAAAAATAAAACAAAGGGTGAAAATGGATTAAATCTTGTAAAATTCACAGAAAATTCATCTTTAATCAGAAAAATGCAAATAATATATCAAAATGTTCAGAAAATGAAATCTATTCAAAACATCATTTCCATCCATGTTTGCATGCTAGGATTAATACAATTTGCTAAAAACTCAAATTAGGGTTTCCGATTAGCCGGAGGATTTTCGGATCGCGACATTTTATGCGTCCGGACTCCGATTAAATTGATTCTACTTGCACTAGTCTTCTTTTGCACCCTCTACGTCATGGCATGTATTGCATCTCCTGCTGATGTTGTGCATTTTAATAGTTACGATTATGCCCTTGTTTCCGGTGTTTCCGTTTTCCTCGATAGAGCCGGAGGATTCACAGGGCGATAGTCTCGAGCAAGAGCAGGGTGTCGTTGCAGAGCAACCAGGCAAGCAGCTCCTTTGGTCACGTTGCACAATCTCCTATTATTTACAAAGTATTAGTTGTGTTCAAATTCATTATACATGCGTTCAACTGCTATTTTTCCGCTAAGAAAAGCCCTAGTCCGATGAATAAGACTCACCTTGTCGCTTAAACAGCTCCACCACTAACCTAACCTATCTAGCATAGTCTAGTATCCACTGTTCGAATGCTATTAAGCTATTTATGCTTAGACATGCTTAGACTTGTAGAAGTCGTAATTCCTGGGTTAGCAGATGAATCAACACTGGGAATGGGTTACGTGGTAGGTGGGTGTTCACCGGGATACTAATGAACTCACTTAATCATATCTGGGTCTAGACGAGAGGCCATGGCTGGGAGCATGGTGGGTTGTCTCGTCTTCCCGCAAGGACCGGTTATCGACGTACATTGACCCAAGATTCGCGTACTTCTACACGGGTGGATTATGGGGCCACCCACGACTCACTAATTTGCTTAGACTTAGTGTATGAGCTGCATTAGTTTGCCGTTTCCATTTGCGTGTGCGTGAAAAAGGGGATGTGGTGTGTGGTCTCATATAAGGGTGGGGTGGACACACGGTCTGGGAGACCGGGGATGTACCTCGATTCACAACGCATGGGACCGTGTCGCAGTTACGGCCGGACTGATGCACATGGACTAGCCCGTACGGGTGGCTCATACCTAGGTCGACAGCATTGTAAAGGTCGTGTTCGATCACCCTCTGCTAGCACACCTCGTGAAGTGTGTACTTGGTAGCATTAAGAGACGATCGATGCGTGTAGGTAAAGATGTTACACCCCTGCAGGGTTAGAACTGTTTGAACAGCCGTGTCCGCGGTTATGGACAACTTGGTAATTACCTGCGTCGAATTAGACAGCTATAACCAACTTTAAAACTTGTCAACTCTAAGGACGTGGTTAGCGACAGCTTCCTCCCAGGGTGGTCGAGGATGGGTCGATGGGTTTTTCAGGTATGGTGATCTGCAGTAAGGAAGGTTCGCGAAGTGTTCGACTCGTCCCCTTTGAAAAGGTATTCTAGTAGTCGAATTTCAATCTACTTATTGTTATTGATAAAGGTAACTTGGCTTTCCGCAAATTAGTCCACGATTACCCTTTGTTGATACCTGGCACAATCACTACTACTTCCGCACTGTAAGTCTTGCGGAGTACAATTTTGTACTCACCCTGCTATTGTTGTTGTTTTCATTGCAGAGGAAACTACCCCTCCCGAGGGTGGTTTCTATTTAGAGCTCGACACCGACGACGCCTAGACGCTGGGAATCCCAGGCAGTGATCCTGCCCTGGGTCGGTATTTTGGTTTGTTTTCGCTGCCACTTTTGGCCCTACTGTTTGGCTTCGTAGCCGTTAATACTCTTCCGCTGTATGTTTGGATCTTCGGATCCGTATGTGTGTATAGGTTTGTTAAGTTTCAAACTTATAATATTGCAGTTTCTGTCGTAGAGTCACTGCTGTGAGATCTGGTTGTTTTCGCCTGCTCATGTGCCGTGCGTGTATGTGATGAAGCGCATGTTGCGGGTAGGACTTTAGAGTTTATATCATAGAGTCATTAGTTTAATCACCCCTGTGAAGCGACTCTGCTACTGAGAGATTGGGAACTATATCACTCTACTCCAGCCGTGCATTAATTTGCCGGGACGAGTTCGGGGTTGAGGTTCCGGCTCAGTAGGAACAGAGTGAGGAGACCATATCACCCTACTACTCTGTGCTCTCGCCAGAGTAAGCTTCGGGGTTGCCGTCTCGGGCTATTCGGAGCCATATCACTCCACTCCTCTTGGAATTGACACCCAGGAGTTGAGGTCGGGGTTGACGTTTCGACTTAGCGGGTGGTTTCTCTTAAGCCTCTCTGTTATGAATTCTGGGGTTCGACAGCTTTGGTATCAGAGCAGACTGACTGTAGGATGACCTTTGTCTTGCCGTTGTTGGGTCTAGAAGTTGCAAAAACTATTTGAACTTAAAAAGGATTTGCGAAAAGCATAAGTAGTGGCTCTGTTTTCTCCTTATCCCTTTCGATCCTAGTTCTTTTCCTTACCCTTTCGTTTGGTTGAAAAACGAATTTGCTACTTTCTTGCCTCGTTCAAAGTTAGACTTCACGTGTGCAGGGAATCCTTACCTTCCCTCTTACCCTTGTCCCGGTTATTACCGACTCTACCGATTACTCCATTGACATGTTCAGATTCTGTTCATCTTGTAAATCGTGAAATTCATATCGAGTAATTCCGTTCAAGTTTCTTTATGATCTGATCATGTTTTTGTGGCATATCTATTTCTTGATTCAGATGGCGCGAACATCCGGAAGGTAGCCAGCCTGCTGCTGGTAATCAAGGTCGTGACTCTGGTCGCAATAATGTTCCTCCTCCACCGCCATCCATGGCAGAGGTGTTGATGCAGATCGAGCGGAATCGAATGGACCAGACTCGCCTTCTGGAGCATCTAGTTCGTAATACTGCTCCCCAACCCGAAGCTCGAGTTGGAATCTCAGATTTTCTCTTCGAACGCAGCCTCCGATATTCAGTCGTTCAGAAGATCCTATCGAAGCGGATGATTGGCTTCGCAAGCATCGAGCGCAAATTGGAGACAGCGCGTATCTCCACGGCTGATCGCGTGGATCTTGCGGCGCATCAGCTTGAAGGTGCTGCTGCAGCATGGTGGGAGAATTTCCTTGCTATCCAGGAGAAGGGTCACGTGGTTACGTGGCAGGAGTTCTGCGATGCTTTCCGTGGAACTCATATCCCCGAAGGTGTCATGGACATCAAGAAGGAGGAATTCCGCAATCTAACTCAGGGACAGAAGAGCGTCACCGAGTATCTCCACTCCTTTAACCACTTGGCGCGTTATGCCCCTCGTGATGTTACCACCGATGCGGACAGACAGGAGAAGTTCCGCAAAGGTTTGAATCCGGAGCTTCGTTACGAACTGCTTCCTTTTGACTTCGCCAACTTTCAGGCTCTTATGAACAAGGCTGTCAAGATGGAGCACGGCAAGCTAGTTCTTGAAGAATCTAGAAAGCGTGCTCGAGATGCAGTGAAGCCCTCTTCTTCCAATCCGCAAAAGAGGCGTATTTGGGTTCCTGCTAGTGCATTCATCGCGCTACTCCCGCCCCAAGGCCCTCTGGTTTTGTGCCTTGTCCTCCAGTTCCCAGTTTTCCAGCCGAGGCCAATGGGAGGACAATCTGCTGATTCTACTCCAAAAGTTCCGTTTGGGGCTTGCTTTAACTGTGGCCAGCCTGGTCACTTCTCTCGTGACTGTCCTCAGCGACAGAACCCTGCGCCGAATCCTGCTCCAGCGCAAGGTCAACCTCGAGGCAATGTTCCCGCCAAGAAGGCGAACCTGCAACATCAGTCTGTGAACCGCGGTCGCGTGACTCACGTGGTCGCCGAAGAAGCTCAAGAGGCAACCGATGTCGTGATTGGTACCTCCTTGTTAATTCAGTTCCAGCATCAGTTCTTTTCGATCAGGGGCTTCGCATTCGTTTATATCCAAGAGGTTTGCGGATCAGCATGATATTCCTATGAGGCTATGCTCACTCCCTGGCTATAATCTCTCCGGGATCGGTAATGAGAGCCTCCCAAGAATGCCCGTGATGTTCGCATCAAGGTGGGCAATCTGGATTTCTTCGCCACCTTAATTGCTTTGGTCTCCACGGACATCGATGTCATTCTTGGAATGAATTGGTTGATTGCACATCAAGCCCTGATTGATTGTGCGACGAAGACAGTGGTTCTTTCTCATCCTTCCGGTGAAACCGTTCAGTTTGCTCCAAAGTTCGTCGAGTCCCATCTTTGTGCTCTCGAAGGCAAATCCCTTCTGATCTTCCAGATGTTCGGTAGTCTGTGACTTCCCGGATGTCTTCCCCCGACGAGCTTCCAGGTTTTACCACCGGATCGAGATATCGAATTTGTTATTGATTTGGTTCCGGGGACCGCTCCAATCTATCGTCGCCCTTATCGGATGACTCAAGATGAATTGGAGGAAATGAGGATGCAACTCCAGGAGTTAGAAACAAAAGGCTTCATTCGACCGAGCTCCTCTCCTTGGGATGCTCTGCTCTATTCGTGGAGAAGAAAGATAAAAGCCTGCGGATGTGTGTCGACTATCGACCTCTTAATGAGGTGACGATCAAAAACAAGTATCCGCTTCCACGAATCGATGATCTGTTCGATCAATTAACCGGAGCAACCGTCTTTCCAAGGTTGATTTGAGTTGGGCTACCATCAAATCAAGATCCGACCCGAAGATATTCCAAAAACGGCGTTTACGACTCGTTATGGGTTGTATGAATAAACCGTGATGTCTTTTGGGTTAACCAACGCTCCTGCTACCTTCATGAGGTTGATGAATTCCATCTTCATGGAGTATCTGGATCGCTTTGTGATCATCTTCATCGATGATATCCTGAGTTTTCTCCAAGACGGAAGAGAGACCATGCCGAGCATCTGAAGCTTGTCTTGGGAAAGCTTCGTGAACATCAGCTCTATGCTAAGTTCTCCAAATGTGAGTTTTGGCTCGAAGAAGTCGCTTTTCCTAGGCCACGTGCTTTCGGCGAAAGGTGTCGCCGTGGATCCTAGTAAAGTCAAGGCTGTTCTCAATTGGAACAACCCAAGTCGGTCACGCAAGTGCGGAGTTTTCTTGGTCTGGCCGGCTATTATCGCCGTTTTATCGAGAACTTCTCCAAACATGCTAAACCTTTGACCGAGCTCCTCAAGAAAGAAAGAAGTTCGAGTGGACTGAAAGGTGCGAAGAAAGCTTCCAAGAGCTAAAGCGCCGATTGACCTCCGCTCCTGTGCTTGTCCTCACCGGATATTCACAGAATTTCGACGTCTATTGCGATGCTTCTCGCCTAGGCCTTGGATGTGTGTTGATGCAAGAAGGGCATGTGGTAGCTTATGCTTCTCGTCAGCTAAGGCCGCATGAAACCAACTATCCAACTCACGACCTAGAGCTTGCTGCGGCGGTTCATGCTCTGAAGATTTGGCGCATTATCTCATCGGTAATCGCTGCGAGTTATACTCCGACCACCAAAGTTTGAAGTATCTCTTCACCCAGCCCGACCTGAATCTCAGGCAACGAAGATGGCTGGAATGATCAAAGATTACGACGTAGGTCTTCATTACCAACCCGGTAAGGCTAATGTCGTGGCGGATGCACTTAGCCGGAAGACTTACTGCAACAATCTTATGATCCAAGAATCTCAACCACCCCTACTACGAGGAATTTGCACGGCTTAATCTTGAAGTCGTTCAAAGTGGTTTCCTAATACCCTTGAAATCCGATCATCTCTTGAAGATCAAATCAATCTGCTCAAAAACAGACAAGGGTGTTCGTAAGATTAAAGAGAACATTGTTAGCGGAGTTGCTAAATGTTTCTCAATCGATGATCAAGACGTTGTTTGGTTTGGCAAGCGCCTAGTTGTGCCGAAAAACAATGATCTTCGAGAATCCATTCTTCGTGAAGCTCACGACTCTCCATGTCTATTCATCCGGTAGCACGAAGATGTATCAAGATCTGAAACAGAGATTTTTGGTGGACCCGAATGAAAAGAGAGATCGCTCGCTTCATCTCTGAATGTGATGTGTGTCGTCGTGTTAAGGCGGACACCAAAGACCCGCCGGCACACTCCAACCTTTACCTATCCCTGAGTGGAAGTGGGATGAAATTGGCATGGATTTCATCACCGGTCTTCCGAGAACTCCAAAGAAAAATGATGCCATCTGGGTAGTCATTGATCGTCTATCCAAAGTTGCACATTTTCTTCCTGTCCGAGAACTATAACTGCTAGTCAACTAGCTGATCTTTATATATCTCGGATAGTATCTCTCCACGGAATCCCTAAGCGGATAATCTCCGACCGTGGTCGCCTTGTTTACCTCCAGGTTTTGGGAAAGTCTCCAAGCCGCTATGGGAAGCTCGCTCTCTTCAGCACGAACGCTTATCACCCCCAAACCGGTGGACAAACGAAAGGGTTACCAATCCTTGAAGATATGCTTAGAGCTTGTGTTATATCCTTCGCACTAAGTGGGAGAAGTGCTTCCTTTGCCGAGTTCTCTTTTAACACAGCTTCCAATCAAGCCTAGGCATGGCCCCTTTCGAAGTCCTTTATGGACGCAAATGTCGAACTCCACTCATTGGTCCGAAACCGGAGAACGACAATTCTTGGACCCGACTTGATCAAAGAAGCGGAGGATCAAGTCCGAATCATTCGAGAGCGGTTAAAAACTGCTCAATCTCGTCAGAAGAGCTACTCCGACCTTCATCGTCGTGAGATTCACTTTGAGCCAACGATAAAGTCTACCTTCGGGTCACTCCTTTCAAGGGTGTTCGCCGATTTGGCATCAAAGGAAAGTTGGCACCTCGTTACATTGGTCCTTTTCGCATTCTTTCCAAACGAGTGAAGTTGCGTATCAGTTGGAACTACCTCCGTCGTTATCCAATATCCACAATGTTTTTCATGTTTCTCAACTCCAGTGCTTCAAGGATCCAATTTCCAGAGTCGGCAGTCGATACATTGGATCTTCAGAAGATCTGTCTTACCGAGAGTACCCTCTCCGTATCTCGATAGATGGAACGACGACACGAAGATGCAATGTCAATTCTTCAAGTTCAGTGGTCCAATCATTCTGAAGAAGAAGCCACTTGGAACGCGAGGATCATCTTCGTATCGGCGTACCCCTCCCTCTTTTCAGCTGATCCGAATGCTCGGGGTCGAGATTCTCGTAGGGGGGTAGGTCTGTAACGTCCCTCTTTTATTAACCGTGTATGTGCATCTCATGCATGAATTTACGAATCTAAAAATGCGTAAGTTTTTGAATTTTTGAATTGCTCGACAAACCCTAAATCGATTAAGTGAGTGAAGTCTTAAAGCTCCATTGCTTTAACGAGTCTGTATAGAAGGTTGTTTCGTAAGGAAATCAAAATCTGAAATTCTTCATTCAAACTTAATCTATTTGGATTGGGTTCTATTTTGGGGTTTGAATGAAATTCTTAGCAGCAAAAGAAATCAAGAAGTAAAAAGGAAATAAAACCCTATTCTGAAATATCCCCTGGTTGCTTCTTTCCTAGCTAACCCCCCCCCTCTCCATCTCTATCCCTCATCCGGTTGCTCTCATCTCCCTTATCTCTTCTCCAACCCGCCGCCCTCTCTCATCCATGCGCCGCCACCTCCTGTTGCGTGCTCGCTAGCACCTTCCCATCGCCGGCCTCCCTCTCTCCGGTTGCCACCGCCCTTCCCCGCCGCACCTCGCGCCCTCGCCCTCCATCCCTTCGTCGCCGCCAGCTGCCACCGCCCCGGCTACCACCTCCGCCCGGAAGCTCCCGGTCGCCCGTCGGCGCGCGCCCTCCCGCACCACCACCGCCCCACCGCAGCTCCGCACTCCGAGCCGCTCCACCTTGCCGCGCCGCCGCCTGGATCCCGTTCCCGGCGCCACCCCCGTCCGCGCTGAGCTCTCCCCGCGCCACCCTCCGCCGCTTGGAGCTCCCCCCTCACCACGCCCTCGCCGGAGCTCTCTCTCTCACCGCCCTGGCACCCCCGCCATCCAAGCTCCTCGCCCAGCCCCGCCTCCCACCGCCCGTGTCCGCCCCGTTGCTCGTGTCCGACGCCGAGCACCTCCCGGCCTCGCTTCCCGCCGTCAGTCGGTAAGCCCTGCGCCGCCGTCTTCGCTAACCCGCCTCCGTGCCGCGCCGGTCACCCGCCGACCGAGGCAAACCGAGCCGGCGTCCCGACACAGCATCCGCTGCTGCGCCCTAATGCCGATATTCGGTGCGTAAGACCAGTTTAAACCCTGCTGAACGGATGTCTGTGTTTAATAGCTCAATTAATAAAGCTAGCTCGTGTAGGGCAAATACTTAATGCTAGCTGACCCACTAATGTTGTAATTAATAGGTAACAGTGTAATTATGCTGTAACATAGTGTGTGATAGTTGCTGTTCCGCACACTTGACACCCGAATCAGTCAGTATTTAGCTGTGATTACTGCGTGAACAGTGCAATCAATACCTCATTAATTCTGTCTCAATGACCAGTGGACTCCGTCATGTAAGAAACTGAGAGGAAGTTTTTAAAGAAATAAAATCTATGAACAGTGGGCCCCACTGTCATGACTCAAGTCAATATTTGGACTAGAATTGACCCAGGGTCCCACATGTCAGCCTCTGCATATTGTTTGAATTTCTTAAGAGCTTATTTTGTACTGAGAAAACATAAAACAAAGGTGAAAATGGATTACATCTTGTAAATTCACAGAAAATTCATCTTTAA